>CAHIKZ030005544.1:3375000-3400000 GCA_903632075.3 Acanthosepion pharaonis
TGCTGGGCTCTGCTAGATCGCCTGTATGTCTACCACCTCCCCGACCTTCTGTCGCTAATTAACCTCCCCTTGTATTTATACCCACATTGGAATCGAAGAGATGACTCGCAACGGCATTTGTTTATTTAAAGGAGAAATCCGCCTTATGTGGGTGCTTCTTGAAAGATGTGTGTCGCAGCTTCCGTCCTGCCAAACATTCGGGGTGCGTAGGGGGAAGCATTTCCGCTTGGAGTTGAAACGAACGCGCTATGCACGCATGTACCCAAATGCCCTCACAATTAAAAGAGAAAAAAAAAGTAGGCGATGCAGATATTGAAAAATAATTACACAAGGACTCAAAGAAAATTCTTGCTACTTTTGTTGTCTTGAATAATGTGAGCCCGACAACAATCAATATATATATATATATATATATATATATATATATATTATTAAATTATATATATATATATATTATAAATTAATTGATTTAAAATATGGTTTTTTTCGCTACACAGTTCTAACCATGTTTCAAAAATGGAAGCTAAAAGCCCCGAATTTAATTTTGTGATTAAAATAGACATTTCATCTTCAAGCGAATTTTGGCTATATATATATATATATATATATATATATATATATGGTTGGGTTGATGTGAGTTTGTGACCCTGGGTTTCACGCTCTTGCGATCGTCAGGCACACACACACACATATATATATATTCATTATCAATCTATTTATCTATGTCAGTCTGTTCGTTATCTATCTATCTATCTATCTATCCTTACGTGGTAATACCCTTGGGAAAGGTGTGAATCTTCTTCTCCCTCCAGCTATGGGTAAATAGCAGGATAGCCTGGGTTCTATAGCCTTGGATGGCAACTGGTCTAGAAGAAGGACAAATCTGAATTCAAACCCAGAGTGGAGCCCCTAAGGAGGATGGACGGCACTTTGTGCTACCGTCCGGCAACTCCTGCAGTCGCGCTGGTACCAAACTGTATTGGTTTATCCTTTCCTTTGGACACTACTAGCAAAGCCGAGAGGGGGAACTAGACGTCCGGGCAGCCCTAGTTCTCCATATATCCTGCCCAGGCTCGAGAGACGGACGGACGGATGCCGACAACGACGATATATATATATATATATATATATATATATATATATATATATATATATATATATAAGGGAAGAGGTTATAGTAGTTCCAACGAGAGAAAAGTGTGTATATTAAAAAAAAGAGGGAGACCACAAACGTTTTTGATTGTAATGTGGATTTTTAAAAAAACAATATTATGCTTTCACTGCCAGTTCAAGAAAGACATTTGGGTCACTAACACAGAAAAAGATAATGACTCATATCGAGAATATTTAACATCGAAAATCACAAAGGAAAAAAATGATTTATTTTTAATAATATGTGGAAATCTCCACCCTTTGCCTGATGACGGTCGCGAGACCGGAAAAATTATGGAAAAATAAAAAATTATGGAAAATAAAACATAATATTTAAAACAAAAAAAATCCACATTACAACCAAAGACGTTTGCGGTCTCTCTCTCTTCTTTCTATATATATATATATATATATATATATATATATATATATATATATATATATATATATCGAAATAAAAGTATAAAATTTAATATTACAAGACATATTAAACAATATTAAATAATAAAAAAAAAAAAAACACAACAAGGGTGGGGAAGCAACCGGTTTCGCTCCCTGCTCTTCAGGCTTCCACGGAGATTCTCTTGACGAAGAGACTTGAAGCAATCTAAATTTGATTCTATATAAGTGAGCTCAGAATATCACGAATCGAACATGTGAACAACGACACAGTTTTAGAGAAAATGGAAACAAAATTTACTTATACTTAGATCCTTCCATAGCTTCGCTAAAAAAATGAGCATACGACGATGAAAAAATGCCCAAAACTTAATAAAATTGTTATTATTAAGAGTAGATACCTTCCTTAATTCGATGTAAATTTTCGATACCAAAGCTTTAAAATTAATTTTTAAAAATGAAAAATCATTCTTGAACATTTCATTTTAGCTTTAATTGAAAGCTAAATAAGTAAATTTACTATTTCCTATAAGCAAAATAGTCTGGTGGATTTCGGATGGATATTATATTTGATTGGAATGTCAATTATTTGCTCGCTTTCACAAAACCCATTACAAGCGGCCATTTTCCACAAGTTAAGACATTTGTAAACAAAATTTAATTATTGGTTTTAAAAATTTTCCAAAAATAAAATATATATTTGTGACACATTATTTGAGGAAAATAAACAAATTTAAAATCAAATTCATATGATTTGAAAGAAATATTACTTACTTGTAGCATAAAAAACGTAGTATTAAAGCATTTCTTAACCAACAGTCCTATTTTTTCTAAGGTGTTGATTGATTTAATTGATGGGCTAAGATGTTGACAGATAAGTCTCATTCGTTTGCTATTTTGCCGATTGGAAATTTTAAATTTAATCTATTAGCTCAAAATTAAAACTAAAATAAAAGCATCAAGAAAGATTTTTCATGTTTAAAAATTCATTTTAATCTTAGGTTTCGATTTTCTGCGTAGGTGCCTACTATAGGGAGAACCGGAAACCCAATCCTAAACAGGAACCAAAGGATAAACCTCTATTACTATTAAAAAAACCCCGGGAGGAGCGTGAAACGGGCGATAAGCGAACCTCTGGCCCTCTCTCTCTTATTTCCGTCCTCTCTCTCTCTCTCTCTCTCCACATAAACAATAACTTAAGCGCCAGGTTGAATCTATATAAATTGATGTTTAGGCCGATTCATCTGTCGCCATTAAACAAATGCTCAGATTCTTTTCTAGCGATCTATCTATCTATCTATCTATCTATCTATCTAAGTCTGTTCAGGGCTATCTATTTATCTACTGATCTTTTTTTTTTTTTATCTCCGTTTGTTCATAACCACCTATCTCATGAAATTCATATCTATCTATCTATCTATCTATCTATCTATCTATCTATATATATGTTAGTATACTCCAATTTAACTGCCGAATCTATCTATCTATCTATCTATCTATCTATCTATCTATCTATCTATTTCAGTCTATTCATTATCTATCTATCTATCTATCTATCTATATACACACACACACACACACACACACATATATATATATATATATGTTAGTATACTCCAATTTAACTGCCGAATCTATCTATCTATCTATCTATCTATCTATCTATCTATCTATCTATCTATCTATCTATCTGTTAGTATACTCCAATTTAACTGCCGAATCTATCTATCTATCTATCTATCTATCTATCTATATGTTAGTATACTCCAATTTAACTGCCGAATCTATCTATCTATCTATCTATCTATCTATTTCAGTCTATTCATTATCTATCCATCTATCTATCTATCTATCTATCTATCTATCTATACACACACACACACACACACACACACACACACACACATATATATATATATATATATATATATATATACGTTAGTATACTCCAATTTAAGTGCCGAATCTATCTATCTATCTATCTATCTATCTATCTATCTGATTTGTTCCTTTTTTTCCTTCCTGTTTCTTTAGCGGCTATGATTAGTAGCCAAAATGATACATTCGTCAGTACAATTATTTCCCCAAAATGGAAATTACTTATGACCCAACCTAATCTATCTATCTATCTATCTATCTATCTATCTATCTTAGTTTCTTTATCTCAGTCTGTTCATTATCTCTCTCTCTTTCTATATATCTATCTCATATTTATCTTTTGTTGACTGTTAATCTCTTCCTCTCGCCCCCTCTCTCTTATTTCCGTCCCCTCCATCCATACAAAAAATAATTTAAGCCCCAGTTTGTATCCATATAAATTGATGCCTAGGCCTAGTCATCTGTCGCCATTAAACAATTCCTCAATTCGTTTCCAGCGCTCGTTGTTTGTGCATTGTTCGCCTTTTCTCTAATTCGTTCGCTACTTGTGTTTGTGTTGTGACCAAATAAATGCTTAAGTAATAATAATAAAAACCACTTTTGCAGATATATCGTATATTAAACAGTAAGTACTCCAGAAGAGTATTACACGACTAGTAAGTGTGTATTGAATGAATTAGCGCTCAATCTATTCACGGTTTCCCGAAACATTCTGCCCTACTAATTTTATAGTAGGCGGAGGAAGAGTCTAACATAGATTCTTAGAGGGAGAACACCACAACAGTTTGCTACACACTTTTTTCTGATTTGTTCCTTTTTTTTCTTCCTGTTTCTTTAGATATATCATATCAACTCCTTATGGATTATTTAAGTCCGAAATTCATTTTCTTGGCGCTGTTATGTCTTCATTACATTGAATGAAAATAACACATTTCTTATGTGTCCAGATTTTAGAGACAACCTGTATTAAAAAAAAAAAAAGAACGTTAAACATAAAAATGTCTTTAATAAATAAATTGTCGGACTTTGTCCATTTTTTAATATATGACGTCATTTGTTTACATTTGATACGCCATGAGCAGTTATGAATGTACGAGATTCATGGAAGATTGAAGTTTATAAGCAGTAAATTCGACCTACCGAACGCTCATTTGTGGCCGAGTCGGTTAAGGCACGTCAGCATAAATGACGGTTCCGTATAGGATGCAGGTTCGAATCCTGTCAAAGGACGAATATTTTCTATGAAAATTTCTCGGACATTCAGGTCGGTAAATGTTATTTAATACTGTTTATTATAAACAGAGCATTTACTTAAATACTTGTATCTATAAAAAGAATGTTAAACATAAAAATGTCTTTAATAAATTGTCGGACTTTGTCCAATTCGTAATGTATGACGTCATTTTCTTACATTTGATACGCCAGAGCAGTTATGAATGTACGAGATTCATGGAAGATTGAAGTTTATAAGCAGTAAATTCGACCTTGTCTACCGAACGCTCATTTGTGGCCGAGTCGGTTAAGGCACGTCAGCATATAGGATGCAGGTTCGAATCCTGTGAAAGGACGAATATTTTCTATGAAAATTTCTCGGACATTCAGGCCGGTAAATGTTATTTAATACTGTTTATTATAAACAGAGCATTTACTTAAATACTTGTATCTATATAAAAAAAAAGAAAAGAAAAAAAGAACGTTAAACATAAAAATGTCTTTAATAAATAAATTGTCGGACTTTGTCCATTTCAATATATCTATCTATCTATCTATCTATCTATCTATCTCAGCTGTTCATTATTTATCTATCTATCTATCTATCTATCTATCTATCTATCTGAGTCTGTCCATATCTATCTATCTATCTAGTTCGGTTTATATGTATGTATCTATCTGTCTATCTATTTATCTAAGTCTGTTCATATTTATCTATCTATCTATCTATCTATAAAATGACAGTGGTGACCATGACGCGATATGAAGAAGCAAGCAGATATGAAATGTTTATTTTTTCGCTCAGCACAATGCCGATAACAGGGTAAAACGTACGTAATGTTTTCTACGTGAGGCGAATAGCTAAGATACATTTCAGCAATGGAAATGTGATGGATGCGAAGTTTTCGTCAATCCTTTCTGGCATAAAAAAAAGCTCCATAAACATACGCTCTATCTATACTGAGCACTTTATCCCATATTCGTGTATTTCGGCAGCAAATGTTCTTAAAAAAAAAAGAAGAACCTTAAACATAAAAATGTCTTTAATATATATAGATAGATATGAACAGACTGAGATAGATAGATAGATAGATAGATAGATAGATTATGAACAGACTGAGATAGATAGATAGATAGATAGATAGATAGATAGATAGATAGATAGATAGATAGATATGAACCGTACTAGATAGATAGATATATATGAATAGACTGAAATAGATATGCATAGGCCGAGATAGATAGATAGATAGATAGATATGAATAGAATGAGATAGATACATAGATAGTTATGAACAGACTCAGATAGATAGATATGAACCGAACTAGATAGATAGATAAATAATGAACAGACAGATAGATAGATATGAACAGACTGAGATAGATAGATAGATAGATATGAATAGACTGAAATAGATATGCATAGACTGAGATAGATAGATAGATAGATAGATAGATACGAATAGAATGAGATAGATACATAGATAGTTAGGTATAAACAGACGCAGATAGATATATAGATAGATACTAACAGACTCAGATAGATAGATAGATAGATAGATAGATACTGTCAATTATAAATAAACTCTGGCAAAAATGTGGAGACATTTTTGGAAAGAGGGAAAAAGTGCAAGAAAAAAGATAAGAAATAAATGTCTTTCAGTTAAACCCTTTTATAGTTCATGTGATTCACCGGTGGTTCCTTAAATCCGATATTCCTTTAAAAATTGGGGGACTTTTACTTCCAAATTGCTGGAAGTTGATGATCGCGCCCAGGTAAAAAAGTAAGCCTTTTAAAAGGTCATTTTCAAGATTTTTCTCCTCTTTGTTAATTATCGCAAGTACGTAATGCGTAATACGTCAACCTGTTTAACCTTGTGCCAGACACAGCTTAGCTAAGGAAATATGTAAATCATGGCTTGCTAGCGTAATAGTTATCATTAATAAAATTCTTATCCATAAAATGAAAATTTTCTTTCACACAAACTCGCCTTAGTAATCCTTTTGCACAAACAAACGTTCTAGCGTTTCCTTTGATACGCGTTTATTTATGTTCGCCAAAGAACCCCTTGCCTTCCATATTTACTTTTTTTAGGTTTTGATTCTTTTTGACCTTTTCAGATCTGTCGCCCTTTTCCGTCGCTTTATATAAAAAGAAAAATGGAAACCAGTCACACTTGCAGTAACAGCTGACTTTGTAAGTCTTTGAAACTGGAATGCGATCAAACGCTTATGATATTTGATCTCGAGGTCGACGAGAGGACGTCTCTGCCTCAACCCCTCTCCCCCAACCCAGTGAGAGATCACGTTTTTCTTTTATGTACTAATCAAACGCCGAGGCACTTTATTGAGATCAGCCAATAAGCATTGGTAAACGGCGGGTCTATCGCGGTTAGATGAAAAAATAGCGTTGGATCTATTTTTCTTTTTGTCGGCACATTTCCCGCCATTTTTACCGGCAGCCCACTCAGCAAGTTAAACATGGACGCTAATTTAGATTTTGTCAAGTCACCTGGAGCCACTGCTTATCGAGGAGGCAACGAACCGCTCAGCAGGAGTTCATAATATTAACTTAACAAGAATAGTTTAATATTAAGAAATTTCATATCGAAAAGCGAGTTCGAATTCCACCCGGGTTCGTTACATTATTTGCAATCAAATATACTTGGAAAGGAATGAATCCATCTCTTCTTTTGTCCCCCCACCTATGGGTTAAATATTAGGACAGACTAGGTTCTATAGCTTTGGTTGGCAACGAGTCTACCTTAAAAATAAACTGTCGCCTACTGCGGGAATATCTGCCTAGTCTGTCATGAATCGAAAAAGATATGATCGCTCAACCATATATCATGGATGTAAACTGACTGATCAAAGAGCGATAAGGGGAAAGTTCTTAACGTATCAGGAATTCGAGATTTCGGTCTGTAACTGCAGAAAAAAACAGGAAGATTTTACCAAAAACAGAGAAACAAGGATTTCAAAAATAGCCTGAAAATACTGACTCTAAAACACCAGTCTTCGAATTTACAGCAGTTGTTTCAGGGAGTCGTGATTTGGGACCAATATTAACCCATTTCAGGTCCAATGTTTCACTTGGAAAGAAACTTTGATGCGGCAAATCTGTTATCAAAACATGCCATCTCTGAAATAATTTAACCAGATGCTGACACGAAGGGGTGAAACAATTTTCGAAACAAATGCGGACTGAATAAGAAGGATTTTCACCCAGAAGCTTTTTTCGTGTAGAAAGCTCAACAATTTATTTACAGAAAGAACCTTGCAAGAACTAGGCAAGCTCAGTTAGATGGTTGGTTGGTTGATTTTGTTTAGTGGTATATCAAATATTTTGAACACCTTCAACTAAATATATACTATAAATAGGGTTGGTTGGTTTAATACAAAGAAGGCATATCAAATATTTAAAAATAAACAAAATTTTTACAATTTTATGGCTTCAACTAAATATATACTACAAATAGGTATTGTTGGTTGGTTGATTTTGTTTAGAGGCATATCAACCTCTATGGGTTATTTAATGCCGAAATCTAAATATTTTGAACACAATGTTATAGCTTCAACTAAATATATACTATAAATAGGTATTGTTGGTTGATTTTGTTCAACAACTTTTGTTTATTTAATGGAAATCTAAATATTTTGAACACTCTATGGGTTATTTAATTGTTGGTTGGTTGAAAATCTAAATGCCGAAATCTAAATATTTTGAACACAATGTTATAGCTTCAACTAAATATATACTATAAATAGGTATTGTTGGTTGGTTGATTTTGTTTAGCGGCATATCAACAACTCTATGGGTTATTTAATGCCGAAATCTAAATATTTTGAACACAATGTTATGGCTTCAACTAAATATATACTATAAATAGGTATTGTTGGTTGGTTGATTTTGTTTAGAGGCATATCAACCTCTATGGGTTATTTAATGCCGAAAACTAAATATTTTGAACATAATTTTATACATTCAATGTGAAAAGCATGTTTCTTAAAATATACTGCACCATCAAAATAAAAAACAAAACTTCAAATTCTCGAAGCGTCTCTCTCTCTATATATATATATTGTTACGTTAACCTCCATATTTGTACCCTCACCTCAGATTTTATAAGTATATTTTCCGTACCTTGTGTATTTGCGACAAAACATATGAATCTTAATAACTTCTTTATTTCTTGAATATGCAGATTGTGAGATATATATTGTTTTTATAACCAGATGAGTCAGGGCCAGTTCTCGGAAAAGAACCCCTCCACCCATTTCATAGTCGCTGGCCAAAACGAACGCTGTTTGACAGATAAGTGCGGATGACATTAACAGAGTCCGTAAATGGCGCATACCTTTTTTGGGGGCCAACACGTGACTCAAAATATAGCAATTTTCGTTTCGCACGTGTTGAGGTAACAACAACTTCACATAGTTGCTGGCTATCAGAGGAGTCGGACGTCACCAAAAACCAGTCTTAGCTATTTGCCATTAGAAGAAGCAGTTGTTACCAGAACCAGACTTCGTTGTTTGATGCCAGAAGAATTAGATGCCACCAAAAACGAAAGGACCAACGCGAGAATCTAGAACGCCATCGTCAACCCAAGTCGGCTACATTCCCGTGATTTTTCTGTGTGTTCTCCTCGCCATCAACCCGGATTGGACGTCGCCAGTCAAAAATTCATGTTAGAACATTGACAATCCCACCCTTTACTTTCAGAAAAGTGTATGAATATCCCTTTGAACAAACTGTACACCGATAATAGTCAATCGACGTCGCTTCCAACCTTATGTAAGTTTCTGCATGTTTTTCCATATCTTATAATCTGCTATCTCCGTATTCATATGTATTTCGCCGCATTAGTATTTGTTTAATTAGTAACTTATCTCCCCATCCCTTGTATTATTTAGTTTTCTTTTTCTTTTTCTTACATTCACAAATTTTTGTATTCTATAAATAAAATCTTTGTATTATATATTCTCGTGTTGTCTTCTGTTGTTCTGTGTCTGCGAATTGTTCATTTTCTCTGCGTTTACCGACGTCCGGAATTGGAGAATTCCCCTCCCAACGTTTTTTTTTATTTTTATATCGAACCTTGGGATCTCTTGCTTATTTTTTTTATTTTCTCGTTGCGTCCCGGCTATCGTAGTCCCAACGAAATTTGGGGCGTAATATATATATATATATATATATATATATATATATATATATATATATATAAAACGAGACAAACACTAAATAAAATTAATTATGAGTATAGCAACAATGTTTTAAAATGTTTATAAAAGCAATGTTTTCGGATACTGAAATTGTAAAAATTATTTTTTTTAAATTGTAGGTTGAGTATTAGATTGATAATAAAAAAATTAAACTGAGTTACCTCCCTTACATATTCTTAACGTAAATCGACTATAACGGAGCTTGTTTCATGCGCATTTAAACTATCAATTCCATTCATTTTTTGTTTGGCAATTCACCTCTGAAGATGATCTTGGAGGAAATTGAAAGTACTTGGGAAAAGGAAAGAAATAACCAAAACTATGGCGTCTTTCTTAATCAGTTTTGTAACAGCACTAAGAAATTGATCCGTGAAGTTGAGAGAATTAGAAAAAAAAGAAGTTAGACATATGTCAGGATTATTCAACTAAACAAACACACACACACACACACACACACACACACACACACACACACACACACACACACACACACACATATATATATATATATATATATATATATTAACTAAAACAAATAATAAAGGAACACACCCCCTCAAACGAACTTCTGTGAAGGAAAATAACTGAAATTTATATAATAACAACCAAGATGTGTCTCCCAAACACAGCGGTGCTGTGGCATTAAAAGAATCCACCTTGGGTCCGTTCACAGGTTTCACATTTCAACAACAATAAAACAGCCCTGAATACATCACTGGATAATACATATTGTTCGGCCAGGAGAACAATCGCTTAAATACATATGTCATAGTTTAAGTTACTCGAAATCGAAAAAGGTCCTTCAACTGTGAGTAGTGTCCCGACATTGAAACCACTTTTATTTCAATACAGCTTAGGCAGCAGACCCAAATGTATCGTCCCCATAAAAAATGTCGCCTAGTGTGGACTGTTCCCTCTAGGTCGAGTAATGTCTACAAATGCGCCCAGAAGTAAAAAAAAATAAGTGAAGTGAGAAATATTCGTCTGTTACATTCCTCCATTATCGTCCAAAATCTTCGGAAATTTTCTTTGTTTTCGATTCGTTCCAGACGTTTTTTTGTCGTTCATTTATTTCACTTATTTTTTTTTTATCATTACTTCTTCGTCCTTTCTTTTTACCTTCTTTTTTTCTTTTCATTCTCTTCTTTTTTCTTTCATTCAATTCTTCACCTTTTCTTTCTATTGATTCTTTCTTTCTTTCTTCATTCGTATTTATTTTAGTTTACTTTTTCTTTTTTCTTTTCCTTCTTTTTCTTCATTTTCATTCAATTTTGTTTGTTTATATGTCTATGTGACTAATTTTCTCTTTTTCTCTTATCATCATTTCTCACTTTTTGATGATAGACATGATTTCTCCAGACGCCCTGCAAACCTATATCGTTTGAGCTAAAATAAAAAAAATATGCTGTACGTTATTTGAGGCTAAGAAGGTTGACAACGAATGAACTTGAGGTCGACGAGGAAGTACAGTGTGCGAGTGCTATTTGAGGACATTTTTCGTATGTTAAATAAGCAGCAATATCTTAGCAAACAATGTATATATTTATTTCAAATTGACACAAATATCCTTCATGATACTTCTTTATCTAATTATTCTATGAATCCACCTTTGGCTTCAATGACTGCTTCTATTCGGGCTTGAAAATGTCCACAAGCTGCAATTAAGTGGCCCCTATTCATTTTGGACATCACCTGGACAATGGCGACCTTTAGTCCAGCTATGGTACTATGAGGATGTCTCCTTTTCAACGACGCTTCACACGTAATAATCCATAGGATTTAAATCTGGTGATTTAGGGGGCCATGTTGGGGGTCACATGATCGTAAAAATTCTTTGATAACCAATTCTGGGTTACAATGGCTTTGTGAGAAGGTGCAGAGTCTTGTTGAAAGACATATAGCCATCCATTGCATACTTTATTCATTCAGGGCTTAACAATCGTTTTAAGAACATTAATGTATCCAGCAGCATTGACCCTAAGACCTTGTGAGAAAATGTAAGGTGGCATGACATGACCTTCACTGCTCACAACTCCTAAAACTATCACAATAGCCGGATATTTGATGTGCATCACCCTGGGTACTTCAGAAGGAGATGCACATAGCCACCTATCATTCCGTCTGTTTGTTTTCTGATCTTGGTCAAAGTTTTTTCGTCAGAGAAAAACCAAAGCATGCCATGTTTGTGGTGATTTTTCACTTTGTTCAGCAACCATTTTGAATGCATGAGACGGTTTTCCTGTGTCTTCGCCGATATGAATTCGCCTTTCCTCATTACATATGACTTATATCGAATGTCCTGATGTACCACGGTTCTGATAGTCCATTCTGATACTTGGAGTTCTTTGGCGATGGACCTCATTGATCTTCCGGGGTTCTTATCGATGATGTTTTGAACATTCCATATAAATTCTGGTGTTCTCACGGTTATCAGTACGCTGTGAATGCTTTTTTCTTTTTGCTACAGGGGAAACATTGCCATTACATCCCTCTAGCTCCAACCAAAACTTATGAACAAATGATCTGGCACCATGTAAAAAGTTACTGATTTTTAAATCCCTATGTTTTGCAGCTAAAGCAACAATGACTGCATGTCTTTTTTATTTCTTGGTTTAACATCTTCCTCTGACTGGGTTATCTGAAATAAAAAAAATAATATTATAAATGATTTGAGTGTCTAGTGAACTTAAAACAATATGTCCTCAAATAGTACTCGCACCCTGTACATAAATACTCTGAATTGAAAGGGGAGGTAGAACAGTGTACGTGTATACACTGATACAACATTGTACTTGGAAAAATCTTCTCTAATGTGGGCACAATTCCTTTAATCAAGGAAGACGTTTTTCGCTTCACCGCCCAAAATGATAAAATTTCACAATACACGCTCTGTATTCGGGGTTGTTTAGGTTAAGAGTTTATCTTTGGTGCTAATTGTTTTTGCATTTGCAATCAGATGAAATATTCATACTAAACTGGAAATACTAAACGAGGCGATTCTGAGAAGATTAGTTCGACCAGGGTACATTATTGGCGACCACGATCTTAATAACACAAGATATGCAGATTACAAAGATAGCTGATAGCCGATAGCCGACACACAAGCATATAACTCCTCTAAGTATAGGAGAAATGAAAATTGAACATAGAACAGGCTGCGTCAGATATAGTTTCGCCCAATACCGCCAATTGCTACAAAACCAAAACTTTAACCTGGAAAATCGAATCATGTTTTTAAATAGCCTCGTCAAATCGAGACTTTCAGTAGGATGTCATACATAGCGCCAAACTTCTTCAGAAATATCTAAACTCTCAGCGATATGCAACCGTTTCCAAAGATCAATGGCGAAAAAACAAAAAAGGATTCGAGCGAGTAAAACCTGAGGGTGTTGGCAAAGGTAAGTCGTCTTCAAACATTGTGGATTGGCGCTACAGAATCACATACAAAGAACTGTACTAAATAATAGAAAGCATATCAGCTGAGGAGTGTCAACAACTGCAACAGTTAAAATGGATACCGAATTTAGGTAACAATCGGACGATTAATAATATCACCGTTAAAAAAGGCACAAGTGAGAGAACAAGAAATCAAAAGTTTATTTATTGGAATATACACTATTGTAAAAAAATTGGTTTTGAATTAAATCTAATTTAAGCAAAAAATATATCATATATAACATTTTATTTATCTATTTTTTAATATTAGCAAAAAAAAAAAAATAGATTTGTTTTACCTCCATTTGTTAATATAAATTTATCCGATTAACATTTACGAAAAACAATTATAATGAAATCAAATGTTCTAAGATATGAACAACTTTTAAAAAAGAAAATTTAATCTCATGTTGTGACTAAGCCATTATTACCTGTGCCATTATTACCTGTGCAATTATTACCTGTTCCATTTTTACCTGTGCCAATATTACCTGTGTCATTATTGCCTGTGCTATTATTACCTGTGCAATCATTACCTGTGCAATTATTACCTGTACCATTATTACTTGTGCCATTATTACCTGTACGATTTTTAACTGAGCCATTATTACCTGTGCCATTATTACCTCTGCTATTATTACCTGTGCCATTATTACCTGTACCTTTATTGCTCGTGCCATTATTACCTGTATAATTTTTACCTGTACCATTATTACATGTGCCATTATTACCTGTGCTATTATTACCTGTGCAATCACTACCTGTGTCATTATTACCTGTGCAATTATTATCTGCGCCATTATTGTGTGTTTTTAACAACACACACACACACACACACACACACATATATATATATATATATATATATATATATATATATATATATATATAATTGAATTTAAATAATAATGGCACAGATAATAATGCCGCCGGTAAAAATGAGACAAGAAAAAAAATAGGAAAAAATAAGTTTATTGAAATATACACTATTGGCAAAAAAAATTGGCTTCGAATGAAATCTAATTTTAAACTATATATATATATATATATATATATATATATATATATATATATATATATATATATGTAAGAAAATATATGGATATAAATCCGACAGTATGAAGAAAAATATATACGGAAAAAACAAACAACAATCTATATACAATTATGCTGTTTTAATGTTAATATGTCAACGTCGGACGTTTCGGTCTAATAAACCATCTTCAGGACATATTCATAAAGTATAACATTATCAATACAACATGACAAAGACGATGTACATAAGAACAAGACTTATCCAATGTTATAATTTATGAATATGTCCTGAAGATGATTTATTAGACCGAAGCGTCCGACGTTAACATTAAAACAGCATAATTGTATATAAGGATTTTTGTTTGTTTTTTCCGTATATATTTTTTTTCATATATATATATATATATATATATAACCTTTTATGTAGTTGAATTCACTTCGGACTAATGGCCTCGGAAAAGGTAGGAATTTATCTTTCTTAGTTGGTCAGACGTGGTTCTCTAGTTTTGCGTATCAGCCAGTCTCAGAGAAAGACAACTTAGATTTCAAAACGTGGAGAAGTCAACGGGAAACCTTTCCAATGTCTTTACAAATAAATCACTGCTGATAAGAAAGAATCGGAAATTGGAGAGCTATATACGCCTACCCCCACGCCGTGTAATCAAATAAAAATTATAAAATAATTGTTAAATTGTACTTCTTAAATGTCTCCATGTCAATTATTATTAATTTTAACCAATGTTTTTTCCATTTTGATTCATTTTTTTTTATTGCAATTTGCTGATCGCGATGCTACGGTCGTTAGATAGTATCCGTTCTCATCTTTATTGCTGTCCTTTGAGTTGGGTTTTTAACCAATGGAAGACGGCAGATGGTCATAAGAGATGGATCGGTTTCAAGGCACGACGATGCCGGTTTGATCAATATTGGTTAGTCAGTAATTAGGCCGGTCGTATCCAGGTTAAATGTTGTGTACGAGGCCCAGTCACTCGCCGTAGTTCTTCTATATGACTTTTCAAATGCAAGGTACGTCAATGAAATGCTATCACGTGATTTTAAATCAGTCACTTGTCACATGAGAGATGCTGCATGGTGAAGTTGATTGGTTCGTAAGGATTGTCGAGTAAAGCGCCTCATTTTTTAGCGGTTGTTTGTGTGACGGAAGCAGTCATTGATTTCAATGTGCACATGTGCAGAATATCAATAAAATCTTTCTTAACTTCCTTTTCAACTCTCTCACGTCTCTGTCGTTCCATCAAAACTTTTTTCTTTTTTTTTGAATACCGAAATCATTCTTCTTGAGTTTGTTTTAAATTTGCTTTCTGAAAATTCGCTTTAAGACATTTTTACTATGTCTCTTTTCTGCGTCGAAATATCACCTACCTTTCTTTCTTTCTTTCTTTTTTTTTTCTTTCTTTCTTTCTTTCTTTCTTTGCTTTTAGAAATACATATTCTTTCTTTCTTTCTTTCTTTCTTTCTTTCTTTCTTTCTTTCTTTCTTTGCTTTTAGAAATACATATTCTTTCTTTCTTTCTTTCTTTGCTTTTAGAAATACATATTCTTTCTTTCTTTCTTTCTTTCTTTCTTTCTTTCTTTGCTTTTAGAAATACATATTCTTTCTTTTCTTTCTTTCTTTTCTTTCTTTTTTTTTCTTTCTTTACGTCCCTAAATTCACGTGATTTTTTCTTTCTTTGTTTTTTAAAAATAATATTTTTTTCTTTCTTTCTTTCTTTCTTTCTTTCTTTGCTTTTTTAGAAATACATATTCTTTCTTTCTCTTTCTTTCTTTCTTTCTTTCTTTCTTTGCTTTTAGAAATACATATTCTTTTCTTTCTTTTCTTTTGCTTCTAGAAATACATATTCTTTCTTTCTTTCTTTCTTTCTTTCTTTTCTTCTTTCTTTCTTTCTTTTTTGCTTTTAGAAATACATATTCTTTCTTTCTTTCTTTCTTTGCTTTTAGAAATACATATTCTTTCTTTCTTTCTTTTTTTCTTTCTTCTTTTTACGTCCCTAAATTCACGTAATTTCTTTCTTTCTTCGCTTTTAAAAAATCATATTCTTTCTTTTTTTCTTTCTTTCTTTCTTTCTTTCTTTCTTTCTTTCTTTCTTTCTTTCTTTGCTTTTAGAAATACATATTCTTTCTTTCTTTTTCTTTCTTTTTTTACGTCCCTAAATTCACGTGATTTCTTTCTTTCGTTGCTTTTAAAAAATCATATTCTTTCTTTCTTTCTTTCTTTCTTTCTTTCTTTCTTTCTTTCTTTCTTTGCTTTTAGAAATACATATTCTTTTTTTGCTTTTAGAAATACATATTCTTTCTTTCTTTGCTTCTAGAAGTTCATATGCTTTCTTTCTTTCTTTCTTTCTTTCTTTCTTTCTTTCTCACACACTCACACACTGTTCCTTGGTCCTTTCTTTTTATTCTTATTAGAATGGTTTTTCCTTTTCTACCAGATTCTTTTCTCTTTTGCTTTCGCTTTTCTTTGTTTCTTTAAATTCTATTTGTCATGTTATATCTCTTTCACACACACACACACACACACACACACACACACACACACACACACACACACACACACAGAGAGAGAGAGAGAGAGAGAGAGAATCGTCTCTCTCTATCTTTCCTAGATATTATTTTTATTTTTCATCGAATGTTGTTTTTCTTTTTTTTGCACCAGATTTTTTTTCTTTCTTTAATACAAGTCAGCCATACAATAAATAATTATTGTATTGAATTATATTTATTACCCTATAAATGTAGCCTTGTACCATACAAAATAAACTTGATAAACAATTCTAAAAAATATTTTTTTCAAATATAGCAGGCATGAAAAATTCTGTGGTAAAAAGTAAACATTTTTAAATATGCGTTGAATGAATCAAAATAAATTAAGAAAAAAATTTGTGGTCCAATGAAAAAAAAAGTGATAAAACAAATAATTGAAGTCTGGCATTAAAAGAATCTAGAAAAGATTTGCAAAATAATCGAGAGAAAAGGAAAGACATAATTCATTGGATCCTTGAAAATCGATTTTGAATTGATTTTTACTTTCATATTCGTATAAATTTGCATTTGTTGACTTGACAAAGAGGAGAAAAGATTCGAATGGCTTCGATATGCAAAGTAGTCGAACCATTCCGCCATTGATAACAATGGCGGGAAGACAAGAGAATCGGAAGTGGTAGTAGCGGATAAATTGTGTTTTTCATCAACGATTGGTTGAAAATTAAGATTTATTAGATCAGGGGATAGAAAATAGGTAGGAATGTACCATGGTAGAAAGAAAAACCGTGGAAGGAAGGAAGGAAGGAAGGAAGGAAGGAAGGAAGGAATGAAGGAAGGAAGGAAGGAAGGAAGGAACAAAGGAAGGAAGGAACGAACGAAGAAAAGAAAGAAGGAAGGAAAGAAGGAAGGATTGAACAGCAGAGGTAAGAAAATGTGAAAGGAAGGAAATGAACAAAACGTAGAAAGAAGTAAGGAAAGAAGGAAGGAAAGAAGGAAAGAAAGAAAGAAAGAAAGAAAGAAAGAAACCGTAGAAGGAACAAGAGAAGAAAAGAATAATACCAAACAGGATGAAACCGTAGAAGGAAGGGAGGAAGGAAGGAAGGAAGGAAGGGAGGAATGAAGGGAGGAAGAAAGGAGAGAAGAAAGGAGCGAAGAAAGGAGAGAAGAAAGGAGAGAAGAAAGGAGCGAAGAAAGGAGCGAAGAAAGGAGAGAAGAAAGGAGCGAAGAAAGGAGAGAAGAAAGGAGCGAAGAAAGGAGAGAAGAAAGGAAGGGTGGAAGAAAACTGTAAATTGAAAAAAAGAAAAGAAAAACGTGTAAGAAAGAACCCGTGAAAGGAAGTGTGGAAGAAATCCAGAATGAAAGAAGAAAGAAAAGAAGGAAAAAGGCACCTGAAAGAAGCGATGAAATTATACGCGAAGTTGGAAGGGTAAAACGTCAACGAACGAAATTGAATAAAGCGAGTGACGAAGTAATGACAAACTATTTAATTCCACATAAAATATTCAAATTGAAATGATCGGAAGAAATGATAGTTTTTTTGAATCAGTATCAATTTTGAGGTTTTAAACTTTAATAAAAGGTTCGCCAAAAGAAAGTGTAAGAAGGTAGTTAACTTAGGTTTCATGTAATCCTGACTTGATATTATTTTTTTGAGGGTTGTTAAAGTAAATTACCCCATTGCTATATGCATTTGTAGTGTAACAAGAATCCTTTTCTCTTTTTTTTATATTGAAAATGAAATGAATTAAAATGTACAGCAATTACATCTCTATCTATAAAAGGCAGGATGTGTGTGTGTGTAACGAATGCACGGCCGCAATTTTCGACAGATTTGCACCAAAATTTACATGCACATGCTCCAAGTTAGCGGAAGCCCAACACCGACTTTGCATTTCCCAACTCCCATCGATAGTGGAAATAATCGATTTTTTCATGCTTCTACAACAGTTTTCATGTAGTTTGCGGCCATTTTCTACTGGCCAGAGTGAGAGCCTATAGCTGGCTGCCACGAATAGGCAGGAAGATTCTATTGGCCAGCGTGAGAGCCAACAGCTGACTGACACGAATGTTAACTAGCATACAAAAATTCGATAGCGGCATTCGTCACAAGTGGGAAAAATTTAAATCTGCATGGCACTTTACTCCTATTGGCTCATTCGCTTGCTTAAACTCAACGCTGATTCTGATTCGGCAGAACTGGGTTGTGTGTGAAAAAGTATTTGTTTTTAACATTCTTTTTTCATTCGGTTTTTTCCAGTCACGAGTCCTTTTTTTAAAGCTGATCGTTTTGTGTTCATTTTATTTAGTTCTTTTTTTGTAACAGATTTAATGTTTAGTATAGAGCTTAGAAAAAATTCGCAGTGTGAGATAGGCAAGAAGTAAGACATGTAGAAACATCAGCACGGCAAAGTGCACCCCTTTAAAGGCAAGGAAAGGCAAAAATATTTGAAGTCAAGTGATAGCGATTGCTGTATGAGTCATACGATTTTTGAATCAAGCACGGGCAACACCGGGCCATGCTGCTAGTAAACAATAAAAACTCGAGATATGTGTTGTCATAAATAGCAAGAATTTGTATTTTCTTTTTGTGGTGTGAATTACAGAATATCGGTATGGTGTTTGTAAAAATGTTCTCAGTGTGTCTCCTGTTTAAAAGTCAGTTCTTGGTTTGGTTCCAAGAATTTCGTTTGTCAGGATATCGTTTGAAATCATCTGTTTTTGATCTTCCGGCGTGCTGGCTGACATGTGTTTCTACTGACTACTATTACTTGTACCCTAGTCTACACTACTCTACTCTGCTCCACTCTCTTATGGTGGGAGTGTCGTTTTTATAATGATGAGGGTAGAATAATGAAATACCCTTATTTTTTTCATCACTGATGGCAATGTTATTTTTAGATTGATGAAATATCATCCTCATTCTAGACCATAACACAACCATGACCCTAGCATATCTACAGTTGCAATATGGAAAATAAAAGTGTAGCAGGGGAGGTAAGTCAGTGTTGATGTAATAGTAATCCCGATTTGATAGTATTTGAGTGTTGTTGCTATATGTATTTGTAGTGTAGGAGGAATCTTTTTTATATTAAAAACGAAATGGATTAAAACGTACAATAATAATATAAGCAAGAATTTGTATATTATTTTTGTGATGTGATTTACAGAATATTGGTATGCTGTTTGTAAAAATGTTCTCAGTGTGTCTGTTGTTTAAAAGTCAGTTCTTGGTTTGGTTCCGAGTATTTCGGTTGCGAGGATGGCGTTTGAAATTGTCTGTTTTCGATCTTTACGGCAAAGACTACTACTACTACTACTTATTTAATGGTGTACTGCTCTAGGGTACCCTAATCTGTTTACTCTACTTTTCCCTACTAACTCTCTTGTGGTGGAAGGGTCGTTTTTATAATGATGAGGGTAGGATAATGAAATATCCTTATTTTTTATCATCAATGATGTCAATGTTATTTTTAGATTGATGAAATATCTTCATTCTAGACCATAAGAAAACGATTGCAAAAAATATCGAAACATAAAAACCAAGAATCACATCTTCCTAAAGGAAAAAAAAATCATTTACTGTAACAGGTATTTAAGTATTTTGGCTAAAACAGGCATGAGGTCATTATAATAGAGCATTCAGGACTGATTAATCTCATTACTCTGTGAGACGAAAACTTAATGATCACTACACTATTTACATTATTCGGACTATTGCCCTCATCTTTGTTGCCATATTTATCACAACGTTTTGGCCGTTGTACGCTCCGGCCATCTTCAGGTGGTTGAAATGTTGAAGTGAACCTTTTATTTTGCTCGCTGAGGCAGACTGTTCTAGTTCCACGTGCCATGTCTAATGGATGTCAGTTATCAGTTATCTTCTGTTAATTCACCTCTCCAAGTTCTCCACTGCCTTAACCAGGTATTGAACTCACAACTCTTTGGGTCCTGTCAATGGATCTAACCAACGCCTTTATCGACTGTGCCATGTATCCTTGGAGAGGTGAATTAACAGGCTGTAAAGGTCTGATAACAGCGTTTCGGCGGATGTACGCTCCGGCCTTCTTCAGGTGTTAGGAATGTCGAGCTGAAACCTTTATTTTGTTCACTTGGGGTAGACTGTTCTAGTTCCACGTGCCATGTTTAATGGATGTTAGTTATCAGTTATCTCCTGTTAATTCACCTCTCCAAGTTCTCCACTGCCTTAACCTGGTATTGAACTCACACTGTCACTCGATCTAACCAACGACTTTATCCACTGTGCCATGTGTCTAACAGGCAGACACTTAATGATCGCTGTTCAACTGCAAACTGCATAGTATATTGGCAAAATTTAACAAAATAAAAAATAAAAAAATGGACAGTAAGCAATAAAAAATGAAAACACTATTAGCTTCGGTCTTGTTGCTGTAAGCAGGCACTTAGTGAGAAGCAAAGCCAAAGCTAAATACAATTATTATCAACTTAACCAAAAGAGAGAAGACTGAAAATGAATATGGCGAGAGTATAAAGAGAAAAAACAACGAAAGGAGAAAGAAATAGGTTAAACGTTTTGCGCCAGATAGATTTTTTGGAAGAGGCATCAATGAAATACTGTCAAGTGATTCTAAATCAGACACTTGTCATATGAGAGATGCTGCATGGTAAAGTTGATTGGTTCGAAAGAATTGTCGAGTAAAGCGCCATATGTTTTAACGGCTGTGTCCGTGGCGGAGGCAGTCTTTGACTTCAACGTGCACATGTATAGAATGTCGATTCTACTCATGCGCACATACATACACGTACACGCGCACACACACACATACTGAAGAAAAAAAATAAACATAACGCCAAGAGAAAACACATAAATCACTATTTTTTTTTTATTTAATATAAAAATAAAGAAAATGAGAAAATCGACACTCAGTTGCTGATACCTCCTGACGGGAGGATAGGAAGATTAGAAAAAAAGTTTGTCTACAAAACTCGAGTCAGCGAAGTGACAAATTCCATATTCTAAATTAAATTTATAAAAATAAAAACAATAGTCTTTTTGTTAAAGCCCCTTAAGTTATTGGGTTATTGGACATAAAGATTTCATTGTGAAATTCCGCGATCTTTTAGTCTCATATATATATATATATATGTAACAGCGAGTGTAACAGCAAAATTGTCCAAATCCTGTAACAGCAAAATTGTCCAAATCCTGTAACAGCAAAATTGTCCAATTCTTAGATTAAGCTTTCAACCGTTGCATCTTTGAAATGATTAAAGATATCTTACTGGAATTCTTCGATGTTTTTATGACACTATTGGACGCTACATTGACCAACAAGAATGTGTCATTTCTCTACAAGCTTAACAGAAGAATCGTGATGAAATCGAATAATTCTAGCTAAGGATCGGTAGCTCATGAATGATTAAAATAAAGTTCACACACACACACACTCATATATATATATATATATATATATATATATATATATATATATATATATATATATATATGAACTTTATTTCAATCCTTCATTTCAAAATCTGTTTCATCAGTCATGTATCGAAAGATACATGATCGCTTAAGCCCGTATCACGCATGGCACATAACTGACTGAAATTCACTTATGTGCTAACACCCTTGGAAAATGTATGAATCCTCTTCTTCTCCCCCCCAAGCTATGGGTAAATAGCAGGACAGAATGGGTTCTATAGCCTTGGATAGCAACTGGTCTATCGCAGAAAGTAATGGCAACCTACTGCGGGGAAAAAATCTGCCTCGTCAGTCATGTATCAAAAGATACATGATCGCCTAAGCGTGTGTCACGCATCGTACATAACTGACTCACGTGTTTGTATCGCTAAACGTGTACAACTGCGTTTATTTCAAAATGTAACCATTTTTATTTTAATTTCTGTACAAAGAGCAAACGGGCGTGACATTGTTTTGAAAAAGGGGGACGA
The DNA here is from genome assembly GCA_903632075.3 of Acanthosepion pharaonis. Taxonomy (NCBI): domain Eukaryota; kingdom Metazoa; phylum Mollusca; class Cephalopoda; order Sepiida; family Sepiidae; genus Acanthosepion; species Acanthosepion pharaonis. Next base: position 3,397,773 of record CAHIKZ030005544.1, read on the forward strand.
TTTCACAAAAGGGACCCCGTTTCCTTTTAAAATCCTTTTAAAGATTTCCTTCTTGAATACTTTTATTATCTTTACTCTTCTTCACTTTTATTCTAATTGTTGCATTGTCGCACTGACGCAGACCCCACACTCACCACCGTTTACAGTGAAGCTCAAAATCCACAAACGCTAAAGGAAATTACTCATCGAGCAATTAATTGAATTACAACGAATGGATTATTAACCCCCACCCGCCACAAACACCGGGCTGATGCTTTTGATCACGTTAGTGGGTCAGCGCCGAAATTTCGTATCTTCAACGCCCCCAACGGTCCGACTGTTGGCATTATTCATTCTCGGTATTATTCAATGCTACAAATTTAACATTCCCCCACCACCTCGCCATTGGCCTGATTCTACTCCTTAAATAAATAAATAAAAATTGGAATCAAAGCAAAAATCCATTCTTTACAACCGATTTATTTAATTATTTACAAGCCTGCCGCTTCATGAAATGAGAAACTGCTAAAACCGCCTATTTTTCCTTGTCTCTCTCCTAATTCGTTTTATATATTTTTCGAACCGGAAGTACTGCTTTCTATGCCCGGCGATAGGCCTGTACAAGTTTACAAATGATAACTTTTGGGAACTATGTTTTTTTGACTATCTGTTATTGTTTTCTGACATTTTTTTTTTTTTTTTAGAAATTGGCGAGATTTAATCTAAGTCACCAGAGTTTGCTTATCGATCACGTCTTCACTGCCAGGCATTTATCGACCTCCTGGATTGTTCTATGGACCAAAAGAAGTCGATATCGACTATTTTGGGGTCATCTGTTCTCGTAGCATCAGAAGAAATGTGTAATTACTGTGTGTGTATTAACGCTGTGTTTAAGCACAAAGACGCGGTTGTATAATCTCCAACGGGAAATTACGACGTTAGTAATTATTTTTTAATCATTAAATCCATACTAAGAAGTCATGGCATAGAGAAACTCAAAATTATTTTGGCCAATTTATTCTCAAATAAAGATCTTCTTTCATGACATATATTTTTTACTCATGCAAATATCCCCCAAAAAGTGAGCAACACACACACACACACACACACACACACATATATATATATATATATAGTAATGCTTTCACTCTTCATGGACAATCCTGAAGACTAAAGGCATTATATATATATATATATATATATATATATATATATATATATATATATATATATATATAATAATATAGTATATATATATATATATATATATATAAACATATATAAAACTAAAAAGTTGCAAATTAAAAAACAATAATGTTTTTATGAAAGTATTTATTTACATTTGATATTTCAGATCGACCTCGATCTTTCTTCAGAAACATTATTATTTTTTTTTTAATTTGCATCTTTTTAGTTGTTTTTTCTATATACATATTAAGAAAGTATACGTGGCTTCTCATTATGTTATATATATATATATATATATATATATATATATATATATATATATATATATATAATATATATACGTTTTCACATCATCGCCCACGTGACGACGACGTGATCATATTTAAACGGAATGCTGATCTTATAAAAGATTTCAGTTATCTGTTTGGATTGGTATTGCTTTTATGTCCATCGTCTTCTTCATGTTGAATTGTATGTGGTCTATGTTAATTATGTTTTATGAATATGTCCTGAAGATGGTCTATTAGACCGAAACGTCCGACGATGACATTAAACATTAAAACAGCATAATCGCATATTAGGATTTTTGTTTGTTTTTTCAGTATATTTTTCTTCATAATACATATATATAATAAATAAATAATATATATAATATATATATATAATATACATATAATATACGTATATATAATATATATATTATTTATTAAAGACATTTTATGTTTAACGTTCTTTTATAGATACAAGTATTTAAGTAAATGCTCTGTTTATAATAAACAGTATTAAATAACATTTACTGGCCTGAATATATATATATATATATATATATATATATATATATATATATATATCGTTTAATCAGTTGATTTTTGCCTTCAACCTTTTTAAAAAAAAACTCTTAATTTAAGATCTTAGTAACTATTTGGTCGTATCAGCTTTGCAGTATTTTAAATAATGTGTGTATATTGTTGATTTCATATTGCTTTGAAACGCGGTGTCGGTGTCTTTTGAAGCAGTGAAAATCGTCCATTGTTACTGGGAAAGCCCAAATGAAAACAGAT
>CAHIKZ030005544.1:3402500-3407500 GCA_903632075.3 Acanthosepion pharaonis
TTGATATGAACAGGCTGAGATAGATAGATAGATACATACATACATATGAACAGGCTAAGATAGATAGATAGATAGATAGATAGATAGATATGAACAGGATGAGATAGATAGATATGAACAGGCTGAGGTAGATAGATAGATATGAACAGGGTGAGATAGATAGATAGATAGATATGAACAGGCTGAGATAGATAGATACATACATACATACATATGAACAGGCTAAGATAGATAGATAGATAGATAGATAGATATGAACAGGCTGAGATAGATAGATATGAACAGGCTGAGATAGATAGATAAATAGATAGATAGATAGATAGATATGAACAAACTGAGATAATGATTCGACTGATATATATATATATATATATAGAGAGAGAGAGATATATAGATAGATAGATAGATAGATAGATAGATAGATAGATAGATAGATAGAGAGAGAGAGAGAGAGAGATAGAGAGAGATAGATTTGAACAGTTTGAAAAAAAGATAAATAATGAATAGACCGAGAAAGATAGTCCAGAACATCCTGAGACAGATAAATAGTTATGGAGAAATTGTCATAAGAACAAACTGGATTGGTAGGAACAGACGAACATTTTGCTTTACTTCGTACATTGAGCACTTTACGTAGTTGACTCTTACTCGCTTTGGAGGCTTTTTTCCTTTTGACTCCATTCTGGACGAATATTTTCACCTCAATTTTATGTTTTTGTTCCTTCTTTTTTCTTTCTTTATTTTCCCTTGGGCATTGGTTTGTTCATTTACAAGCCGAATTACTATATATATATATATATATATATATATATATATATATATATATATATATATATATATATATATATATATATATATATATATATATATATATTAAGATATTTTTGTACATTGTTTTTATAGATAGAAATATTTAAGTAAATGCTCTGTTTATAATAATACTTAAATATAAAAATATAAATGTTTAATAAATATTTGTGTCTTTTAAAAGAGTGTATAAACATAAAACTGTCTTAAAATAATTGTCGGACTTTTATATATATATATATATATATATATGTGTGTGTATATGTATATATATATATATATATATATATATATATATATATATATATATATTCAAAGATGAATAGATAGATACGTAGATAAAGACATATGAAGAAAAATAGATAGATAATTAAATAATGGACATACTGAGATAGATAGATAGATAGATAGATATAAAAAGACTGATATATAGATAGATAGATAGATAGATAGATAGATAGATAGATAGATAGATAGATAGATATGAAAAGACTGAGATAGTTAGATAGATAGATAGACAGACAGACACACACACAGACAGATAGATATGAACAGATTGAGATAGATACATATATAGATACATTGATAAGAAAAGAAAACGTATAGATAGATAGATAGATATGAAAAACTAAGATACATAGATAGATAGATAGATAGATAGATAGATATGAAAAGACTGAGATAGATAGATAGATAGATAGATAGATAGATAGATAGATAGATATGAAGAACTGAGATAGATAGATAGATAGATATGAAGGAAAACTGAGATAGATAGATAGAATAGATAGATAGATAGATAGATAGATAGATAGATAGATATGATAGATAGATAGATAGAGAACAGAGATAGATAGATAGATGCATACATACATACCTACTTATATTAAAAAGAAAAGAAAAAACATATAGATAGATAGATATGAAAAACTAAGATAGATAGATAGATAGATAGATAGATAGATATGAAAAGACTGAGATAGATAGATAGATAGATAGATATGAAGAACTAAGATAAATAGATAGATAGATATGAAAAGACTGCGATAGATAGATAGATAGATAGATATATAGATAGATATTTATGAAAAACTAAGATAGATAGATAGATATGAACAGATTGAGATAGATAGATAGATGCATACATACATACCTACTTATATTAAAAAGAAAAGAAAAGGCATAGATAGATAGATAGATAGATAGATAGATAGATAGATAGATAGATAGAAGATGATAGGAAACTGGACGGTTATTCCTCTCGGAGTGCAGAAGCCATTGTTGTGATATGTTAGTTATTATGAATGTTTGTTATTCTCTTACCAGAGTGACGCGTAAGAGATGCAGAGTGGCTGAGGTAAGTCGGTAGCATTGGGTTTGGTAGGAATTGGTCGGGTCTTGGGTGGGGAGATCTATGCCAAGAATTGCTTTCCAATTCTCTTCTATCATCATTTGAAATACAATTGGCTACAATCTGCATGGCCGTGCGAGTGTGCGTTCAGGATCAGGCGGGTTTGTTTATTTTGAAGTTGATGAAGGCATCCTATCTTGTGGGTAAGTGATTAATATGGAATGGTTTGGAGAGAGAGAGAGAGAGAGAGAGAGAGAGGGGGGAAGAGAGAGAGATGGATGGTGGGATGTAAAGAAAGCTAGATAACGCAAGAGACAGATGAATATAGAGGTGGGTGGGAAAGAGAGAAAAGAGTGGAAATAGGAGAGATACTGAAAGAGGGTGAGAAGAAACAAGGGAGGTAAAGAAGAGAGAGAGATAGAAAGTGAGAGTAAGAGAGAGATAGAGGGGGGAGAGAATAGAAACAGGGAAGGAGAGAAGTAAAAAAAGAGTGAACGCAAGAGAACGGCAAAAAAGATGGAGAATAGTAGGGAGTGAAAGAACGGAGATATTTTAGTGCAGAAGAAGACAAAGAAAGAAAGAGTAAAGAAAGAAGGGAAGTAAAAAAAACATGGGGCAGAAAATGAGAGAAAGCTGAAAGAGAGAGAGAGAGAGAGGGAGAGAGAGGAATAAGGGTGGCAAAGAAAGAGATAGAGTGGGATACAAAGGGTGGTATATTGAGAGTGAAAGCAAGAGAGATAGAGTAACAGGAAGAGAAAGTAAGAGGGAAAGAGCGTAAGGTATAGAAAGATAAATAGATAGATAGATAGGAACAGACCGAGATAGATAGATAGATAGATAAAGAGCAGAAGTAGATAGATAGATCGATCGACCGATAGATAGATAGAAAAATATGTGAGATAGATCGATAGATAGGTAGAATGATGGATAGAAAGATAGATAGAACAGACTGAGATAGATAGATAGATAGATAAAGAGCAGACGATAGATCGATCAATCGATAGATAGATAGATAGATATGTGAGATAGATCGATAGATAGATAGAATGATGGATAGAAAGATAGATAGATAGGAATAGACTGAGATAGATAGATAGATAGATAAAGAGCAGACGTACATAGATAGATAGATAGACAGATAGATATGTAAGTGAGAAAGATCGATAGATAGATAGAAAGATGGACAGAAAGATAGATAGATATGAACATACCGAAATAGATAGATAGATAGAAAGATGGACAGAAAGATAGATATGAACAGACCGAGATAGATAGATAGATAAAGAGCAGACGTACATTGATAGATAGAGAGATAGATAAAGAGCAGACGATAGATCGATCAATCGATAGATAGATAGATAGATAGATAGATAGATATGTGAGATAGATCGATAGATAGATAGATAAAATGATGGATAGAAAGATAGATAGATAGCAACAGACTGAGATAGATAGATAGATAAAGAGCAGACGTACATAGATAGATAGATAGATAGATAGATAGATAGATAGATAAAGAGCATACGTACATAGATAGATAGATAGATAGATATGTAAGTGAGATAGATCGATAGATAGATAGAAAGATGGACAGAAAGATAGATAGATATGAACATACCGAAATAGATAGATAGATAGAAAGATGGACAGAAAGATAGATATGAACAGACCGAGATAGATAGATAGATAAAGAGCAGACGTACATAGATAGATAGAGAGATAGATAAAGAGCAGACGATAGATCGATCAATCGATAGATAGATAGATAGATAGATATGTGAGATAGATCGATAGATAGATAGATAAAATGATGGATAGAAAGATAGATAGATAGCAACAGACTGAGATAGATATATAGATAAAGAGCAGACGTACATAGATAGATAGATAGATAGATAGATAAAGAGCATACGTACATTGATAGATAGATAGATAGATATGTTAATGAGATAGATCGATAGATAGGTAGAAAGATGGACAGAAAGATAGATAGATATGAACAGACCGAAATAGATAGATAGATAGAAAGATGGACAGAAAGATAGATATGAACAGACCGAGATAGATAGATAGATAAAGAGCAGACGTACATAGATAGATAGAGAGAGAGATAAAGAGCAGACGATAGATCGATCAATCGATAGATAGATAGATAGATAGATATGTGAGATAGATCGATAGATAGATAGATAAAATGATGGATAGAAAGATAGATAGATAGCAACAGACTGAGATAGATATATAGATAAAGAGCAGACGTACATAGATAGATAGATAGATAGATAGATAGATAGATAGATAGATAAAGAGCATACGTACATAGATAGATAGATAGATAGATAGATATGTAAGTGAGATAGATCGATAGATAGATAGAAAGATGGACAGAAAGATAGATAGATATGAACAGACCGAAATAGATAGATAGAAAGATGGACAGAAAGATAGATATGAACAGACCGAGATAGATAGATAGATAGACAGACAGATAGATAGCAAAAAACAGACGTAGATAGATAGATAATGTAAAAGGGGAAGACATGAACGATGTCCAGACAGAGTTCGGCTCGAATATATATTTCGTCTTAAGCTTGGCATTAACTGTAACTGATTGAATGTCAAAATCTTTCTCAATTTCCTATCCTTTTCTTTCCCATTCGTCTTCTTTCTTTTCCTCTTTTCCTTTTTCTTTCTTTCTTTCTTTCTTTCTTTTTTTCTTTTGTCCCAAAAGACCATTCTATTGTTGAATCTTCTTTAACACGTGAACAATCACGCCCACCTCCCTTAATTTGCCGATATAATCTTTTTTTTTCTTCTGCTTTTCATCTAATCCTCTTTTTAG
>CAHIKZ030005544.1:3412500-3420000 GCA_903632075.3 Acanthosepion pharaonis
AGGATGCACCCTAGGCGACATTTGGAGGCGGAACCTCTGCGTAGTCATATTCGGATAGAGATAAAAATTTGCTTCAAGGGTTTGCATCGTTTTGTAAACAGTAACAGCCCGGTAGTGAAAAATAGAAGAGACGGCTTTAAATTCCATTCGACTTTCTTACATTCCCTTACGCGCCAATAACCTTGGGAAAGGTATAAATCTGTCTTTTCTCCACCCCCAGCTATGGGTTAAATAACAGGAGAGACTGGGTCATATAGTCTTAGCTGGCCACCGGTCTACTGTAGAAAGAAACGGCAAACTACCGTTTGATCCAATCACGTATGGTAATCAACTGATTCAGTTCAGTTATTATAGGGCAGACGCATTATTTAGAACAGCGGTTCCTATAATTATGGAGAGTTGCCGCTTCCTTGCGCACCAAAACACAACCCCAACACCGTACTGTATATAGTCAGCGTTTGGTTTATTTTGTTTTACGGCATATCAACCTCAATGTGTTATTTAATGCCGACAACATTTTTAGGATAGATTCGTATGAATAGAATATGTATTCTTTGGTTTAGATTGGTTTGGTTTATTTTGTTTTACGGCATATCAACCTCAATGGGTTATGTAATGCAGACAACATTTTTAGGATAGATTCGTATGAATAGAATATGTATTCTTTGGTTTAGATTGGTTTGGTTTATTTTGTTTTATGGCATATCAACCTCAATGGGTTATTTAATACCGGCAATATTTTAGGATAGGTTCATATGAATAGAATATGTATTCTTTGGTTTAGATTGGTTTGGTTTATTTTGTTTTACGGCATATCAACCTCATTGGGTTATTTAATGCCGACAACATTTTTAGGATAGATTCGTATGAATAGAATATGTATTCTTTGGTTTAGATTGGTTTGGTTTATTTTGTTTTTACGGGCATATGAACCTCAATGGGTTATTTAATGCCGACAACATTTTAGGATAGATTCGTATGAATAGAATATGTATTCTTTGGTTTAGATTGGTTTGGTTTATTTTTGTTTTACGGCATATCAACCTCATTGGGTTATTTAATGCCGACAACATTTTTAGGATAGATTCGTATGAATAGAATATGTATTCTTTGGTTTAGATTGGTTTGGTTTATTTTTGTTTTATGGCATATCAACCTCAATGGGTTATTTAATACCGGCAATATTTTTAGGATAGGTTCGTATGAATAGAATATGTATTTTTTGGTTTAGATTGGTTTGGTTTATTTTGTTTAATGGCATATCAACCTCAATGGGTTATTTAATGCCGACAACATTTTTAGGATATATTCGTATGAATAGAATATGTATTCTTTGGTTTAGATTGGTTTGGTTTATTTTGTTTTATGGCATATCAACCTCAATGGGTTATTTAATACAAACAACATTTTAGGATAGATTCATATGAATAGAATATGTATTCTTTGGTTTAGATTGGTTTGGTTTATTTTGTTTTATGGCATATCAACCTCAATGGGTTATTTAATACCGGCAAATATTTTAGGATAGATTCGTATGAATAGAATATGTATTCTTTGGTTTAGATTGGTTTGGTTTATTTTGTTTTACGGCATATCAACCTCAATGGGTTATTTAATGTCGACAACATTTTAGGATAGATTCGTATGAATAGAATATGTATTCTTGGGTTTAGATTGGTTTGGTTTATTTTGTTTTACGGCATATGAACCTCAATGGGTTATTTAATGCCGACAACATTTTAGGATAGATTCGTATGAATAGAATATGTATTCTTTGGTTTAGATTGGTTTGGTTTATTTTGTTTTATGGCATATCAACCTCAATGGGTTATTTAATGCCGACAACATTTTTTAGGATAGGTTCATATGAATAGAATATGTATTTTTTGGTTTAGATTGATTTGGTTTATTTTGTTTTATGGCATATCAACCTCAATGGGTTATTTAATGCCGACAACATTTTAGGATAGATTCGTATGAATAGAATATGTATTCTTTGGTTTAGATTGGTTTGGTTTATTTTGTTTTACGGCATATCAACCTCATTGGGTTATTTAATGCCGACAACATTTTTTAGGATAGATTCGTATGAAGAGAATATGTATTCTTTGGTTTAGATTGGTTTGGTTTATTTTGTTTAACGACATATGAACCTCAATGGGTTATTTAATGCCGACAACATTTTTAGGATAGATTCGTATGAATAGAATATGTATTCTTTGGTTTAGATTGGTTTGGTTTATTTTGTTTAACGGCATATCAACCTCATTGGGTTATGTAATGCCGACAACATTTTTTAGGATAGATTCGTATGAATAGAATATGTATTCTTTGGTTTAGATTGGTTTGGTTTATTTTTGTTTTTATGGCATATCAACCTCAATGGGTTATTTAATACCGACAACATTTTAGGATAGATTCGTATGAATAGAATATGTATTTTTGGTTTAGATTGGTTTGGTTTATTTTGTTTAACGACATATCAACCTCAATGGGTTATTTAATGCCGTTAACATTTTAGGATAGATTCGTATGAATAGAATATGTATTCTTTGGTTTAGATTGGTTTGGTTTATTTTTGTTTTACGGCATATCAACCTCATTGGGTTATTTAATGCCGACAAATATTTTTAGGATAGATTCGTATGAATAGAATATGTATTCTTTGGTTTAGATTGGTTTGGTTTATTTTGTTTTACGGCATATAAACCTCAATGGGTTATTTAATGCCGACAACATTTTTAGGATAGATTCGTATGAATAGAATATGTATTCTTTGGTTTAGATTGGTTTGGTTTATTTTGTTTTACGGCATATCAACCTCAATGGGTTATTTAATGCCGACAACATTTTAGGATAGATTCGTATGAATAGAATATGTATTTTTTGGTTTAGATTGGTTTGGTTTATTTTGTTTTATGGCATATCAACCTCAATGGGTTATTTAATACCGACAACATTTTTAGGATAGGTTCGTATGAATAGAATATGTATTCTTTGGTTTAGATTGGTTTGGTTTATTTTTGTTTAACGGCATATCAATCTCAATGGGTTATTTAATGCCGACAACATTTTAGGATAGATTCGTATGAATAGAATATGTATTCTTTGGTTTAGATTGGTTTGGTTTATTTTGTTTTATGGCATATCAACCTCAATGGGTTATTTAATACCGGCAATATTTTAGGATAGGTTCATATGAATAGAATATGTATTCTTTGGTTTAGATTGGTTTGGTTTATTTTGTTTTACGGTATATCAACCTCAATGGGTTATTTAATGCCGACAACATTTTTAGGATAGATTCGTATGAATAGAATATGTATTCTTTGGTTTAGATTGGTTTGGTTTATTTTTTGTTTACGGTATATCAACCTCAATGGGTTATTTAATGCCGACAACATTTTTAGGAAAGATTCGTATGAATAGAATATGTATTCCTTGGTTTAGATTGGTTTGGTTTATTTTGTTTTACGGCATATGAACCTCAATGGGTTATTTAATGCCGACAACATTTTAGGATAGATTCGTATGAATAGAATATGTATTCTTTGGTTTAGATTGGTTTGGTTTATTTTGTTTAACGGCATATCAACCTCATTGGGTTATTTAATGCCGACAACATTTTTAGGATAGATTCGTATGAATAGAATATGTATTCTTTGGTTTAGATTGGTTTGGTTTATTTTGTTTTACGGCATATATCAACCTCAATGGGTTATTTAATACCGGGCAATATTTTAGGATAGATTCATATGAATAGAATATGTATTCTTTGGTTTAGATTGGTTTGGTTTATTTTGTTTAACGTCGTATCAATCTCAATGGGTTATTTAATGCCGACAACATTTTTAGGATAGATTCGTATGAATAGAATATGTATTCTTTGGTTTAGATTGGTTTGGTTTATTTTGTTTTACGGTATATCAACCTCAATGGGTTATTTAATGCCGACAACATTTTTAGGATAGATTCGTATGAATAGAATATGTATTCCTTGGTTTAGATTGGTTTGGTTTATTTTGTTTTACGGCATATGAACCTCAATGCGTTATTTAATGCCGACAACATTTTTAGGATAGATTCGTATGAATAGAATATGTATTCTTTGGTTTAGATTGGTTTGGTTTATTTTGTTTTACGGCATATGAACCTCAATGGGTTATTTAATGCCGACAACATTTTTAGGATAGATTCGTATGAATAGAATAAGTATTTTTTGGTTTAGATTGGTTTGGTTTATTTTGTTTAACGGTATATCAACCTCAATGGGTTATTTAATGCCGACAACATTTTTAGGATAGATTCGTATGAATAGAATATGTATTCTTTGGTTTAGATTGGTTCGGTTTATTTTGTTTAACGGCATATCAATCTCAATGGGTTATGTAATGCCGACAACATTTTTAGGATAGATTCGTATGAATAGAATATGTATTCTTTGGTTTAGATTGGTTTGGTTTATTTTGTTTTATGGCATATCAACCTCAATGGGTTATTTAATACCGGCAATATTTTAGGATAGGTTCATATGAATAGAATATGTATTCTTTGGTTTAGATTGGTTTGGTTTATTTTGTTTTACGGTATATCAACCTCAATGGGTTATTTAATGCCGACAACATTTTTAGGATAGATTCGTATGAATAGAATATGTATTTTTTGGTTTAGATTGGTTTGGTTTATTTTGTTTTACGGTATATCAACCTCAATGGGTTATTTAATGCCGACAACATTTTTAGGATAGATTCGTATGAATAGAATATGTATTCTTTGGTTTAGATTCGTTTGGTATATTTTGTTTTACGGCATATCAACACCTCTATGGGTTATTTAATGCCGACAACATTTTTAGGATAGATTCGTATGAATAGAATATGTATTCTTTAGTTTAGATTGGTTTGGTTTAATTTGTTTATATGGCATATAGAATCAATGGGTTATTTAATACCGGCAATTTTTAGGATAGGTTTAGAATATGGTTTGGTTTAGATTGGTTTGTTTATTTTGTTTACGGCATATCAACCTCAATGGGTTATTTAATGCCGACAACATTTTTTAGGATAGATTCGTATGAATAGAATATGTATTTTTTTGGTTTAGATTGGTTTGGTTTATTTTGTTTTACGGTATATCAACCTCAATGGGTTATTTAATGCCGACAACATTTTTAGGATAGATTCGTATGAATAGAATATGTATTCTTTGGTTTAGATTGGTTCGGTTTATTTTGTTTAACGGCATATCAATCTCAATGGGTTGCGTAATGCCGACAACATTTTTAGGATAGATTCGTATGAATAGAATATGTATTCTTTGGTTTAGATTGGTTTGGTTTATTTTGTTTTATGGCATATCAACCTCAATGGGTTATTTAATACCGGCAATATTTTAGGATAGGTTCATATGAATAGAATATGTATTCTTTGGTTTAGATTGGTTTGGTTTATTTTCTTTTACGGTATATCAACCTCAATGGGTTATTTAATGCCGACAACATTTTAGGATAGATTCGTATGAATAGAATATGTATTCTTTGGTTTAGATTGGTTTGGTTTATTTTGTTTTACGGTATATCAACCTCAATGGGTTATTTAATGCCGACAACATTTTTAGGATAGATTCATGAATAGAATATGATTCCTTTGGTTTAGATTGGTTTGTTTATTTTGTTTTACGGCATATGAACCTCAATGTTATTTTGCCGACAACATTTTAGGATAGATATGAATAGAATATGTATTCTTTGGTTTAGATTGGTTTGTTTTTTGTTTTACGGCATATCAACCTCATTGGGTTATTTAATGCCGACAACATTTTTAGGATAGATTCGTATGAATAGAATATGTATTCTTTGGTTTAGATTGGTTTGGTTTATTTTGTTTTTACGGCATATCAACCTCAATGGGTTATTTAATGCCGACAACATTTTAGGATAGTTCATATGAATAGAATATGTATTCTTTGGTTTAGATTGGTTTGGTTTATTTTGTTTAACGGCATATCAACCTCAATGGGTTATTTAATGCCGACAACATTTTTAGGATAGATTCGTATGAATAGAATATGTATTCTTTGGTTTAGATTGGTTTGGTTTATTTTGTTTTTATGGCATATCAACCTCAATGGGTTATTTAATACCGGCAACATTTTAGGATAGATTCGTATGAATAGAATATGTATTCTTTTGGTTTAGATTGGTTTGGTTTATTTTGTTTTACGGTATATCAACCTCAATGGGTTATTTAATGCCGACAACATTTTTAGGATAGATTCGTATGAATAGAATATGTATTCTTTGGTTTAGATTGGTTTGGTTTATTTTGTTTTTCGGTATATCAACCTCAATGGGTTATTTAATGCCGACAACATTTTTAGGATAGATTCGTATGAATAGAATATGTATTCCTTGGTTTAGATTGGTTTGGTTTATTTTGTTTTACGGCATATGAACCTCAATGCGTTATTTAATGCCGACAACATTTTTAGGATAGATTCGTATGAATAGAATATGTATTCTTTGGTTTAGATTGGTTTGGTTTATTTTGTTTTACGGCATATGAACCTCAATGGGTTATTTAATGCCGACAACATTTTTAGGATAGATTCGTATGAATAGAATAAGTATTTTTTGGTTTAGATTGGTTTGGTTTATTTTTGTTTAACGGCATATCAACCTCAATGGGTTATTTAATGCCGACAATATTTTAGGATAGATTCATATGAATAAAATATGTATTCTTTGGTTTAGATTGGTTTGGTTTATTTTGTTTTACGGTATATCAACCTCAATGGGTTATTTAATGACAACATTTTTAGGATAGATTTATGAATAGAATATGTATTCTTTGGTTTAGATTGGTTTGAATTTTGTTTTACGGCATATGAACCTCAATGGGTTATTTTGCCGACAACATTTTAGGATAGATTTTGAATAGAATAAGTATTTTTGGTTTAGATTGGTTTGTTTATTTTGTTTAACGGTATATCAACCTCAATGGGTTATTTAATACCGGCAACATTTTTAAGATAGATTCGTATGAATAGAATATGTATTTTTTGGTTTAGATTGGTTTGGTTTATTTTGTTTTATGGTATATCAACCTCAATGGGTTATTTAATGCCGACAACATTTTTAGGATAGATTCGTATGAATAGAATATGTATTCTTTAGTTTACATTGGTTTGGTTTATTTTTTTTTACGGCATATCAACACCTCAATGGGTTATTTAATGCCAACAACATTTTCAGGATAGATTCGTATGAATAGAATATGTATTCTTTAGTTTAGATTGGTTTGGTTTATTTTGTTTTACGGCATATCAACCTCAATGGGTTATTTAATGTAGACAAGATTTTTTATTGCTGGTAATATTTTCTTTTGTCAAAAATCTGTTTCTGGTAATATTTTTCCTTCAAAATTGTATTGCTGGTAATAATTGTTTTCCAAAAAGTATTCTTGGTAATAGTTAACTTTTTACCCATAGCTGGGACCCTAA
>CAHIKZ030005544.1:3425000-3452500 GCA_903632075.3 Acanthosepion pharaonis
TGGTCTATTTTGTTTAGGTAAGTATGGGCTCTAATTTGGGACCAGATAAAATCTCTCTTATATCCGGGTTTCTCTTATATCCGGGTTACACTGTATATATATATATATATATATATATATATATATATGTGTGTGTGTGTGTGTAACGAGCCGTTGCAAAGAATGCTAAGCATATAATTGGATTAAATATAACTGTACTTGATTTTCTGAAGAATAAAGTTGTTAAAAAAAAACGGAAATTATTTATGACTCACTCTAATTATTAAACTTTAGACTTTTTGGGCGATACATTCGTGAAAAAAAAAGAACGAAAAAACAAAAAACAAAAACGTAGGAAGCCGAAAAATTGTAAATAAAGAAGAAGAAAAAATTTACCAAGTTTAGCATTTGTGAAAGCACGTATTTGAAGTGTTGCCGTTGACATGTCGGTTAGCTGAGAATGAAGCAAGTTGAAAAGTCTATGTTCCAAAGAACGCTTCAGTTGTCAGGAGAGACATCAGATCATCTGAATTGAATTGTGAACCAGGTCTGTGGCTTCGAAGTCACGGTCCTTGGCTGTCAACAACAAACATTGACGTCATTATTCTATAGGCCTTAGAGGGGAGGGAAATTATCTATCTATCTATCTATCTATCTATCTATCTATCTATCTATCTATCTATCTCAGTCTTTTCATCTCTCTCTCTCTCTTTATCTCTCTTTATCTATCTATCTATCTATCTATCTATCTATCTATCTATCTATCTCAGCCTTTTCATATCTATCTATCTATCTATCTATCTATCTATCTCAGTCTTTTCATCTCTCTCTCTCTCTCTCTTTATCTATCTATCTATCTATCTATCTATCTATCTATCTATCTATCTCAGCCTTTTCATATCTATCTATCTATCTATCTATCTATCTATCTATCTATCTATCTATCTATCTCAGTCTTTTCATCTCTCTCTCTCTCTCTTTATCTATCTATCTATCTATCTATCTATCTATCTATCTATCTCAGCCTTTTCATATCTATCTATCTATCTATCTATCTATCTATCTATCTATCTATCTATCTCAGTCTTTTCATATCTATCTCTCTTATTCGTTTCATATTTATCTCATTCTGTCAATATCTATCTCATTTTGTTCATATCTATCTATCTATCTATCTATCTATCTCATTCGTTTCATATCTATTTATCTCATTCTGTTAATATCTATCTCATTTTGTTCATATCTATCTATCTATCTATCTATCTATCTATCTATCTATCTATCTATCTATCTATCTATCTATCTATCTATCTATCTATCTATCGCTTTACCTTCATTGTTAAGGCTACTTTTGTTAACTACAAGTGAAGATTGAAGTAACGTTCTTATCAATTTGTTGTCTGCGCATATTAATATTCCCTTCTGATGTTGAAAGGGGATTATGGGCTGGTGAAAGTTTGAATTAATGTTATTATAGGAGGCAACTCTGTCTAGACTGAAAACTCCGGAGGGAAAGAAAAAAAAATTGAGAGAAGAAAAAATGAAAAGTAAAGAAAAGAAAAAAAACAAAAACAAAAAAACAAAAAACAAGCAATGCCGGATGTAGGGAAAGAACTGAAGCATGCTGGGATATCGGAAAAGAAATCAAAAGGACTGGGAGAGCGAATACTTCCCGCTAAGTTGTATAGGCCAGTTATATTGAGGAGAGAGATAAAAAAAAAATGTTAAGATGATAACAGACTCCAATAAAAAATATCATTGGGTTGTCTTTCTGGTGAGGGCTCAATCGAACGCAATGAATATAATAACATATGACAAGACAGGATGCAAGGTCGCCAAGCTGAGAAAAAAAAAAATGGAGGTCTAGGATTCATGTGCGCATGTCTCTGACATTTTTGCCGCGGGATAACAGAAATTCTTGAAACTCACTTAATCATAATGCGTAAAAGTCCATGAAAGGAATTCATGGAATAAAGAGTATTATATATTTAAGTATGCGGATTTTTTTTGTCTGATTTCATATGCTGGATAATTATTTATGAAATAAAAAAAGAAAAGTTAAGCGGAATTAAAATAATTTTGGGAAGTCAAAGAAGAAAGATAAAAAAAATTATATATCCGCAAATAATTTTTTGTAACAGCCCAAAAGATATAATTCCTAATCGGGTTATTTTTTTGTCTATCTATCTATCTATCTATCTATCTATCTATCTATCTATCTATCTATCTATCTATCTACTTCATTCATTCATTCTTTCTGTGTCATTCAAATATATCTGTCATACACTTATTACGTCATATTTATCAATCTATGTCAGTTTTTTCATATCTATCTATCTATCTATCTATCTATCTATCTATCTATCTATCTCTTTCTTTCTTTCTTTCTTTCTTTCTCAATCAGTTCATTATCTATCTATCTATCTATATATCTATCTATCTATCTATCTATATATCTATTTCATTCATTCATTCTTTCTTTCTATGTCTTCAAATGTATGTCATACACTTATTACGTCATATTTATCAATTTATGTCAGTCTTTTCATATCTATCTATCTATCTATCTACTTTTTTCTTTCTTTTTTCTTTCTCAATCAGTTCATTATCTATCTATCTATTTTTTCAATCAGTTCATTATCTATCTATCTATCTATCTATCTATCTATCTATCTATCTATCTACTTCTTTCTTTCTTTTTTCTTTCTCAATGAATTCATTAACTATCTATCTATCTAACTATCTATCTTTTTCAATCAGTTCATTATCTATCTATCTATCTATCTATCTATCTATCTATCTATCTAATTTCTTTCTTTCTCAGCCAATTCATTATCTTTGTATCTCTCTCTCTCTCTCTCTCTCTCTCTATCTATCTATCTATCATACGCCTGTTTCGTCTTATCTATGTTGATAGGTAACTGTCTAGTTCAATTTCTTCGTACTTGTTTCGCTATATCGATCTAAAACTTCGAAAAACTATTGAAAGTTTAGAATCCACTTAAAACCTCTGGTCAGTGTTCAATCGAAGATAAATCCTCCAGGTTTATTTATGTGCATCAATATCGAAACGATTCGTATCCTTTTGGAAAATATCAGATAAGGATGTCTGCCGCTAACGGGCTAAACAGATCCTCTTTTATAGAGTGTGAAATCACCCCCCACTTGCCAGCTAAGTCAAGAAAAGTCATAAATCATAGCTCCCTGCCCACACTCGTCTCAGACTGAAATATTTTTGTTGAGACTGATCAGAGATAGATAGGAGTGTCGCTCCTCACAATTCCTTTGCGTTGTCATTCTTCTACTGTCGGCTCGCTTAACGAGCATAATCGTATATCGTTACAGAAGATTCATAGATAGATACGTAGACAGACAGATATGAAGAGGCTAGAATACATAGATAGATAGATTATGAAGAGACTGAGATAGATAATGATTCGGTTGCGATAGATAGATACATATATATGAACTGACTGAGGTAGATAATGATTCGACTGATATATATATATATATATATATATATATATATATATAAAGAGAGAGAGAGAGATAGTAAACAAACTGGGACAGATAGATATATCGATAGATAGATATGGACAGACTGAGATAATTATTCGACTAATATATATATATATATATATATATATATATATATTAGTCGAATCATTATCTCAGTTGTATATATATATATATATATATATATATATATATATAGAGAGAGAGAGAGAGAGAGATAGAGAGGATGAATAGATAGATAATGAAGAAAACTGGGACAGATAGATAGATATGAACAGACTGAGATACTGATTCGATTGATATATATATATATATATATATATATATATATATGATATATATGAACAAACTGGGACAGATAGATAGATGAATAGATAGATAGATAGATAGATAGATAGATAGATAGATAATGAACAGGCTGAGATAGATAGATAGATAATAGATAAGGAACAGGCTGAGATAGATAGATAGATAAGGAACAGGCTGAGATAGATAAGGACATAGATAGATAGATAGATAGATGAATAGATAGATAGATAGATAGATAGATGAATATGAACAGACTGAGATACTGATTCGATTGATATATATATATATATATATACATATATATATATATATATATATATATATATATATAAATAGATAGATAGATAGATAGTGAACAAACTGGAACAGATAGATAGATAGATAGATAGATAGATAGATAGATAGATAGATAGATAGATAATGAACAGTCTGAAATAGATAGATAGATAGATAGATAGATAGATAGATAGATAGATAGATAATGAACAGGCTAAGACAGGTAGATAGATAATGGACAGGATAGATAGATAGATAGATAAGGACATAGATAGATAGATAGATAGATAGATAGATAGATAGATAGATAGATATGAACAGGTTGAAAAAGATAAATAATAGACCGAGAATGATAGTCTTGAAATCCCTCTGATCGAGAACTAATAAGCGTCAATATCTTGTAAATAAAACGGACTGCCTTCATTACCGTCTTTCATAAATTAATACCGAAATCCATTTACATCCTTCATCACTTAGTATTTAGTCACCTATTCATGTACAAAGTGCAAGAGATAAATTGTCGTCTAAATTTATAACCATTTTGATTTTCCTAATCATTAATTGCATCTTTAACTTAATTTTCATTGTCGAACTCTAAACTTTGTTAGATGGGTGCGCATTCTTCCTAATCGTCAACGCCCTGCACCGTTAAGGGAGGTAACTCCGCAAAAATCGCGATCCCTCAGGTTTAAATTAATTTTTAAAATGAAAACCTTCATGAAGTTTTCACTTTAACTCTAAATGAAAGCTAAAGGGTTAAATTTACTATTTCCAGTAAGCAAAATACTCTGTGGTGTATTTCAAACACAAATTATATTTATTTGAATCAAAGTCGTCCATTTTTGAGACACTTGTAAACACAAGTTAGTTCTGGGTTTTAAAAATCTTGCAAAAATAAGAAATATATTTCTCAAGCGTTATTTGAGGAAAATTAACAAATTTAACGCTAAATTAATTGATTTGAAACAAATTTTATTTACTTTAAGTTTAAAAGATTGCAGAAATACATTTTCAACCGGACAGTAGCGATGTTTTTAACCGGGCAGTAGGGGTGATTTTAACCGGGCAGTTGCGATATTTTTAACCGGACAGTAGCGGTGTTTTTAACCGGACAGTTACGATTTTTTCAACCGGACAGTAGCGGTGTTTTTTTACCGGGCAGTATAGGTATTTTTAACCGGACAGTAGCGGTGTTTTTAACCGGACAGTAGCGGTGATTTTAACAGGACAGCAGTGGTGTCTTTAACCGGACAGTAGAGGTGATTTTAACAGGACAGTAGTGTGGTCTTTAACCGGACAGTAGCGGTGTTTTTAACCGGACAGTTGAGGTGTTTTTAACCGGACAGTTGCGATGTTTTTAACCGGACAGTATCGGTGATTTTAACAGGACAGTAGCGGTGTTTTTAACCGGACAGTAGAGGTGATTTTAACCGGACAGTAGAGGTGATTTTAACAGGACAGTAGCGGTGTTTTTAACCGGACAGTAGATGTGTTTTTAACCGGACAGTTGAGATGTTTTTAACCGGACAGTAGCGGTGTCTTTAACCGGACAGTAGAGGTGATTTTAACCGGACAGTAGCGGTGCTTTTAACCGGACAGTATCGGTGATTTAAACAGGACAGTAGCGGTGTTTTTAACCGACAGTAGGTGTGTTTACGTGTTTGACAAGGTGATGACAGATATAATGTTCTTCTACGGAGATTTTATCTGTAAAACTTAATTGAAGCAAATGACGTGGGCGCCATTTTTTATTTAAGTTTTAAGCAAACGGTAATCCTAAAAAAGAAGGAAAACATTCTCCGTAATCTAATGTTTTATTGAATTTTAGAAATTTGGGCTTAAAATTTGCTATCGCGATTACTTTTTGATAATGTCGTACTTAAAATCTAAAAATATTTTCTGGCTTTAAATAACCTGCAAGAGGTTGATAAGTCGTAAAAAAACAAACAATCACGTGCAATTTTAACAAAATACATAAACTTTAACAATTAGCTAAATTCTGCGAAAAATGAATGTTCACTACAAAGGGTTGATAAAACGTCAAAAATAAATCTTTCTCTTCGTTCACCGCATGATCTCTGTTAAATATTCCTTTTCAAAAGTGAAGATTGAATTACGTCAGTGATTGTGCATGATGCAATGAACGAAACAAATAGCTTTAAATAACCTGCAAAATGTTGATAAACCGTAAAAAACTCCATCAATCAAATAAACATGTGAAATTATTACAATTATTACAATTATAGTTAATTTGTTTTGGTATTTCAAGAATTGACCCAAATAAATAGGGTACCTCAATTAAATGGATGCCCCAATTAAATGCAATCTTTTGCAAATGTTTGAAAACCGCTCGTCTTTGAAACTAGATACGAGTTTGTTTTTTTTGTTTTTTTGTCAACGTGGGAAGAATGAAATGTTAGTGAACCTTTCCTCTCGCCCTTGTTTCTAACCATTTAACTAAACTGCATGAGAAAAAGAAAAACCTTATGAGTCATGATCGACGTGTGATGACGTTGGCATCAGTGATTATTGATAAACCCAAGCCAGTTATATTAAACCAAGAACCGGCCTTGCGGGTCCGAAAAATTACTTCACTTGTATTGGATCGTCCTTATTAAGATGCTGCTACAACTATGGCTGTTGTTAATGTTACTAATGCTATAAGTATAAGTACTATTACGACGGTTACTAATATTACTATCAATATGATTATTATTAGGCCTATTTCAGCATCATTTAAACTGAATAGACCTTATTAAATTACTACTCTTTCGTTACATCCACCTACGTGCAAATACCCTTGGGAAAGGTATGAATGCATCTATTTTCCCTCCATCTATGGGTTAAATAGCAGGACAGATTTTTTTTTATCCTTGGTTGGAAGCCAGTCTACCGCAGAAAGAAGTAGCAACCTACTGCGGGAAAATCTTCCGCCGAATCAGACATTAATCTAAAAGAGACATGATTGCCAGAGCGTTTATCGCGCGTGGAAAAACGGATAATGAGAAAATTAAAGCAAGAAAAAAGTGTTTAACGTCACTTTCACTGAAATGAAAAAAAATATTGTCGATTTCAAATCTTTTCATTTGTACCCCCTTCAGTCAGTCAACTGCCATACGTGAGACTCGCCTTGGCGAACATGTCTCTTTTCATTCATGATTTGCTAGGCAGAAGATATTCCCGCAGTAGACTGCCGTTTATTTCTGCGGTAGACTGGTATCCAACAAAGGCTATAGGACTTAGTCTGTGCTGCTATTCAAGAAACTATCCGCTCAGTATAGTCGCTGTGGGTGTTGAACAGATAAAACATCTGCCTGAGGCGGTACCTTTTATAGAAATTAGATCACCACCAAATAAACGAACAACAAGCAGCCACCTGTAGTGCTTATTCTACAATTAGTTGTAATAATATTAAATCAATGACAGTAATCACTGGGTCGACTGGTATTGATATTTATTGATTCTCAATTGAAGTGTAATTGGTTTTATTGATTTTCCCAGCAATCAATTATAAAAACGATAATTTCAAGGTTCTAGTTAATCATTTTTTCTATGAAAGTCAGTCTTTGTTGATAGCAGTTTGTCTTTATTGATTCTGTAAATGTAACCTTTTTGTATTGTTCGGAATAATAATATAAAT
The DNA here is from genome assembly GCA_903632075.3 of Acanthosepion pharaonis. Classification (NCBI taxonomy): domain Eukaryota; kingdom Metazoa; phylum Mollusca; class Cephalopoda; order Sepiida; family Sepiidae; genus Acanthosepion; species Acanthosepion pharaonis. The sequence goes on from CAHIKZ030005544.1 coordinate 3,432,721, forward strand.
AATACTGTGTCAGCCCAAAATGCAGATTCTGTGATAAATATCCAGAAACAATTGACCATCTTGTATCAGGTTGTACGGTGTTGGCACCCACTGAATATAAAACCCGACATGACAGAGTGGGCCAATATCTGCATTGGAAAATCTGCAACTTCTACGGGAAGGAAATTGAAAGAAACTGGTATGAACACTACCCAGACCCGGTTTTATCACTGTTGCCTTTATCTTTTTTTTGCATATTCACGACGTTTCAGCCGATGTACGCTCCGGCCTTCTTCAGATGATTGGAATTTTGAAATGCCAATCAGGGTAGATTGTTCAAATTCCACCTGCCACACCTCTTCCGGGTGTCTCAGTTATCTCTCTTTAAATCTACTCTCAAACTATTCCTATCTATCTATCTATCTATCTATCTATCTATCTATCTATCTATCTATCTATCTATCTATCTCAAACTATTCATATCTATCTATCTATCTATCTATCTATCTATCTATCTATCTATTCATATCTATCTATCTTTAGCATTCAACTTCTACGTAATTATAATAATATTTTTGACTCAGTGAATTCTATTGGTTGTAAAATATTTCAATGCATTTTCATGTAACATTTCTCTTGGCAACAAACTAAACCCCATGTGGATTACAGAAGCTTCGACTAAAATTCCGGCTTCTGATTGGCTAATTGTTATAGTAATTTACCTACGCACGCATGGATTCTCCCGGCTATAAATAGGAGCAGGTACTGCCTTTTGGAGAGGGAATTTTCCAGCAGTCATCTCTGACAGTCGGACCAAACATTCTTGCTATAACACTCTCGTTTGTATATGTTTGTATTACTGTTTCTATTAATATATTTGTTTAACTCAATTCCTCTCTTGTGTCTTCATATTTCTGTCCCTAACCACGCCATAACACTAATATATGTGAAAATTGTTCCAACGCCTACGCAGTTGCGTTAAAAATTAATTTACCGCCAAAAAGTTTCTGAATAGAACTAAACATGTTCATGAGCCGGTCACATGATCTACAACTAAATAAATACAATAAACGTAGCCGAACCTTGTTGCAGTTTTTTGTGTATCATGTACTAGTGAGCTAGCCTAAATGAGTTGACTCATTTTATAGTTCACCATTAGATGGGTTAACCAATCAGAAAACCCAAAATATTCAATGCGACGTGTATAAAGGCAGCCATTTTTTTTCTCCCAAATTGTCTGCACTGCCAACCTGGTATCGAAGACTTAAAGAATTACTTAACAGCCGCTACTTTCTCTGAATCTTCACTGCCGACCTCTGATATTGAACTGATTATGGACTGATTCCATATTCAGAGACTACGGCAAACATGGTCAACAAACGTCACCAGTGAGATTTTTTTTTTTTTTTTTACCAGCAACAAGCATGCTGGCTGAGAGCATACAACTTTCAATTCATTAACTACGACAGATATCAACTTCCGACAGTGGGAAATTTGACCGACCAACTTTCATTTCTGAAATCCACTCTCAGCACACAGTAACTCAATTGCATCTCAACCGATGTCGACCTTCAACAATATGCAAATTTGAGCGGCAAGATATTTTCAAATTATTTACGCTAGTTTTAACTCGGAAGTGTTAAATTAAAAATTACATATTTAATAGAAGCTACTACTTCTTAATCGTCAAGATGACAATTCAAATCTCACTCATCAAGTTTTTCTAAATTCATCTTATGTAGATTTTATCTGAATGTACAATACTTTCTTATTGAAGAAGATTTCTTTCATCGGAATTAATTATCGTTTCATGAATTGAAATTATTTCCTCGAGTTCAGTAAAAACTTTTTACTTATTCAACTTTTCTTGTTAAATGGTATTCTTCTTGCTTGATTATTTTTGTTAGCAGATTTGCAAAGTAAAAATAGCACGGACTGATTCGACGCCATGCAACCCGTTACATATCTATCTATCTCAACGTATTCCTATCTATCTATCTATCTATCTATCTATCTGAAAGTATTCCTATCCTATCCTATCTATCTATCTTAACGTATTTCTATCTATCTATCTATCTATCTATCTATCTATCTATCTATCTATCTATCTATCTATCTGAACGTATTTCTATCTATCTGAAAGTATTCCTATCCTATCCTATCCTATCCTATCTATCTATCTATCTATCCATCCATCTATCTATCTATCTATCTATCTATCTATCTATCTATCTATCTATCTATCTATCCATCTATCTATCTATCTATCTATCTATCTATCTATCTATCTGAAAGTATTCCTATCCTATCTATCTATCTGAACGTATTTCTATCTATCTATCTATCTATCTATCTATCTATCTATCTATCTGAACGTATTCCTATCTATCTATCTATCTATCTATCTATCTATCTATCTATCTATCTGAACGTATTTCTATCTATCTGAAAGTATTCCTATCCTATCCTATCTATCTATCTATCTATCTATCTATCTATCTATCTATCTATCTATCTATCCGAACGTATTCCTATCTATCTATCTATCTATCTATCTATCTATCTATCTATCTATCTATCTATCTATCTCAACCTTTTTCTCTCTCGACACCTTTTTCAATATTTCATTATTTCTTTGCATCATGAATATCTCCGTTGTAATTATTTGTTTTTTCCCCTTCATTTCTATTTTCATCCTATTTATTTATTTTTCTTCGTTCTCATCTGTTTTCTTCGTTTCCATTTCCTTTTTTAGTTTCTGTTTTTCTTTCTTATTCTCCCTGTTGTCTTTCTTTCTTTCTTTCTCTTCTTGAACGCTCTTCCTACTTGTTGCATCCCATCATTCACCATTCAAGATGGCGAACTTGTCCATCATCATTTTCAAGTACGTCGTTGTCGGAGAAACAGTAAAAGAAACCCAAAAGCAAAAGCAAAAAGACGAAATGAAACAAAAAATAAATAAATAAATAAATAAAGATATGGTTTCCTTTTCAGTCCATTTACTCATTAGAAATCAATTCTTTCTCGGACTGAGTGACTCATTATTATTTTGTGGAGTTAAAAGAAAGAAACAAGCCATGAAATCAAGCATTCGACATAATGGCGATAATTATAGTACATTCGTTTTAATAATGTAATAATATCAAGTTTGCTTGCCCCATTCATTTGTTAGCTACATACCGGCATGCGCATGCGCAAAGTGATATTCCCAGTCCAGCTATCTTCCGCCACAAAATGCTCATATTTATTTAACTAAGAAGGTAAATATCTACCTAATTACCTACAAATTCATCTAGCTGGTAAATTAGATACATCCACGCGAATATACTAATTATTCATGCATACAATCAGTGATTGGTTGAGGGATTTAATAATTGATAATTTTGTATATTTCCAGAAGGAGGATACCATGAACGCGTTGATATTTACGTCGTTAGCTAATTTTATGTTTTAATCACCATTTTACCGAAATATCCCACAAATACTTGAGGAAACCTGTTTCGGTGTGTTGCAATGGAGTCGAAATAAAAGACGAAATACTGAATGTCGATTTTTTAGGCTGTGGTGTAATGGGTAGCAGTACGGATTGAGGAATCGGAGAGCAGAGTTCGATTCCGGTCGAATCCATTACATTGCCTTACGTGCTTATAGCCTTGGGAAAACGTATGAATCCTCTTCTTCTCCCTCCATCTATGGATAAATAGCAAGACAGACCGGGTTCTATAGCCTTGGATGGCAACTGGTCTACCGCAGAAAGAAATGGCAACCTACTGCGAGAAAAAAAAATCTGCCTCGTCAGTCATGTATCGAAAGGTACATGATCGCCTAAGCGTGTATCACACATGGCACATAACTGACTGAAATTAACTTACGTGCTAATACCCTTGGGAAAGGTATGAATCCTCCCCCCCAAGTTATGGTTAAAGAGCAGGACAGACAGGGTTCTATAGCCTTGGATGGCAACTGGTCTACCGCAGAAAGAAATAGCAACCTACTGAGTGAAAACAATCTACTTCGTCAGTCATGTATCGAAAGATACATGATCGCCTAAGAGTGTATCACGCACGGCACATAACTGACTGAAATTCACTTTCGTGCTAATACCCTTGGGAAAGGTATGAATCCTCTTCTTCTAAAGCTATTGGTAAATAGTAGAAAAGACCGGGTTCTATAGCCTTGGATGACAATTGATCTACCGTAGAAAAAAATCTGCCTCGTCAGTCATGTATCGAAAGATACATGATCGCATAAGCGTGTATCAAGCAGGAAAGACTGGGTTCTATAGTCTTGGATGATAACTGGTTTACCAAAAAGAAATGGCAACCAACTGCGGGAAAAAATCTCGTCAGTAACGTTTCAAATGATCGCCTAAACGTGTATCATGCATGATACATAAATGACTGACTGAAATTCATCCCACAATCTACATTTGTGCATTTTATCACCAGAAAATCAGATTTGAATCTCTTTATCCTAGCGATTTTTCTACTATTTATTTGTTGTAAAACAACCCCATTGATAAAGATATCAACGGTTACTCGGACCATTGGGAACGAGCACATTTTTAAGGACTCTACCTACAACAAACTTTTCTCTGTTATTTGTGTCTCGATGTCCTTGCAAGGGTAACAAGACTCTTAGAACCCTGCTCTTCTTGGTTGGGAAGGAACCATAAATAGTTCAAGGGAACAAAGAAACGAAGGCCGGCCATTATTTCTGGTAGATTCTGGCATTGTGATAAATAAAGCATCAAACAAGATTCTCTTTCGTGATGTTTATCATTATCTTTCATTCACTTTTTTCTCTTTGAGCAGAAATCCTCTGTTTGTCAACCTCTCTTCCATTAAACGTTGCATGATATGTTTTCTGCTCTACAAAGAAGTGGAAACTAGCTTATATATTATTACTATTTCCTGCGGAGGGCTCTTAATTGGAGCTCCGACTTGTTCCGGAATTTGATAGTTTCTAAGTCTTTGCCTATTCTAACTATTGGAAACTCTCCTGTCTGTCGTTTGATCAGAGTTTTTACTTGCACAGGACCTTTTTTTCCCTCGCTGCAGCCTTGGCTCTTTTGATTGCAATCTGGTCCTCTGTTGACGGAGATTTCTTTTTGCGAGGCATATTGTTGCCGTATGCGATTGGCAATAATAGACTACAGAAGAACTCAATTTAAAGACAATTTGATGCGCGTAGGTTCTTACTTTCCTTACAAACAAGTATTTTTATTTTATGGGTGATTTTCGCTGGATTTCCTAATTAATTTCGATTATTCCAAATTAATTTCAGAGTTTTATATCCAAATTTATTTCAGAGTTTTAAAATTGTTATCGCCATATTTACAAAAATTCTGTCTATATTTCTGAGATGAGGTATTATGTACACTATTTACATTATTCGGACTATTGTCCTCATCTTTGTGTCCGTTTCTTTCAGTATCTGTCTTTTTCTGAGAAAAGGTATTATTTATTTACATTATTCGGACTTTGTCCTCATCTTTTCATATTTAGTATCTGTATCTGTCTATATTTCTGAGATGAGGTATTATGTACACTATTTACATTATTCGGACTATTGTCCTCATCTTTGTCACCATATTTATCACAACGTTTCGGCCCTTCAGTATCTGTCCATATTTCTGAGATGAGGTATTATGTACACTATTTACATTATTCGGACTATTGTCCTCATCTTTGTCACCATATTTATCACAACGTTTCGGCCCTTCAGTATCTGTCCATATTTCTGAGATGAGGTATTATTATTTACATTATTCGACCCTTGTCCTCATCTTTTGTATTTATCACAACGTTTCGGCCTTTCAGTATTGTCGCCATATTTTATTGTCCTCATCTTTGTCGCAACGTTTCGGCATGTTTCAGTATCTGTCTATATTTCTGAGATGAGGTATTATTTACATTATTTACATTATTCAGACTTTTCTCCTCATCTTTGTTGCCATATTTATCAGAACGTTTCGGCCGCTCAAGAACACCAGAAAGCTGTAACACGAGGGGAGGTGGAAAAATCAGGCGTGGCTGACCACATATGAAGAGAAAAGGGAGATCACCGCCCTCTGTGGGATCAGGTTGAAATCATAGACAAGGAACACCATTAGAAATTCGTAAACTTAAGGAATCAGCACATATGTTAGGCCACAAAAATCTCCTGAGCCGACCAAGCATAGAAATGAATACAATATGGGAACCAGTAATAAGGAGTGTCGGAGAAAGTCGATAATAACAACGAAAATTGCAATATGAGATCTGGTAAAAAAAATGCAATGATAACAGCAAAAATTGCAATATGAGCACTGGTAAAAATGGTTGCTGAAGACATTAGGTTTATAATACCCAGAAATTCATAGATAGATGTCCTCATTGCGCAGTGGATAAAGGCGTTAGTTAGATCCAGTGACAGGACCCAAAGAGTGTGAGTTCAATACCTGGTTAAGGCGGTGGAGAGCTTGGAGAGGGGAATTAGCAGGAGACAACTGACAACTGACATCCATTAGACATGGCACGTGGAACTAGAACAGTCTACCCCAGTGAGCGAAATAAAGGGTTCAGTTCGACATTCCAACGGAGCGTACAACGGCTGAAACGTTGTAATAAATATGGCAACAAAGATGAGGACAATAGTCCGAATAATGTAGTGTACAAAAAAAAAAAAAAATTAATCGCAAAAAATATGTTTGTAAACTTAAAACTGTGTGACAAACTGACACACCGACATTCGCATTTATTTATATAGATTACTAGCACAAACGTCATTGGTACACATGACTGAGTTGACATCGCTATTATTGTAAACAGTGTCAACCGGCCAAGAGACTAAGATGTCTTACTAAAGAAAACATGCTTCACGACAGGAGACGAACCTGTATTTTTTTTTCATCAGAGAAACCACTTTTTGTAGCCAAAGAGTACCCTACGATTTATGCCACGATAAACCATTATGAAAAAGTAAGGTTCAGTTACCTATTTAAAAATGCATGCCCCTTGATAGGATTTTGGCTCGAGAAATTAGGACGGGTTCACCAATTCTGGTGATGATAAATTGTTGAAAATAAACGAAAACTAAACGCTTCTATTAATGCTATCAAAACGCGCATTGAAATTATATATATATATATATATAAAGACAACAAACAGAGGGTAGGGAGGGCGACACTAATAAAATAAATCACCGTAAAGAGAAGAATCGAAATAATAAGAACAAAATCCTGGCTCTTCGAAATCCAATCGAGGACAAATAATTTAATAAATTTATTTTTGAAGGCTAGACTTGTATTTATATTTGAAGAGATACAATTCAGAGTTGAACAATTTCCAAAACAAAGAATCGTTAATTTGCGAAAATTGTTTGAAATTTACGATTATTATTTTTTTTTTTACCGAAGACTGGATAAGTAAGATCAGTTATCGAAATTTATAGAAAACTAAAAAGACCCTTGAAAATTTTACGGTTTTCCTATACAAATTTTCTCAGGAATCTTAATTCTTAACTCTTAATGATTGAGTAAGGTCGTGGCAATAAAATATACGTAGAAATTTCCAGTTAAATATTTGAGCTTAACAACTTTAACGAAATAATGTAAGAACAATCATAAATATGAATGCTGGTCGTTATTTTAAGAAGTAAGGGGGTACAAATGAAAAGATTTGAAAATGACAACTTTTTTTATTTCACTGAAATAGACGTTAAACATTTCTATCTTTCTTTTTTTTCTTTTCTTTCTTTCTTTCTTTCTTTCTTTTCATTATTTCTTTCTTTTTATTTCCCTTTTCCATTCTTTCTTTCTTTCTTTCTTTCTCCCTTTTCATTCTTTGTTTCTTTATATTTCTATTCTTTCTTTCTTTCTTTCTTTCTTTCTTTCTTTCTTTGTCCCTTTTCATTCTTTCTTTCAAATTATTTCCCTTTTCCATTCTTTCTTTCATTGTTTCTTTGTTTCTTTGTTTCTTTGTTTCTTTCTTTCTTTCCAAATCCCCGTCTTACGAACATTTATCTTAACAATTTCAACATAATCCAGCAGAAGATCTTATTTTATTTAATTTACTGTAATTGAATTTTGACTCGAGATCGTGCGCCTGAAAAACGCCGCATTTCGTCATAACTTCTTAGCCTTTTGGCTGAGATCAAAGCGTAGAATCTGTTCTCATTAGCTGATATCTGAATATCCCTCTCTCTCACCCCAATCCCATTTTCTCTTTCTTATCTTATCTTCCTTCATTCTTTCATATTCTAAATGTTTAAAACGACTCCTCTAAGTTACATTTGGTTAAAAAATATATTTTGTTAATTTTTATATAATAATTTAAGAAGTAAAGTTTTGCAGTGATTTGAACCTTGAGTTTTTCTAAAGAAGATTCTCTGCAAATGTAAAAAAACATGTTTCGTCCATTCTTTTAAGGCTGTCATTGGTCAAGCAATATAAACGTGACCATTCAAATTTTGAGGTTTTTTTGTGTCTATTTTGCACAAGATTTCTACAGGGAATATACATCAGTTTTGTTAAAATGCCCTAAATTACAAACTCGGCGGCTTACGGCCATTTCACGTTGAAAAACCAGTTCCCGTACGATCACCGAAGTTAAGCAAAGGCATGATTAATGCTTAGGATAATACATTTTTCATTACAAATGGTGCCCAAAAATGAAAATTTATTAATGACCCAACATTATCTATCTATCTATCTATCTATCTATCTATCTATCTATCTCATTCTGTTCCTTTTCTGTTATATGTCTCTCTATTTATATATACACCTTTCTTTTTCATTTTGCTAATATCTACCGTTTTTCATTCTTTTTCTATCTATCTATCTATCTATCTATCTATCTATCTATCTATCTATCTATCTATCTATCTATCTATCTAAGTCTATTCATTATCTATCTATCTATCTATCTATCTATCTATCTATCTATCTATCTATCTATCTCGGTCTTTTCCTATCTATCTATCTATCTATCTATCTATCTATCTATCTATCTATCTATAATTGTGTACGCCATTTAATTGTCACTTATGATTAGTAGTTAAGATGATACATTCATCAGTACAACTGGTTCCCCAAAATGGAAATTACTTATGGCCCAACCTAATCTATCTATCTATCTATCTATCTATCTATCTATCTATCTATCTAACGAGCTCTTTCCATTATCTATCTATCTATCTATCTATCTATCTATCTATCTATTATATACTGTACCTATGAGCATCAATTGGTATGTCCCAATCCTCATAAATATATTGGGCACTATTGTAAGTGGGTGTAATATGCTGTCTAAGTAGTTCACCACTAGAAGTGGTTTACCTACTTCATGGCGCTGGCGAGTATTGTATTTTCTTGATTTTAATAAAGATCACCATTTTATTTCCAGTGTCCGTTTTTCTTATTCCTCATTCAGTAATCCTTTCTAGGTTACGACAGAATTCGAACTTGGTTCACCAATTTCTCAATCCGAGCCGTAATCTATTACTCCACCGTGCTTTTCAGGCTTTCGTTTCTCCTGTACGGTCTTTTTTTTTCTCACCCTCGCCGGCATTTACTGCACAATAATCTCTCCACCTCAAAGACGCTACAAAATTCAAAAGCTGTTAACTCTTTTTCTTCCTCTTCGTCATTTCCTGTTCCAATTAGACGGCCGATCGATCCCGAAGCCACATTAAACGGGGGAATAACGAAGAGACTTTCTTTGAAGCGTCGACCAGAATAATATTGAGAGTCGCTTTCAAAGTCTCTGGTGGCAAAAATCTTGAAGAAAACGACAACCAATGGCCGATAGAAGGAGGAAGATGGCGACTGAATTGGGTCAACGTGAATTTAAACGAGCTACCAGGTCGGTAGCTCGGTCCTCCCCTTTCACTGTCAAAACGGTTAAATAAAACCGTCTCTTCTACTCAAACAGTTTCTTCTCCCGCACTTCCCGTCTGTGGAACTCCCTTCCCCTTACTTGCTTCCCCGATAACTATAATCTTCAAATATTCAAGTGTAATGTCAATCGATATTATACTGATATTTTGATCTTGTTCCCCGTCCGTCTCCGTTCCTCAAAAACGACTTTTCACTCTTGTTCTCAATCCTCTGTAACCCTTTGTCTATTAGTGGTACTCCCGTCTTGCTTGGGGTGAATTGCTTAAAAAAAAATAAATTCAATATAATTTTTGACATTGTTTTCCTTTTATAATATTATCAATATCTGCTTTTATGGTGCCAAGCTTTATTCTAAGAATAATTGTTAAATAGGAATCACTCAACCTGTTTCTTTTTAGTAGTTTTGATGTTTTTCATGCATGAAAAAAATTCTTCACAGAGGTATGTAGTACCCCACATGCATAACAATTTCTTAGATAAGCTAAATAATCTTTATTTCGCTCTGGGTCTTACCCCACGAATCAGCCGGTGTGTCTCGGTAAGGGCCTTTGCCTCTTTCCGATTTTAGTCCAATGGGTGAGTGAACTTCCTAGCACAGATAAAGAAGAGACATGAAGCAACTGAAATGTGGTTCTACAGAAGGATATTGAGAAAAGTATAAACTGTACATGAAGTTTTAAAGAAAATGGAAAACAAAAAGTATGCTTATACTTAAAATACTGGAATGTCTAGTGTACATAATGAAGAAAGAAGGCTTGGAAAATTTGACACTCATATGGTATATCGAAGTCATAGAGAGGCAGAGAAAAATAGCAGAACAGGGTTTAGGGGAGATAGCAAAAAGGAAAGAAAATACTAAGAGCTACAAAGGACGGAAATTGTGGAGAGCCATGATCGCCGTCATCCTGAAGGGACACAGTGTATAGAAAAAAAAAGAATTTCTCTTTTATCAATCTCTATCTCTATCTCCCCACTTTTGCTGATAACCATGCATTCTGTTTTCTTGTAGTTTATACTTAGTGCTTTCTTCCCGCTTTCCTTCGCTAACTTCTGTTGGAGCTTTTGTTGTTTCCTTTCCGTGTCTGTTGTCAACACTATGTTATCTGCATATATGTTATACGAGGGGGGACCCGAAAGTAACTGGAATCGTTCTCTGTGTGACAAGCCCGTAGTAGTTCAGGCTTTCACCGCTAGATGCCACTTGAGGCAACCCTCAGGCATCAGTGTGCTAACTGGTGTCATCGTGGGAAGACATACAGCTCCGTGGTTCACATTTGTTTTGAAGTGCTTCACGCCTTTTCGTCTATTTTTACCATGTCTGAAAGGATGATTGTCGTAAACCGAAAGAACAGTTTGAACTTAATCCAGACCTTTTTTCGAAGGTCATCACTGGTGACGAAAGCTGGTGCTATGGCTACGACCCGGAAACGAAGCAGCAATCAAGTCAGTGGAAGCATCCAACGTCATCACGACCCAAAAAAGTGTGTCAAGTGAAGTCCAATGCCAAGACAATGCTGATTTGTTTCTTTGATATGAAAGGAATTCTCCGCAAAGAATTTGTTCCTCCGGGTCAAACTGTTAACCAGGCTTTTTACTTTGAAGTCCCGAAGCGTTTGCAAGACAAGATGAGAGGAAAACGCCCTGACCTGTGGCAAAGTGGAGGGTGGTGGTTGCATCACGACAAGGCGCCAGTGCACACTGCCTTGAATGTGAGACAGTTTGTGACCAAGAATGGCATGACCCCACTTCTCCACGCTCTCTCTTCACCCGATCTCGCCCCCTATGACATTTTTTGTTCCCCCAAATGAAGAAAGTCCTCAAAGGAAAACATTTTGCAGATGCGGAAGAGGTTAAAAAGAAAACGACGGAGTCAGTAAAAAACTTAACTTCAGGATTGATTTGAACAATGGAGAACACGTCTGGACTGGTGCATTGCTTCAAATGGAGAATACTTTAAAGGTGATAAGAATATAAACATGCAACAATAAATGAATAAAATTATATTCCGGTTACATTAGGATCACTCCTCGTATTTTTAAAATTGTGGGCGCCAACAATGAATTCTGGTAGGACTTCTAATTCTCTCAGAATTGCCTCTCTGTATAGGTTGAATAAATCCGGTGAGAAGACACATCGTTGTCTTACACCCCTTTCTATGGGTCTAATATCTGCCTATTTGTCAACCTACTCAGAAAATCAGTAACTAAAAGCTCAGCTTTTGCTCCACTCAACCGAATATTCTCATAGAGAAAGCGTCTGATTACTAAAGTCCAAATTAATGTTTGTAAACAGCAACGCTTCGCTTTCTCTATAAATAAGTGGTATAGCACGTCAGATCAAATGACGGTTCCGTATAGGACAAAGCTTCGATTCCTGTCAGAGGACGCGTATTTTCTACGAAATTTCTCGAACATTCAGGCCGGTAAATGTAATTAATACTATTTAATTAAAGAAACAGAACATTTACTTAAATAAGTTGTATATATTAAAATAACGCATTAACAGAAATATTAAATAATTATCGGACTAAATCCATTTCATAATATTTAACTGGTTTAAAATATGTTTTTTTTCGCTACACAGTAATAACCATGTTTCAAAAATGGAAGCTAAAAACTTCAAATTTAATTTTGTAATTAAATTAAAAACATTAGTTCCATTTCATCTTTAGATTTTTCCTTCAGTAGGTTGCCATCTCTCTCTGTGGTAGAAAGTTGCCATCAAAGGCTATAGAACCCGGTCTGTCTATAGTTAAATGTTGTGGTAGGATCCACCTAATTTGCATAGTGGAGTACCGACCATATAAATATGGTTGGTACCGGGAAGAGAGGGAGGAATCAAGAGATTCAACCAGAGACTCTGTCCGACTGCGACTCAGTCAACACATTCTCTAGGAACGGTCTTACCAGGAATATACAAAAGACTATATGTAAATATTGTGTACACTTTCTTGTTTCAATACATTTTGTTCTAAGTACATTTTGTGTTGCATTATTATTCCATGCATTAGTCAAGTTTCAACATTAAATAACCTATAGCTAGTGGTAGGAGAAGAAGAGGACTTATACATTTCCCAAGGGTATTAGCACGTAAGTGAATGCAATGGATTCGAGTGGAATTCGAACTCGGCTCTCCGATTCCTCAATCCGAGCCACTATCGATTACTTCACAGTGCCTCAGACAAATGTTCATATTATTGCTGTTATTTACAAGTTTGTAGCGCGAAGAAACATTTTCCAATGTAGTTTGTAATTATGTCGACGACATTTTTATTTTTAAAACCAAAAACTTGCTTGAAGGCGTCCAGTCTCTATTTCGCGTTACACGAAATGATAGAAGCAGACGATAAATACTAAACTGTTGGCCACTCATTAAGAGACTTGTTTTCTAAAGGAAAATTCTTGAATAAAGATAAAAAGAGGCTGATAATGAATGATTGATTCGAAGACGAGCATTCTAATTACGTTTTGCCTGGCTTTTGAGAGAATCGAGACTTGCATATGATTTTGAAAAGGCTGTAATAATTGGCGATTATAAATGTCAATAAAAAGATGGCGGCAGTTATTATATTGAATTATCTATAAGCATTAACTGAATAGCTGATTGATTCGTTCCCAGCCAATTGTAGTGTATTTGGCGGTATTCAATGTGCCAAATTTCTACGAGTTTTATCAAAACAGATATACGCACTAACGTGAATAAGAAGAACATGGCTTATAAATAACAATAGACTGCCCGTGTTTTATCGAAAAGTAACTGATAAATATCTTGCTTTTATGTCCTTCGATACTACAAATCGACCCATTACGATTCGATAAACCTTGCCATACACACACACATGCACACACAGACACACACACACACGCATATATATATATATATATATATATATATATATATATATATTAAACAGAAGAGTGAAGCCGCAAACGTTTTTGGTTTTAGTGAGGTCTTGAACAAGTCCAAGAAAATTTAGATTACTACTACACACAAAATACAATGGTTTAACATCGGAAAACATAAGGAAAATTAATTCCTTTAAATAATATGTGGAAATAACCATCCTTCGCCTGATGAAGGTCACAACATCCGAAACCCGTGTAGCAAAATATAGAAAATAAAATATAATATATATTTCAAAAAACACATTATAACCAAAAACGTTTGCGGGTTCTCTCTTCTCTTTAAAATGTACACTTTTCTCTCGCTGAACAACTATAAGCTCTACCTTATATATATATATATATATATATATATATATATATATATATATTTGGTTGGATAGATGTGAGTTTGTGACCCTGGGTTTCACGCTTTAGCGATCGTCAGACAAACTCTGTTAGCCCTATCTCTGATATTGAGCGCTTTCTAATAAGTACCATGCATATATATAAATAATTATATATATATATATTTATTTATATTTATATACACTTTTCACACACACACACACACACACACACACACACACACACACACACATATATATATATTTATGCATGTTTCATTAAATAATATAGAAAAGTTTTATCTATTTATTTTATGTAAATTCTTTTCATATTGTCTGATAAGCTTAATAACATTATCATTAAACGAAGAAAGAAAATCACAATATTGATACATATTTTTAAATCCTATCTAAGCTTTCAGCTTACATAAGTCATTATCAAAGATGACAATTACATTACAATATATTAAGCAATACACGGACAAAACAGTGATGACAGTCTGTTTCTGTTTACATGCAAGATTTCCAAGCAACGACAAACTCGTGCATACGAGACGCTGGAAGCGAAAATCGCACCGCAGCTCATGACGTCACACATGATCACGCGAGATTGAAAACCACAAGTATTAAGTATGGGAAGCCGTTGGTATAAACAATGGGGTTCTGTTACCAATTATAGGCATTTAAGAATATTTCGGATGCTCGTAAAGATAGAACAATTGGACAGATTTGATATAATTTATCCTCCGAAATGAAAACAAAAATTATAAGAACACACGAGAAATTGTATAAAAAACCTAAATCAAAGCACCTTGTGTGTCGTATTAAATGAAACGAGCATGAAAGAAGGATTTCTGACTAAATGCACACACACACACACACACACACACACACACACACACACACACACATATATATATATATATATATATATTGATTTTTATAATTTGTGGAAATCTCTACTCTTTGCTTGAAGAAGGTCAGGAAACCAGAAACCCGTGTAGCAGAACTATGGAAAATAGAGCATAATATATATTTTAATACCAAAAACGTTTGTGGTTTATATTCTTTTTAAAAATATACTTTTCTCTTGGAAAACTATAACCTCTATATATATATATATATATATATATATATATATATATATATATATATATATATATATATATATGATGGTATTGATTGAAACAATCAACACCATCACTTGATACGATACTAGTCGTGTTGGAATTACAATTTTTGTAGCGATGTTATAACATGCATATATTATAATACTGAGTATATATATATATATATATATATATATATATATATATATATATATATATATATATATATATACAGTGGGTAGCAAAAATATTTAACACATTGTTTTTTCTTACATATCTCAAAAAATAACAGATCAATTTCAACGAAACTTATAGGAAATATTTAAACGAACATTGTCGATCAAAACATAGAAGGGAAATTTTGTGGAAATTATTGAAGTTACAAATTCATAAAAGAAATCCATCGAATTTAAACAAATTGAAGAAAATTTGTGAAGAAGAATGGGTCAAAATACCAACAAGTACCTGCAAGAATCTAGTTGAAGGCTACGGGAAACGACTGGAGGCTGTGAAGCAGAACAGAGGCGACTGCACTAAATATTAGTAAAGTGTGTTAAATACTTTTGCATATGGGTTATTTTATTTATTGTTAAATGTTTCTCAAAATTTTCCTCCTATGTTTTGATCGACAATGTTTGTTTAAATATTTCCTATAAGTTTCGTTGAAATTGATCTGTTATTTTTTGAGATATGTAAGAAAAACCAATGTGTTAAATACTTTTGCTACCCACTGTATATATTGCTATCAAGAAGACTCATGTTAAACCTTTCTGACACAGAGAAACATAAACTCGGTCCTCGTAGAAAATACGACTATAATACAGACGGCCAACACTCAATAATACAATCTACCACAGTCTGATCTATCTATCTATCTATCTATCTATCTATCTATCTATCACTGTCTCATCTATCTATCTATCTATCTATCTATCTATCTATCTATCTGTTCATTACCTTTCTCATTTTGTTCATCTCTCTGTCGCTCTCTACCTATCTCCTTTCACATCTTTCTGTCTTTTTGATATTCATCCTGTTTTTGTCTGTTCCTCTTTTTCTCTCTTCCTCTGGCCCTCTTTCTCTTGTTTTCCTTCTCTCTCTCTCTCTTTCCTTCCCTGTAAATCCCCTCTTTCCGGCCGCTTATGGCTTCCCGCTTGTCCTAAAGCCTGACATTTAATAGTGTCCGCATTAACAATACTCGAGGCAATATTGATATTTTGTCAACCATTGGACAAAAAAGAGCAAGGCTAGCCTTACAACAAAACTGTTACCTTGGAAACACACACACACACACACACACACACACACACACACACACACACACACACACACACTCACACTCTGAAGCGGGAACACTGTAAATATTTTATATTTATTTTAGATAACATGCAGTTTTTCGTATTCTCGGTTTTTCAAACGCCAACTGCACATCTTATCTATCTATCTATCTATCTATCTATCTATCTATCTATCTATCTATCTCAGTCTGTTCATTATCTATCTATCTATCTATCTATCTATCTATCTCAGTCTTTTCATATCCATCTATCTATCTATCTATCTATCCATCCATCCTATCTATTCATATCTATCTATCTATCTATCATATCTATCTATCTATCTATCTATCTATCTATCTCAGTCTTTCATATCTATCTATCTATCTATCTCAGCCTGTTCATATCATCTATCTATCTATCTGTTCTATTTATCTATCTATCATCTCATCTATCTATCTATCTATCTATCTATCTATCTATCTATCTATCTATCTATCTATCTATCTATCTCAGCCTGTTCATATCTATCTATCTATCTATCTATCTATCTCTGTCTTTTCATATCTATCTATCTATCTATCTATCTATCTATCTATCTATCTATCTATCTATTTCAGTCTGTTTATAGGTCTCTATTCATCTGCTATCTTTTTTATCTCAGTTTGTTCACATCTATGTATCATGAAATTCATAACTATCTATCTATATATCTATGTATCTATCTCAGTCCTTTTCATATCTATCTATCTATCTATCTATCTATCATTTGTTGTCTGGTAATCTCTTTCTCTCTTCCTCTCGCCCCCTCTCTCCTATTTCCGTCCCCTCCCTCCATACAAAAAATAATTTAAGCCCCAGTTTGAATCCATATAAATTGATGCTTAGGCCTAGTCATCTGTCGCCATTAAACAATTTCTCAGTTCGTTTCCAGCGCTCGTTGTTTGTGCATTGTTCGCCTTTTCCCTCATTCGTTCGCTACTTGTGTTTGTGTTGTGACCAAATAAATGCTTAAGTAATAATAATAAAAAACACTTTTGCAGATATATCGTATATTAAACAGTAAGTACACCAGAAGAGTATTTACACG
This sequence comes from Acanthosepion pharaonis, assembly GCA_903632075.3. Taxonomy (NCBI): domain Eukaryota; kingdom Metazoa; phylum Mollusca; class Cephalopoda; order Sepiida; family Sepiidae; genus Acanthosepion; species Acanthosepion pharaonis. Next base: position 3,450,284 of record CAHIKZ030005544.1, read on the forward strand.
ACTAGTGAGTGTCTCGAGTGGACTAGCTCTCAATCTATTCACGGTTCCCCGAAGCCTTCTCTCCAACTAATTTTATAGTAGGCGGAAGAAGAGTCTAGCATAGACTCTTAAGAGAGAGGACACCACAACAGTTTGCTACACACTTTTTTCTGATTTGTTCTTTTTCTTCTTCTTGTTTCTTTAGCGGCATATGAACTCTGTATTGGTTATTTAAGGCCGAAATTTCATTTTCTTGGCGCTGTTATGTCTTCATTGCATTGAATGAAAATAACACAATCAAGAAATAGAATGTCGTTTCGAGTCGACGTAGTCTAACTGAAATCGAAAGTAGGCAGATAAGTTAGATCTCCGCCGTCATGGGTAAGACGATTAACTACATTAGGAAGCAAAGCCTCTGATCAAGAAGTTTGGAGGAGCGTGGAACTATTTCTTAATTGCTTGTGTTCCCAGGTTCACCCGAACTCAGGGTGGTAGCACCTGTTTGGGTCCCAGCTATGGGCAAATAGTTAAGAAAACTAGAATAAAGACCCTATGAAAGTGTAAAAATAGGTTTTAATACTATTATTACCAGCAATATATTTTTGAAAAGAAAAATATTACTAGCAATAAAAATCTTGTCGGCATTAAATAACCAATTTAGATTGATATGCCGTGAACGAAACGAAATAAAACGAAATCATCGAACTGTCTGCTTTTTATCTCATTCCGTTGACGATTCTCGGCGTCAGTCCATATGTATTTGGACGAATCCAAGTCCAACTGCACAACAGGGGCATTAGCAATTTCTTATGCAAAACTGTATTGCAGCTGTGGTATGACATATTTCCCCTATTAATGGACCTGTCCTGACCACATATTGTCAGGAGAACTCTGATTGTTGAACTCTCTACCTTCGGGCGGAGAGGAACTCAGACGACGATATGCCTACGGGCAGAGTCCCTTGTGGGAAGATAGACAGCCACCCGGCCCAGTGTATGCGGGGCCTACGGGGAAATTTTTCCCGAGCATACGCGCTCGGAAAATCCCACGTTATGTTGTTCCACATCCCGCCTTGTCGGGATGACTTGTACAAATACAGAGCTCTTTAAAGCAAATTCTTATTGTCTATATATATATATATATATATATATATATATATATATATATATATATATATATATGTACTAATACAGATGGTGATTTTTTTTTTGTCAAAAAGGAATTTGGTAATTTTTGTAACTATGAAAATGGATTGATAGTATTTTTACTATAAAAATGTATTTTTCTACTTTGATAGTGCTTTGATCTCATTTTAGGGGTTAACTATTTGCCCATAGTTTGGATCCTAAATATTTCTCTTCAAATCCAATAATTTCTTGATTTAGGGTAGATTTGCATAATTTTCTAATGCAATGTAACACAGTCTCTTCTCTTATAATCCGATCGGTAACCTCATTTGTTAATTAAATTATTTGTTATGTAAATCCTTAAATCTTATATAAATAGGGATAATCCATTCGAAACCTTACTGAACAAAAAGCGTATTAGAATGAAGTATGTACTGACCGATCAACATATATGACGATATTAGCTCTCAATAAAATAATTTAATCGATCGAGCACTGTAGGGAGGAAAGAGCGAATTTGTAAACAGTCACTATTACTGCTGATAATGCAAGACTCTCCAAGCCGATCGAGTTCTCTAAGTGACTGGTGTGTTCATGAAAAATAAATACGCAAAAATTCGCCTTTCTCTCTGCCAAGCATCGATGGCCTAAGAGTTAGAATCTCCGAATGTGACCAAATCGATCGGGTTTCGGTCCCGGCCTGAAGCGATCAGATGTCTAGTCACACTGATGAGCTGTGACACACCGAAACGGTGTGTCTTTGGGTGACTATATATATTATCGACAGATCCAAAAAGTGTGGATGGTCCGACACAAAGCTTCACCTCTTGAAATAAATCATTGTGTTGGTTTTCTGACAACTACAATTAGTTCCACACATATACGGATCCGGCTACTGGGAAAAACACTACGAAACAACATCAATTCATCTTGGCACTTGGAATGTACGAACTCTCCAGAACAACAACACAGCGCCAGAAAGAAAAACAGCTTTGGTCACATTGGAGCTAAAGAAGTACAACATTGATATAGCAGCACTGAGAAGTAAGCATCAGTCGACTACATGAAATGAGAAAGCAAAATCAGACATCTAACAGAGTTCCTGCTGCAC
>CAHIKZ030005544.1:3455000-3457500 GCA_903632075.3 Acanthosepion pharaonis
TCCGCAACAAATCAATGTGATCTTCAGCAAGTTTGTAAATGACTATTCCCCCCCCAAATATTTTGACACATGATTAGGAATACCTGGATTTACCAGGGATCATTCTTTCTATTTTTAACGTCGAATTTACATGAGATTATGGCTTTCAACAAATTCTTTATTATCTAGGATTTGCCATTACTAAGGAAATTGTTATATACCGTACCTATGAACACTAATGGGTATGTCCCAGTTCTCATGAATATGTTGGATATTATTGTAAGTGGGGATAATATGCTAAGTGGTGCACCACTACGAGTGGTTTACCTACTTGACGGCGCTGGCGAGTATTGTATTTTGTTGATGTTATAAAGATTACCATTTCATTTCCAACCTCCGTTTTGGTTATTCCTCATTCAGTAACCCTCTCAAGGTTACAACACTATCTATCTATCTATATATATATATCATAGATAGCTATATAGATACTGAACTATCTATCTATCTATCTATCTATCTATCTATCTATCTATCTATCTATCTATCTATCTATCTGTTATATATCGTACCTATGAATACTAATGAGTATGTCCCAATACTCATAAATACGTTGGACACTATTTTAAATGGGGCTAATATACTAACTAGTGCATCACTAGCAGTGGTTTACCTACTTCACGGCGCTGGCGAGTATTGTATTTTGTTGATGCTATAAAGACTACCATTTCATTTCCAAACTCCGTTTTGCTTATTCAGTAAACTTTTCTAGTTTACATCACTATCTATCTATCTATCTATCTATCTATCTATCTATCTATCTATCTATCTATCTCCGTATTTTCCTATCTATCTATCTATCTATCTATCTATCTATCTATCTATCTATCTATCTATCTATCTGTTATGTCCTGGTTCCTTGTACCACGGTAATAGTCCAAGGGAGAACCAATAAAGAAGAACTCGAACACATCTATGGAATAACACAGATATATTACAAACAGGAATATATACAGAGAAGTAGAAGTGTTAGTATGAACAATCAGGTTTAGTAGAGAGCAATGTACAGTGCGTTCTGCTTGATTATGCAAAGTAAATTTTTCATCTAAAGTGTCAATAAATTCTGTTTTTTTCAGACTTGGTGCTTCTTACAGATTAAATTATATTTTCAGACAAGAGAATCTGGTCAATGAAAAAGAAGTTGTATAGTAACATAGTTCTTTTTCTCAAAGTATGTAAAAAAGGCACAGTTTCAAGTGTTCGGTCTGATTAAGCAATCACCATATAAATCCTTAATATGGGTCAGAAAAAGGGTCTTACTAAAAACGTTCATGCTGAAATTACTCGCATGCTTGGAAGTGGTCTGTCAACGCTAGAAATTTCAAAAAAGTTACATAGAGACCACAGTACAATCAAAGCATTCGTCTTAGGCAGTAAATCATGCAGAAAGACACCTAAACGATTGCATTTGCGAAAGTTAACTGCCAGAGATCTTCGTAAAATTAAATATGAAGTCTCGAAGAAACCGCATGAAACTAGTAAAAAAATATTTGAAAGCGCTGGAGTGCCCAAAGTTGGTAAAACTACCCGTTGTGAGGTCCTCAAGACCCTTGCCAAAGTGAAGAGTCCCATCAAGAGGCCCCCATTGAGCAAAGCAAAAAGATGAAAAGAGTTGAATGGGCACACAGTTACATGAAGATCAATTTTAGCAATGTGATTTTCACCGACGAGGGACGTGCTACCCTTGATGGTCCTGAGGAGTGGTCATCTGGATGGGTGTTAAATGGTCGACCAGCAGGAGTACGCATTCGTCGACAACAGGGTGGTGGAGGTGTGATGTTTTGGGCTGGGATCCGCGGAAATGAACTAATAGGCCCACACAAAGTACCCAAAAGGCTTAAGCTAAATTCAAATGCATATTGTAGGCTTTTGGAAGATGCCTTCCTGCCCTGGCTTGATGAACAACCAATTCAGAAAAGAAGATCGTTGATATTTCAGCAGGATAATGCTCCAGCGATTAGATCAAGAAGCACCAACAATTGGCTATCAGACTATGGGTTCAAAGGGCAAAATTTAATGGTATGGCCTCCAAACAGACCTGATTTAAATCCAATAGAAAATTTGTGGTCTATAGTCAAGAGGCGGATTAATGCTGAAAACAAGCAATTCACCAGCTTAGAAATCCCGTGGAAAGTAATGGTAAGTGCTTGCCGATCAATGAAACCTTCTGAAATTGAAACATTGACGTCAGCAGTGGACAGACGCCTCATAACGGTTTTTAAGAATGGAGAATGTCAAGTTTGTTCGTAGCCGCATTAACAGACTTGTTTTGTTTTGTTTAACATGCTATACATATGTATTATGTAATGTAGGACTTAGAACAGACGATGTATCGTCATATGCGCCACAATTCAATTAATAAAATTTAGTATAAAATGTGTTTTTCTTGTTTTATTTTCCATTTGCATAATGAAAGTGAACACTAAATTAGGGCTTAAGTTCAGAAATCATTAAAAAGAAGCAC
>CAHIKZ030005544.1:3460000-3517500 GCA_903632075.3 Acanthosepion pharaonis
TTCTTCCTGTTCTTCTTCTTTCTTCTTCTTCTCTGGCAACAGGTCAGGCACAATAAGTAACTGATACATACCAATATATGCCAACATGAAACAGTAGATAAGCATCGTTGTCAGTATATATATTCAGACAATGACAAACATTACCCCCCCCTACCAGAAATAAAGAAGTCTTTAAATATAGATCTTTATGTAGATACTGATGCACATGGCCAGAGTAAACGATAAAGAAAGTAAATTAATGGACAAACGTTTGATTAGATTCCTTGATTTTACAATTTCCAGGTAACAGGGTAGTGGCGCCCGAAATAAAATCGTGGAAGACCTCCACGACGTTCATTTCTACATTATTTTTTGCCAGAAAATCACCGGGAAGTTATTAAAAAAAAAAAAATTGTTCTTGTCCTGGGGTAACACAAACCACCAAGATCTGGGTCTACCAAATTGATATAATCTCAACTCTCATGGACGTTTGGCAAACTTGAAAGATTCCATCAAATCCTACGGAATACATGGCAGGACTGGATCACAAACAACGAAGTTCTCCTCCACAAAAAGATGGATAGCCTAGAATATTGAATAATTACCATAGCTTGGTAGCGTTCATCATTCTTCTTAACGGAATTAAAGGCCGTCCACATTCAATTCAAAAGAGTCTTCGGCGATCCTGGGTTAACACAAGAACATGGAACTGTTGTAATCTCTCGAATCTCCTGTTCGCCTGTGAAACCTGGATACTCTACCGAAGAGACGTCCTCAAACATAAAAGATTCCATCAAATAAAACTTTGTCAAATCCTACGGAACATGTGGCAGGACCGGATCACAAACAATTAAAGTCTCCTAGAAATCATTATGATTCTTCAATGGGTCGGACACTTTTCCCGAATGCCAGACATCCGTCTACTTAAACAAATCCTCTTTTCAGAGCTCATATCTGGCAGGAGTGCATGTGGAGACCCGCGTCTTTTATTCAAGGATCGGTTCACAAACAATTAAAGTCTCCTAGAAACCATTATGATTCTCCACTGTCTTCAATGGGTCGGACAGTTTTCACGAATGCCAGACATCCGTCTACCTAAACAAATCCTCTTTTCAGAGCTCGCATCTGGCAGGAGAGCGTGGAGACCCACGTCTTTTTATTCAAGGATCGGTTCACAAACAATTAAAGTCTCCTAAAACCATTATGATTCTCCACTGTCTTCAATGGGTCTTTTCACGAATGCCAGACATCCGTCTACCTAAACAAATCCTCTTTTCAGAGCTCGCATCTGGCAGGAAAGCACGTGGAACCCGCGTCTTTTATTCAAGGATCGGTTCACACAATTAAAAAGTCTCCTAGAAACCATTATGATTCTCCACTGTCTTCAATGGGTCGGACAGTTTTCCGAATGCCAGACATCCGTCTACCTAAACATATCTTGTTTTCAGAGCTCGCATCTGGCAGGAGAGCACGTGGAGACCCGCGTCTTTTATTCAAGGATCGGTTCACAAACAATTAAAGTCTCCTAGAAACCATTATGATTCTCCACTGTCTTCAATGGGTCGGACAGTTTTCACGAATGCCAGAACATCCGTCTACCTAAACAAATCCTCTTTTCAGATGCTCGCATCTATTAAACCCGCGTCTTTTATTCAAGGATCGGTTCACAAACACCAAAGTCTCCTAGAAACCATTATGATTCTCCACTGTCTTCAATGGGTCGGAAACGAATGCCAGACATCCGTCTACCTAAACATATCTTCTTTTCAGAGCTCGCATCTGGCAGGAGAGCACGTGGAGACCCGCGTCTTTTAAGGATCGGTTCACAAACAATTAAAGTCTCCTAGAAACCATTATGATTCTCCACTGTCTTCAATGGGTCGGACAGTTTTCACGAATGCCAGACATCCGTCTACCTAAACAAATCCTCTTTCAGAGCTCGCATCTGGCAGGAGAGCACGTGGAGACCCGCGTCTTTATTCAAGGATCGGTTCACAAACAATTAAAGTCTCCTAGAAACCATTATGATTCTCCACTGTCTTCAATGGGTCGGACAGTTTTCACGAATGCCAGACATCCGTCTACCTAAACAAATCCTCTTTTCAGAGCTCGCATCTGGCAGGAGAGCACGTGGGACCCGCGTCTTTTATTCAAGGATCGGTTCACAAACAATTAAGTCTCCTAGAAACCATTATGATTCTCCACTGTCTTCAATGGGTCGGACAGTTTTCACGAATGCCAGACATCCGTCTACCTAAACAAATCCTCTTTTCAGAGCTCGCATCTGGCAGGAGAGCACGTGGAGATCCGCGTCTTTTATTCAAGGATCGGTTCACAAACAATTAAAGTCTCCTAGAAACCATTATGATTCTCCACTGTCTTCAATGGGTCGGACAGTTTTCACGAATGCCAGACATCCGTCTACCTAAACATATCTTCTTTTCAGAGCTCGCATCTGGCAGGAGAGAGCACGTGGAGACGCGTTTTATTCAAGGATCGGTTCACAAACAATTAAAGTCTCCTAGAAACCATTATGATTCTCACTGTCTTCAATGGGTCGGACAGTTTTCACGAATGCCAGACACATCCGTCTACCTAAACAAATCCTCTTTTCAGAGCTCGCATCTGGCAGGAGGCACGTGGAGACCCGCGTCTTTTATTCAAGGATCGGTTCACAAACAATTAAAGTCTCCTAGAAACCATTATGATTCTCCACTGTCTTCAATGGGTCGGACAGTTTTCACGAATGCCAGACATCCGTCTACCTAAACAAATCCTCTTTTTCAGAGCTCGCATCTGGCAGGAAGCACGTGGAGACCCGCGTCTTTTATTCAAGGATCGGTTCACAAACAATTAAAGTCTCCTAGAAACCATTATGATTCTCCACTGTCTTCAATGGGTCGGACAGTTTCACGAATGCCAGACATCCGTCTACCTAAACAAATCCTCTTTTCAGAGCTCGCATCTGGCAGGAAGCACGTGGAGACCCGCGTTTTTTTGTTCAAGGATCGGTTCACAAACAATTAAAGTCTCCTAGAAAACCATTATGATTCTCCACTGTCTTCAATGGGTCGGACAGTTTCACGAATGCCAGACATCCGTCTACCTAAAACATATCTTCTTTTCAGAGCTCGCATCTGGCAGGAGAGCACGTGGAGACCCGCGTCTTTTATTCAGGATCGGTTCACAAACAATTAAAGGGAGAAACCATTATGATTCTCCACTGTCTTCAATGGGTCGGACAGTTTTCACGAATGCCAGACATCCGTCTACCTAAACAAATCCTCTTTTCAGAGCTCGCATCTGCATGGAGACCCGTCTTTTATTCAAGGATCGGTTCACAAACAATTAAAGTCTCCTAGAAACCATTATGATTCTCCACTGTCTTCAATGGGTCGGACAGTTTTCACGAATGCCAGACATCCGTCTACCTAAACATATCTTCTTTTCAGAGCTCGCATCTGGCAGGAGAGCACGTGGAGACCCGCGTCTTTTTTATTCAAGGATCGGTTCACAAACAATTAAAGTCTCCCTAGAAACCATTATGATTCTCCACTGTCTTCAATGGGTCGGACAGTTTTCACGAATGCCAGACATCCGTCTACCTAAACAAATCCTCTTTTCAGAGCTCGCATCTGGCAGGAGAGCACGTGGACCCGCGTCTTTATTCAAGGATCGGTTCACAAACAATTAAAGTCTCTAGAAACCATTATGATTCTCCACTGTCTTCAATGGGTCGGACAGTTTTCACGAATGCCAGACATCCGTCTACCTAAACATATCTTCTTTCAGAGCTCGCATCTGGCAGGAGAGCACGTGGAGACCCGCGTCTTTTTTATTCAGGATCGGTTCACAAACAATTAAAGTCTCCTAGAAACCATTATGATTCTCCACTGTCTTCAATGGGTCGGACAGTTTTCACGAATGCCAGACATCCGTCTACCTAAACAAATCCTCTTTTCAGAGCTCGCATCTGGCAGGGAGAGCACGTGGAGACCCGCGTCTTTTATTCAAGGATCGGTTCACAAACAATTAAAGTCTCCTAGAAACCATTATGATTCTCCACTGTCTTCAATGGGTCGGACATTTTTCACGAATGCCAGACATCCGTCTACCTAAACAAATCCTCTTTTCAGAGCTCGCATCTGGCAGGAGAGCACGTGGAGACCCGCGTCTTTTATTCAAGGATCGGTTCACAAACAATTAAAGTCTCCTAGAAACCATTATGATTCTCCACTGTCTTCAATGGGTCGGACAGTTTTCGAATGCCAGACATCCGTCTACCTAAACAAATCCTCTTTTTCAGAGCTCGCATCTGGCAGGAGAGCATGGAGACCCGCGTCTTTTATTCAAGGATCGGTTCACAAACAATTAAAGTCTCCTAGAAACCATTATGATTCTCCACTGTCTTCAATGGGTCGGACAGTTTTCACGAATGCCAGACATCCGTCTACCTAAACATATCTTCTTTTCAGAGCTCGCATCTGGCAGGAGAGCACGTGGAGACCCGCGTCTTTTATTCAAGGATCGGTTCACAAACAATTAAAGTCTCCTAGAAACCATTATGATTCTCCACTGTCTTCAATGGGTCGGACAGTTTTCACGAATGCCAGACATCCGTCTACCTAAACAAATCCTCTTTTCAGAGCTCGCATCTGGCAGGAGAGCACGTGGAGACCCGCGTCTTTTATTCAAGGATCGGTTCACAAACAATTAAAGTCTCCTAGAAACCATTATGATTCTCCACTGTCTTCAATGGGTCGGACAGTTTTCACGAATGCCAGACATCCGTCTACCTAAACATATCTTCTTTTCAGAGCTCGCATCTGGCAGGAGAGCACGTGGAGACCCGCGTCTTTTATTCAGGATCGGTTCACAAACAATTAAAGTCTCCTAGAAACCATTATGATTCTCCACTGTCTTCAATGGGTCGGACAGTTTTCACGAATGCCAGACATCCGTCTACCTAAACAAATCCTCTTTTCAGAGCTCGCATCTGGCAGGAGAGCACGTGGAGACCCGCGTCTTTTATTCAGGATCGGTTCACAAACAATTAAAGTAGAAACCATTATGATTCTCCACTGTCTTCAATGGGTCGGACAGTTTTCACGAATGCCAGACATCCGTCTACCTAAACATATCTTCTTTTCAGAGCTCGCATCTGGCAGGAGAGCACGTGGAGACCCGCGTCTTTTATTCAAGGATCGGTTCACAAACAATTAAAGTCTCCTAGAAACCATTATGATTCTCCACTGTCTTCAATGGGTCGGACAGTTTTCACGAATGCCAGACATCCGTCTACCTAAACAAATCCTCTTTTTCAGAGCTCGCATCTGGCAGAGAGCACGTGGAGACCCGCGTCTTTTATTCAAGGATCGGTTCACAAACAATTAAAGTCTCCTAGAAACCATTATGATTCTCCACTGTCTTCAATGGGTCGGACAGTTTTTCACGAATGCCAGACATCCGGGTCTTTCAGAGCTCGCATCTGGCAGGAGAGCACGTGGAGACCCGCGTCTTTTATTCAAGGATCGGTTCACAAACAATTAAAGTCTCCTAGAAACCATTATGATTCTCCACTGTCTTCAATGGGTCGGACAGTTTTCACGAATGCCAGACATCCGTCTACCTAAACAAATCCTCTTTTCAGAGCTCGCATCTGGCAGGAGAGCACGTGGAGACCCGCGTCTTTATTCAAGGATCGGTTCACAAAACAATTAAAGTCTCCTAGAAACCATTATGATTCTCCACTGTCTTCAATGGGTCGGACAGTTTTTCACGAATGCAGACATCCGTCTACCTAAACATATCTTCTTTTCAGAGCTCGCATCTGGCAGAGAGAGCACGTGGAGACCCCGTCTTTATTCAAGGATCGGTTCACAAACAATTAAAGTCTCCTAGAAACCATTATGATTCTCCACTGTCTTCAATGGGTCGGACAGTTTTCACGAATGCCAGACATCCGTCTACCTAAACAAATCCTCTTTTCAGAATCGCATCTGGCAGGAGAGCACGTGGAGACCCGCGTCTTTATTCAAGGATCGGTTCACAAACAATTAAAGTCTCCCTAGAAACCATTATGATTCTCCACTGTCTTCAATGGGTCGGACAGTTTTCACGAATGCCAGACATCCGTCTACCTAAACATATCTTCTTTTCAGAGCTCGCATCTGGCAGGAGAGCGGAGACCCGCGTCTTTATTCAAGGATCGGTTCACAAACAATTAAAGTCTCCTAGAAACCATTATGATTCTCCACTGTCTTCAATGGGTCGGACAGTTTTCACGAATGCCAGACATCCGTCTACCTAAACAAATCCTCTTTTCAGAGCTCGCATCTGGCAGGAGAGCACGTGGAGACCCGCGTCTTTTATTCAAGGATCGGTTCACAAACAATTAAAGTCTCCTAGAAACCATTATGATTCTCCACTGTCTTCAATGGGTCGGACAGTTTTCACGAATGCCAGACATCCGTCTACCTAAACAAATCTTCTTTTCAGAGCTCGCATCTGGCAGGAGAGCACGTGGAGACCCGCGTCTTTTATTCAAGGATCGGTTCACAAACAATTAAAGTCTCCTAGAAACCATTATGATTCTCCACTGTCTTCAATGGGTCGGACAGTTTTCACGAATGCCAGACATCCGTCTACCTAAACAAATCTCTTTTTTCAGAGCTCGCATCTGGCAGGAAACGTGGAGACCCGCGTCTTTTATTCAAGGATCGGTTCACAAACAATTAAAGTCTCCTAGAAACCATTATGATTCTCCACTGTCTTCAATGGGTCGGACAGTTTTCACGAATGCCAGACATCCGTCTACCTAAACATATCTTCTTTTCAGAGCTCGCATCTGGCAGGAGAGCACGTGGAGACCCGCGTCTTTTATTCAAGGATCGGTTCACAAACAATTAAAGTCTTAGAAACCATTATGATTCTCCACTGTCTTCAATGGGTCGGACAGTTTTTCACGAATGCCAGACATCCGTCTACCTAAACATATCTTCTTTTCAGAGCTCGCATCTGGCAGGAGAGCACGTGGAGACCCGCGTCTTTTATTCAAGGATCGGTTCACAAACAATTAAAGTCTCCTAGAAACCATTATGATTCTCCACTGTCTTCAATGGGTCGGACAGTTTTCACGAATGCCAGACATCCGTCTACCTAAAACATATCTTCTTTTCAGAGCTCGCATCTGGCAGGAGAACGTGGAACCCCGTCTTTTATTCAAGGATCGGTTCACAAACAATTAAAGTCTCCTAGAAACCATTATGATTCTCCACTGTCTTCAATGGGTCGGACAGTTTTCACGAATGCCAGACATCCGTCTACCTAAACATATCTTCTTTTCAGAGCTCGCATCTGGCAGGAGAGCACATGGAGACCCGCGTCTTTTTATTCAAGGATCGGTTCACAAAACAATTAAAGTCTCTAGAAACCATTATGATTCTCCACTGTCTTCAATGGGTCGGACGGTTTTCACGAATGCCAGACATCCGTCTACCTAAACATATCTTCTTTTCAGAGCTCGCATCTGGCAGGAGAGCACGTGGAGACCCGCGTCTTTTATTCAAGGATCGGTTCACAAACAATTAAAGTCTCCTAGAAAAACCATTATGATTCTCCACTGTCTTCAATGGGTCGGACAGTTTTCACGAATGCCAGACATCCGTCTACCTAAACAAATCCTCTTTTCAGAGCTCGCATCTGGCAGGAGAGCACGTGGAGACCCGCGTCTTTTATTCAAGGATCGGTTCACCAACAATTAAAGTCTCCTAGAAACCATTATGATTCTCCACTGTCTTCAATGGGTCGGACAGTTTTCACGAATGCCAGACATCCGTCTACCTAAACAAATCCTCTTTTCAGAGCTCGCATCTGGCAGGACACGTGGAGACCCGCGTCTTTTATTCAAGGATCGGTTCACAAACAATTAAAGTCTCCTAGAAACCATTATGATTCTCCACTGTCTTCAATGGGTCGGACAGTTTTCACGAATGCCAGACATCCGTCTACCTAAACAAATCCTCTTTTCAGAGCTCGCATCTGGCAGGAGAGCACGTGGAGACCCGCGTCTTTTATTCAAGGTTCACAAACACGATTTGGGAATTTAGGAGAGTAAGGCAGAAAAAAAAAACAATTGGAGAAGAGCACTACACGGTAAAAAAAAAAAAAAAAATCAACACCTTTCGAAAACATAAGAAGAAAAATAGAAGAAATGTAGAAAGCCCAAAGAAAATCCAATATTTTCTATCCCTTTAATCCTTACTCTACAGTGGCTGTGAATGTCTTTTCAGATCCAACACAGAACTCATTTCCCACAGACGAAAATATCGATGAGAAACTCAATATACTGCAACGGGTTCCGTCAACGATCTCTATCTATAAAAGGCAGGATGTGTGTGTGTATGTGCAACGAATGCACGGCCGCAATTTTCGACGGATTTGCACCACAATTTCTATGCACATGCTCCAAGTTAGGGAGAAGCCCAAGACCGACTTTGCATTTCCCAACTCCGATCGATAGTGGAAATAATCGATTTTTTCATGCGTCTACAGCAGTTTTCATGTAGCTTGCGGCCGTTTTCTACTGGCCAGAGTGAGAGCCAATAGCTGGCTGCCACGAATAGGCAGGAAGATTCTATTGGTCAGTGTGAGAGCTGACTGACACGAATGTTAACTAGCATGCTAGCATGTAAAAAAATCGATAGCTGCATTCTTCACAAGTGGGAAAAATTTAAATCTGCATGGCACTTTATTCCAATTGGGTCATTCGCTTGCTTAAACTCAACGTTGATTCTGATTCCGCAGAACTGGGTTGAGCGTGAAAAAGTATTTGTTGTTAACATTCTTTTTTTCATTCGGTTTTTCCAGTTAAGAGTCCTTTTTTAAAGCTGATAGTTTTGTGTTCATTTTGTTTAGATCTTTTTTCATAATAGATTTAATGTTTAGTATAGAGCATAGAAAAAATTCACATTGTGAAATAGGCAAGTAAAACATGTAGCAACATCAGCACGGCAAAGGGCACTCCTTTAAAGGCAAGGAAGGGCAAAAATATTTTAAGTCAAGTGATAGCGATTGCTTTATGAGTCGTACGATTTTTGAATCAAGCACGGGCAACGCCGGGTGATGCTGCTAGTATAATATAAGATACTCTCTGTCCGTCCGCACGAAATCCCCTAACACGGACCATATTTGCACAACATTGATATATTATACTTTTCTGGAATCCAACTATATTGCTGTATTGTGTATTTTAGATGAAAATCACTCTATAGGTCTTTAACTTTTGCACACGACTATACGTTTATATGGACATTTTACCTTGTTTTGCTGTCAGGAATCATGTTTGCAAAATTATTTTTAATACACCCTGTATAAATATTTTTTAAGAAAGGAAAAAAGAGTCTGCTCGGGACGGTCGGTGATAAGTGCATAGGTTGTCTTTTGTGTGTCTCTACTCTGAACGAACTCTCACTCAATAGAGCTAAATCAAGGGTTTATATATTGCAATATGTTATTTATTAATATATATACCCTCGATTTAGCTCTTTTGAGTGAGAACGAAACCGGTCGGCTGTATTTGATTTCTTTTTCGCTTCTCTTTTTAATCATGAAAAGTAAAATTAGTCTTACCTGTTTTATTTCTATATATATATATATATATATATATATATATATATATATATATATATATGTATATATATATATATTCGAAAATTATAACATAACTATGTTTAAAATCACTACAAAAAATCACTACAAAAATAGTTATGTTATAATTTTCGAATAAGTATTTATATTCGCTATATTTTGCATTGAGCACTCTTTTAAGAATAATAATTGTTGGTTATTGGAATTTGTTCCGTATACACAAATCCTATACTTGTATATATATATATATATATATATATATATATATATATATATATATATATTACAATGAGACATTCATACAAAATGTCATTAACTTACGAACCACTCGATGAATGTTATGATCCTTGTTTTTCATAACTACACGCTGTATAAGGTCTTTTTAATCTGCAAGTACTTTCAACTATACATACAGTCATCCTCAGGCATGGAAATTATTTTGTTTTTAGTAAATCCAGGTAGCATTGGAGACGAAAGATTAAATGCGAATCGAAATAGGTTTTTTTTAGAAATGTGTTATTGTTAACGGCTAAAAAACTTTTGGAGCGTGCATTCGCAACGCTAAGATTGAATTTTTAAAAAATTTAAGAGAATGCGTTTTTTACTAATATGGTAATTTGAGAATTTCTTTGCTGTAGGAAATTATCAGTCATTGTACTAAATATGGTAACAAAGATGAGGACAATAGTCCAAATAATGTAAATAGTGTACAAAATACCTCATCTCAGAAATATAGACAGATACTGAAAGTCCGAAACGTTGTAATAAATGTGGCGACAAAGATGAGGACAATAGTCCAAATAATGTAAATAGTGTACATAATACCTCATCTCAGAAATATAGACAGATACTGAAAGGTCGATGAGGTATTATGAACACTACATTATTTGGACTATTGTCCTCATCTTTGTCGCTATATTTATCACAACGTATCGGCAGTTGTACGTCTCGGCCTTCTTCAGGTGGTTGGAATGTTGAACTGAACCCTTTATTTCACTCACTGGGGTAGACTGTTCTAGTTCCACGTACCATGTTTAATGGATGTCAGTTATCAGTTATCTCCTGTTAATTTTTCCTCTGAAAGTTCTCCACTGCCTTAACCGGGTATTGAACTCACACTGTTTTGGGTCCTGTCAATGGATCTAAGCAACACCTTTATCCTCCAAAGTGTGTGAGTTCAATATCCGGTTAAGGCAGTAGAGAATTACACACAGGCGCTTTCCCACTGACGGGCCGTGTCCTCCCTCTGTCTCTTCTACAAATATTTTCACGGCAACTGTTCCGACGATCTATTTTCGCTGGTTCCCAAACTGCATGAATTTAAACGAGCTACCAGGCTGGCATCTCGGTCTCACCCTTTCACTGTCAAAACCGTTAAATATAACCGTCTCTTCTACTCAAACAGCTTCTTCTCCCGCACTTCCCGTCTGTGGAACTCCCTTCCTCTTACTTGCTTCCCTGATGACTATAATCTTCAAAAATTCAAGTGTAATGTCAATCGACATCTGGCACCCTGAGCTTGTTCCCCGTCCTTCTCCGTGTCTTTTCCTCAAATACGACTTTTCACTCTTGTTCTCAATCCTCTGTAACTCCTTGTGTACTAGTGGTACTCCCGCTTTGCTTGGGGGTGAATTGCTTAAAAATAAATAAATTCAATATGATTTTTGACATTGTTTTCCCTTTATAATATTGTCAATATCTGCTTTTATGGTGGATGTAGTACTCCGTCTGTCTCTTCTACAAGTATTTTCACGGCAACTGTTTCCGACGAGCTACTTTCGCTGGTTCCCGGACTGCATGAATTTAAACAAGCTACCAGATTGGCATCTCGGTACCACCCTTTCACCATCAAAACAGTTAAATATAACCGTCTCTTCTACTCAAAAAGATTATTCTCCCGCACTTCCCATCTGTGAAACTCCCTTCCCCTTAGTTGCTTCCCCGATGACTATAATCTTCAAATATTCAAGTGTAATGTCAATCGATATTATACTGATACTTTGATCTTGTTTCCCGTCCTTCTCCGTATCTTTTCCTCAAAAACGACTTTTCACTTTTGTTCTCAATCCTCTGTAACCCTTTGTCTACTAGTGGTACTCCCACTTTGCTTGGGGGTGAATTGCTTAAAAAAAAATAAATTCAATATGATTTTTGACATTGTTTTTCTTTTATAATATTGTCAATATCTGCTTTTCTAAGAATAATCGTTAAATAGGAATCACTCTACCTATTTTTTTCAGTTGTTTTAATGTTTTTCATGCATGAAAAGAATTCTTCACAGTAGTATGTAGTACCCCACATGCATAACAGTTTTCTAGATAAGCTAAATAATTTTAATTTAGTTCTGGGTCAGCCGGTGTGTCTCGGTAAATGCCAATGGCCCCTTCCCATTTTAAAGCAATGGGGAAGTGAACCTACCAGCACAAACTGAGAATAATTTTCTTGACATACGTTACTAAAGTCATTGAAAATATATCTAAATATTTCAGGGTTACATTGAGCCTCATGAAGATATTAGCCCTGGCTTATACCTGCACCGAGTCTGTGAGTGAAGAAATGCTCTCTTCCTAATATACTTATCACATAGGAATGGTTATGTTATTAGTTTGGTTTATTTTGTTTTACGGTATATCAACACCTCAATGGGTTATTTAATGCCGACAACATTTTTAGGATAGATTCATATGAATAGAATATGTATTCTTTGATTTAGATTGGTTTGAATTATTTTGTTTTACGGCATATCAACACCTCAATGGCTTATTTAATGCCGACAACATTTTTAGGATAGATTCGTATGAATAGAATATGTATTCTTTGGTTTAGATTGGTTTGGTTTATTTTGTTTTACGGCATATCAACCTCAATGGGTTATTTAATGCCGACAACATTTTTAGGATAGATTCGTATGAATAGAATATGTATTCTTTGGTTTAGATTGGTTTGGTTTATTTTGTTTTACGGCATATCAACCTCAATGGGTTATTTAATGCCGACAACATTTTTAGGATAGATTCGTATGAATAGAATATGTATTCTTTGGTTTAGATTGGTTTGGTTTATTTTGTTTTACGGCATATCAACCTCATTGGGTTATTTAATGCCGACAATATTATTATTATTACTGATAATATTTCTATCTATCTATCTATCTATCTATCTCAGTATATATTGGTTTGGTTTGTTTTGTAGTAAGGCAAATCAATTTCAATGGGTTATTTAATGCTGAGAAAATTTTTATTGGTGTTAAGATTTTATTTTCAAACATGTATTGCTAGTAATATTTTTCCTTTAAAAAATCTATTTCTGTTAATATTTCTTTTTCAAAAAAGTATTGCTGATAAAATTTTTTTTCGCCTAAAATGTATTGCTGATAATAATGTATTGCTGGTAATAACTTCTTTTTACAAAGTATTTCTGGTATTAAGACCTCTTTTTACACTTTCATAGTGTTTTGACCCCAATTTGGGGGTTAACTATTTGCCCATAGCTGGGACCCAAACAGGTGATACCACCCCGGGTCAGGGGGGACCTGGGAACACCAGCAATTAAGAGGTGGTTCCACGCTCCTCAAAACCTCCTGATCAGAGGCCTTGCTGCTGGACGTAGTTTATCGTCTTACCCTGGACGCGGACGAAGTTTATCGTCTTACCCAGGACGCGGATGTAGTTTTTTCGTCTTACCCAGGACGGAGTATGTTATTAGATACAGTTTCATGGACTAACGATTATTAAAAGATGTGACGATTTATAATTTTGTTATTAAAACTTCCCAGATGTTGTAACTTTGAAGAAATACTTTGGATCTATTTTGAAGTCACTCCCGCAGAAAGAATGTTTACTGTTGTGTGTAGCATTAACACTAACCCTCCCTGTTCCTCGCCAAAGTCCACGGATGGAACGGTGTTACATCTGTAGCACCCAACACCCTCTCCACCTAAAGTTATTTTTACTATGAATGAAGAATCCTTCCAGGAACTCCATTTTCGTTTTGAAACTTACGTAATGCTCAAGATACGGGTATCTATCTATCTATCTATCTATCTATCTATCTATCTATCTCTTGTGATAATTTTCGAATACATGTGCTCGGGCTCCACTCGACCTTGTATTTTAAGATACAGCTGAGGTGTATCGTCACCGACATTTAAATTAGGAACCAACTGCTGAAAATTAATGTTTTATCCTGTTTTCTTAAAGCATATTCGTCTATCTCATTCATTATCAGGAGCTACCAGTATGGTAGACATTATACAGGGTGTCCATAAAATTTGTGTGCTCTTTAAAAAAATTATAACTTTATTTGTATTTGCGATAGAAATAATCTGTAAAAAATGTTAAAAAGTTTAATGTACCTAGTTTTAAGTATAGCTAAAATAACTAATGTGATTTCAGGCGTTACTGTAAATCAGTTGGCAAATGTTTTCCGTGAACTGTAAAATCGTATTACCCTTTGTATTGCTAATGATGGAGGACATGTGGAAACTTAAATAAAATTTCAATAAAACCTTAAAAAATATAGATTTACTTCTTTCTAATCCTTTTTACAAATTATTTCTATCGCAAATACAAATAAAGTATCCGTGTTCCGTGTTGTTTGAATCCTCTCTAAAAGTGACCGTATGGGGAAAGAAAGGAAACGAAATCAGTTGTTTCAATTAATTTGCACAAGGGTGTACCTCTTCGGATCTCAGCGTCGCACTTACCGTCCTCTGTCAGAACACTTCCAGCTACAACTCCGAAATAGTAATTTTTCAAGCGTGTCTTGGATGTAGCACAAGGCCGAAAGTATAGTGCACCCAGTGGGGATCGAACTCAATACTTCGTTGTAATTGTTTTAACGAGACAGGCTTGTTAACCATTACGCCGTCTCGAGGTGCCCAAAGTGATTTTCTAAGCGTAGCTTAGATGTGGCACAAGGCCGAAAGTATGGAGCACCCAGTGAAGATCGAACTCACTACTCAGTCGTAATTATTCTAGCAAGACAAGCTTGTCAGCCATTACACCACCTCGAGGAGCCCAAATAGAGATTTTCCAAGCGTAGCTTAGATTTGGCACAAGGCGGAAAGTATGGTGCACCCAGTGAAGATCGAACAATACTTTGTTGTTATTTTTTTTTAGCGAGACAGACTTGTTAACCATTACACCGCCTCGAAGTGCTCCCACAACTTCTAAAAGATATCTCGTAGAAACTAAAATAACCTAAATGTAAAAATGGCCGCAGTTCATTTGGTCGGAATATCTTACTTATTATAAAACCCAGATTATGTGTGTGTGTGTGTGTGTGTGTGTGTGTGTGTGTGTGTGTGTGTGTGTGTGTGTGTGTGTGTGTATTGGATCGGATTTCCTACATTTTTCAACCGATTTCAACAAAACTTCACAGGACTAGGTAAAATTACATGGCGGTGGTTCTAACAGCGTCACAAATTGGAAAAACACAATTGGTTTTGCACGAAATCAATTTGAAAACTCGATAAAACACGATTCTGTCGCCAGAATGAAAGGGGGACAACTCATATCGAATTATACTTATTATAAAACCCAGGTTGTTTTTGTGTGTATGTGTTCGTTTATATATGGGATCGGATTTTTTTCAACATTTTTCAACAAAACTTCACTTTTTTTTGGCAGGTAGTGTTTCTTCTTGTCTTGCACACTTTTTTCTTTATTTTTACATTCAGAATGCTTTAAAAATTCCATTTACAAGACAAATGTTTATAATAAAATTCTATTCAATCGATAGATAACAATGTTTTTCTTTGAGTTTGACCAATCCGTAAAAAAAAAAAAAACTATTTAAGACATACGTGTCCATCAACCTTAAACAATAATCTTTGTCAATTATATTTTTCAGTCTTTATGATGGTCGATACTTGATCTATCTCTTACTGATACATCCCCGGGTAACGCCGGGCTCTACTGCTAGTCTATACTAACTCAAACAAGAATTACTCATAAAAAAATGAAATACTAAATTGTAAAACTCTAAATACTTCAGTATTCTTGTAAAATCTACAGGGTTTTCTGTCTTTAATTATTTTCTCCATTCCTCCCGCCAGTAACCGAGAACATTTTCTTTTTGTTTTATACTCTCGTTCTTTATGTCATTATCTTTATTCTCCAAAGAGTTCATGTTTTTGTCAGAAGCATCAGTTATAGGCCACGTCAATTGTGGCCTCCTGGAACTTGTCAAGCGAAGTCTCCTTGCCAACCGTTTAGCCGTTCGACCGTTGGTAAGCTTTTTATATGAGTCATGGCAAAATAGTAAGAGGAATGGTTGGTCTGACGTCACTCATCTAAGGCAGAATTATCAGCGGACTTAAAAGCCGACGCACAAAGAAGTTAACTGAATTATCGGCTAACAAAGATGAGTACTGTCTTTTAACAAGTTTTGTTCTATGACCGAAATGCCACAAATAAAGAAACCCGGTGTATCAATATGGAATAAACATTTTTTTAAACCCTTCGACGCTTCAAGTCTCTTCTTCAGTTAATAGATGAACAGATTGTTCAGCATCCACTCTCCTACGAGAAATTTATGACTTTCATGACTAAATCATTAATGCGAAAATTGACCCAGCTGACAAGCTTGAAATTTGAACTAATACAGTTTAACCCGGATATAAGAGAAACCCGGATATAAGAGAGATATTTTCTCTGGTCCCAAATTAGAGCCCATACTTACCTAAACAAAATAGACCAAACCCGGATATAAGAGAAACCAGGATATAAGAGACTTTGTCTCCGGTCCCGACAACTCTCTTATATCCGGGTTACACTATATTTTTTTGTTGGGGGGCATAAAATTCAGTTAACTTTTAATTTATTAAGAAAACTACAATTTACACGCCATCTATATAATAAATGCGAATGTCAGTGTCTTACTGAGTTATAATTCTTTAAATTTTACTCCAAGAGGCCGTAGCTCAACATATTGTACCATTTTGGAATCAGGCCGACCCCGTGAGCAAATTAAAAACACTCCCGGACCATATCAGGACCCGCAATCCTAAAATTTTGGATTCCCAAGTTTTCATTACTGTGATTGTTTTTGGATTCCGCCATGTAGGCTTCTAATGATAAAAAACAATTAAAGGGAAACAACTCTCTAACTTTCAATAGCTCATGTTCAAATGAAAAAACAAACTTACTGTTCTCAAATTATAGTGTTTCAAAATATAATTGTTCGTGTGTTCAACTTTACTCTTAGAGGCCGTAGCCCATCATATCATACCATTTTGGAATCAGGCCAATTTCGAGAGCAAATTAAAAACATTCTGGGTTGGATCCGGATCCACAATCCTGAAATTTTGGATCCACAAGTTTTCATTGTTGTGATTGTTTTCAACGATTTTTTGGCATGATTTTTTGCGACGAAATTTTTGTACGATAACAATTTTTATAACTTGGAAATAAATTTGGGAATAATCGAAATTAATTGCGAAATCCGGCGAAAGTCAACCATTAAATAAAACTAATTGTTTGTACAGAAAGTAAGGACCTACTTACATCAAATTGACTTTAAATTAAGTGTCGGCAAATTATCGTTGAACATAGGTAAGGTGAAATATTGATGCAATAATTAACATAAGGTAAGCTTAAATATTATCCTTATGCTTACTATTATTTATCCATACCTAGTATATACAGAATGACTCTATTTCAGGCAGTTACTCCAGATAACATTTGGTGTAACAATCCGAGTCAAAATAGTAAGATGTATCGGAATTAAATAATAATAATAATAATAATAATGGACTCTCCCGTCGGTTTCAACCTATGAGGATCTGACAGCTTAATTGGTTCAGTTATGAAATTTTGTGCGATAATCTTAAGTATCACTTAAGACCCGCTAGTGATTTACAGAAGAAGCTGGATATGGAGCAAGAGTGAGGATTGTGAGATGAGATCATTGTTAGATTGGCTGACCTTTTAGATCTTGCTCTCACTTGAAGATGATTCAGTCCAGTAAAACACGTTGATCTCCATTCTACCCACTCGAATGCTAAGCGCTCAAGGGTGTTATGTGGTATATTGATAGCTGACAAGTTGCCTTTCAGCTCGTCTTTGTATCTTATCCATATATATATATATATATATATATATATATATATATATATATATATACTCCGACTAATAAATTCGCATCAAAGATAATTTGTAAACATTAACTACTGGGACAAATACCGCCAAAATAACTGGCGGACGTAGTTGTAGAACTAATACCTGTTATTTTTGGACCACTTAGAAAATAACAATAATAACTCCCTTCACCACTCCCGCAAATTCAAGAAAAAGATTTTCGCGAGCCAGTGTGAAATTATTTTCTAACCAATGAAAACCTTGTATTCAAAAAATTTCACACCTCTACTTTGAATCTCCTTACGGATAAAAAAATAGAAGTATATTTCTTCTCGAGGCTCACAACAATTTCGGGGGTAAGTTTGATCTACACGTGCGTACACACACACACGCACCAACGTACACGCACATAACTGAAGATACGACAGCCAAAAGCCGCTGACTTAAGGCTTTGTCCACGAACACTATAAAAGGGATTATGCAACCACTGAGTAAGCCTTTGTCTACGAACTCACTAACACTAAGCCGACTGTCATAACGTAAGTCTGTTGATACATTTCACATCGTACTAAGAACACTTAATTACTTTATAAAGCAAAATTCAAATTGAACATTTTATTGCTGTTGTATATTTCTGAAAAGAATATGTAATGGGAGAGAGAGCTAGGGTAGAAAGATTAAATCCTTACATATGAATTTCCCCCATTATAGGCATTATCATGTCCGTAATATAATAACATTGTATTTCTCGGAGGGAACGGAATGACTGAAAGAAAAAGGAATGAAAAACATGTTTTGTTCTCAGAGGGACTTTTCTATCTTTCTATCTTTCTATCTATCTATCTACCTATCTATCTATCTGAACCTCTTCATCTCTCATAGATATAGAATCTGTCTATTGATATCTATCTATCTATTACATAACCGTACAGTACTCTTTTCTTTGTTTCTAATGGCATTTTCTTGTCCCGTAATACTTTGCTTAGTTTTTGTAAGGTATTTTTCGCTATCCCAATGCAATTTCGGTGTGACATTTTCTGTCACCTGTTAAAACACTAACTAGATATCAAAATTCTTATACTAGCTTGATTTTAGTATCTCCGCTTTGTAGTTTGCGTCTTGGGTTGTTCGTTTTACTGACACTTACTCTTTTCTTACCATTGATGCTTAGTCCTTTCTTCTCTCCTTCCTTCACTACCTTGTGTAGGAGATCCTGTATTTTCCTTTCTGTGTCTGTTACCAACATTATGTCATCTGTGTTTCTTATATTGTTAATATCTTTATAACTCGCCAGCGCCAAGTCACAAAACGACGCTTCAAGGATGAAAACATCTTTGTCAAAGGTCAACATCAACCCTGAGATCTGGGAAACCGTTGCTACAAATCGGCCTTCTTGATGTAGGGCTATTCGAGCGGGTGGGGATGGAATCCAACGGTAAACGGATCTGCAGAGTGTTGTCAGGAAGGACCGACACGCCCAACCGTGTTCCCTAATGACACTCCATTGTCTCTATTGCTCGTGACTATTCAGGAGCAGACTGGACGTTCACAGCCACCTACGCCACTGTCACCAGGTGGAGGAGAAAGGCGAGAGCTTGACGATTCCGATACTCGGATGCGAGCGGGTGCTGACCTTATATTGCTAAGATTGAGGCCGCTAATAATGTATTCTGCAGGGACTTTTAATTCACGCAGAATCGGAAAGGCTGAATTTCGTAGACTCCTATATTTTCACATATTTTTGACACACACATTTCTAATTAAAAATGCTAAAGTTTTTCTATTCATTATTCAGGATTAGATATGTCGGTTTTGGCGTTAAGTAGCTTAAACAATGAATATGGCAGAAAAATCCAAAATGGCTCTTCCATTTTTTTTTTTGCAGTTTAAATAATTAATGTTTTGCACACGTTTTCTTTGCTGCTTTTGTTGATGTCTCATCTTCGAAAGTTTATGAGTTTCATAAAAGAAAAATGTGATAATGCTTTGTTGAAGATCTGAGTTAACATTTCTATTTTTTGTCTTCTTATTCATTTCGAGTTGTACAAATGGCGGAGTTATTGTATCGAATATGCAGCGGCCATCTTGTCTCGCTCGGCCTAAATTGGAAACCATAGAATGTCTGAAAACTTTTTCGGCAAAGATAATCTGGCTGGTTCATGCATATGCGTGGTGATTTGTGGCAGTGAAGCCTGTCAGTTTTTGCTAGACACGTCACAAGATTTGCTTTTCCTTGTTTCTTTCATTTTGTTCCATCCACTTTTAAAGAGAGAAAATTTGTTTATTAAATATGGCGCCGAGTGACCCTACACAAACAAACATTTTCGTTTTGAAATGTTTTAAAAAGGGAACAGCATTTAATAATGGTTATTAAAACGGATATATTAAAACCAGAAGAAAAAAAAAGGTGTAACGTAAAAAATAAAAAAAATAAATATAAAAGATTTATATTACTACTAGCAGCATGGCCCGGCGTTGCCTGTGCTTGATTCAAAAATCGTACGACTCATACAGCAATCGCTATCACTTGACTTAAAATATTTTTGCCCTTCCTTGCCTTTAAAGGAGTGCCCTTTGCCGTGCTGATGTTGCTACATGCCTTACTTCTTGCCTATTTCACAATGTGAATTTTTTCTAAGCTCTATACTAAATATTAAATTTGTTACGAAAAAAGAACTAAACAAAATGAACACAAAATGATCAGCTTTAAAAAAGGACTCGTAACTGGAAGAACCGAATGAAAAAAGAATGTTAACAACAAATACTTTTTCACACCCAACCCAGTTCTGCGGAATCAGAATCAACGTTGAGTTTAAGCAAGCGAATGAGCCAAGTAAAGTGCCATGCAGATTTAAATTTTTCCCACTTTT
The DNA here is from genome assembly GCA_903632075.3 of Acanthosepion pharaonis. Classification (NCBI taxonomy): domain Eukaryota; kingdom Metazoa; phylum Mollusca; class Cephalopoda; order Sepiida; family Sepiidae; genus Acanthosepion; species Acanthosepion pharaonis. The sequence goes on from CAHIKZ030005544.1 coordinate 3,480,579, forward strand.
GACGAATGCAGCTATCGATTTTTTTTTGCATGCTAGCATGCTAGTTAACATTCGTGTCAGTCAGCTGTTGGCTCTCACACTGGCCAATAGAATCTTCCTGCCTATTCGTGGCAGCCAGCTATAGGCTTTCCCTTTGGCCTGTAGAAAATGGCCGCAAACTACACGAAAACTGCCGTAGAAGCATGAAAAAATCGATTATTTCCACTATTGATGGGAGTTGGGAAATGCAAAGTCGGTCTTGGCCTTCCACTAAATTGGAGCATGCGCATGTAAATTTTGGTGAAAATCCGTCGAAAATTGCGGCCGTGCATTCGTTACACACACACACACACACACACACACACACACACACACACACACACACACACACATAGATAGACATAAAGTTTTATAGATAGAGACAAAAAATGGTAACATCGAAGCGACAAAAAACCAAAATTACCGTATAAAATTGAGGGTGCGTCTTATACTACAATTTTAGAAAAGAATCCTTAAATTCTGAGTGATGTTTGTTAGTACGCTAACGTCGGGGCGTTAACCAATAGCATATATGAAAAAATTCACATTATGAAATAAACTGATAATGAATGTAATAAAACTATTTCTACGTTATATATTGCTGGCATAACTTCATAATAAATTATCTATTCGAAGAATAATTCCATATCAATGAAATCGCCTTGTATCCATGGAAACTCAGCCGAGAAAATGTAATAAACATCGAGTTATGATTGCGTTCATAGCAATGGAATTTACTATTATCGTACAGGTATTGGCGGTATTTTGTGATTGTCGATGAAGTATAAGTAAATGGCGATCAGTGCACCAGGCTGTTTGTAAATATTTAGATATAGGAAAAGAAGAGGAAGTAGAAGAATAATCAGTATTCACAAGAGATCACGTGATGAAACGTGAGGAGGAAAAATTTAATATTATTATGTTATTTCATTTATTTTGAATTTCTAACGATACAGTAAGTAAGAACAATGACCAGTGACATCATCTTTATATAATCAATGAGCAGCCGACTTATATTACAGATATATCGGCACGGTTGGAACATTCACTTTCTGACCCGGGTTCGAATCTCACCATGGTCGATTTGTCAAAAAGGTGACTTCTTGCTGTTATCGGGCTAGAGGAAGCGACCCCAGCGTATGGCACCTTGAAAATCTTACCACGGGTTGGTTGATCCAAGCCTTGTAAGTGAAACTGGGTAACCGTCGTTGGCTGTACTAGCACGTAGTCATACGTCATCGTGACCGAGTGGTTTGGGCATGCTAACCTTGTTCATATTGTTGATCACGCTAGATAACGCGCTCTCCCCCAGAAACTGTAACTAAGGTCCGCTCGAAATTGTTGCAGTAGAAACCACAGCTGGGGCTCTATGGGTGTTGAACAAACACAAATGTGCCTGTGCATGCGTCTGTAGTGGGGATTGGCTAGCCTCCTTAGTTGTCTGGCATCCTCGCATTCGAATGGCTGCACCATTTACTATACTACAGATATAGGATAAATTCGTGAAAATTTACTATATTTTTCACCTCGTCTTATCTAAAGGTCGCCCGATACGGTAACAAAAAAGCTGCACAAACGGTTTAAGGATATCTTCTCAGAAGAGCTTAATCCTGATCTACGAATGGTACGGCGTCTAAAAGGAAAAAGAACCAAAGACTGTGTTATATAATACAGATAATTATTTTGTTAATTACCTTTTTTTTTTCGTTTGATATTACCACTTTACGGTAACTTTAACCGTTTCTGTTACTGGGGAGTAAACTTGTAGGACTTCTCATTCTCGCTGCTTTATTCGTTTGTTAGGAAAACATATCCTTGTTTTATGCTTCTTTCTATTTTGAACAGGATATAGCGTCCAACGTATTAATGAGTATTGGGACATAACCATTAGTATTCATAGGCACGATATATAACAGATAGATAGATAGATAGATAGATAGATAGATAGATAGATAATGAACAGAGATAGATAGATAGATAGATAGATAGATAGATAGATAGATAGATAGATAGATAGATAGATTGTGTTGTAACCTAGAAAAGTTTACTGAACGATGAATAAGCAAAACGGAGGTTGGAAATGAAATGGTAATCTTTATAACATGAACAAAATAAAATACTCGCCAGCGGCGTGAAGTAGGTAAACCACTACTAGTGATGCACTACTTAAACAGTCATTTGGATGATTTTTGTCGGACACGAAGGTCAAAGATTTTCTTCGACCTTCGTGTCCGACAAAAAAAAAAAAGTGTCCAAAGGGCGATTTTTCCCATGACGCCGCTATTATTTTAACTACCTTCACTCCTCGGCAATGTTTTTTTTCTGTTTGATTTAAAAACCGATTATTAGAATTGTATTAAAACCTAAACATATAATGAAAGTGAATTTAGATTGTTTTGTTCTTATGTTTTTACCACAAAAATATTAAACATTATTTATTTATTACATTGTTTATTTACAATAATTTTTGTCTGAATTTCTAGGATAAGGAGTTATGATTATGTTATATACCGTACTTATGAACACAAATGGATATGTCCCATTCCTCATAAATACAATGGACACTATTGTAAGTGGGGGTAATATGCTATCTAAGTAGTGCACCACTAGCAGTGGTTTACCTACTTAACGCCGCTGGCGAGTATTGTATTTTGTTGATGTTATAAAGATTACCATTTCATTTCCAAACTCCGTTTTCGTTATTCCTCTTTCAGTAACCATTTCTAGGTTAGAACACTATCTATCTATCTATCTATCTATCTATCTATCTATCTATCTATCTATCTATCTATTATATACCGTACCTATGAAAACTAATGGGTATGTCCCAATCCTGATAAATACAATGGACCCTATTGTAAGTGGAGTAATATCCTATCTAAGGAGTGCACCACTACAAGTGGTTTACCTACTTAACGCCGCTGGCGAGTATTGTATTTTGTTGATGTTATAAAGATTACCATTTCATTTCTAACGTCCGTTTTCGTTATTCCTCTTTCAGCAACCCTTTCTAGGTTACAACATATTATTTACACTATATTCGGGCTATTGTCCTCATCTTTGTTTTTCTTTATATCACAACGTTTCAGCCGTTGTGCTCTCCGGCCTTCCTCAGGTATATATTATCCTTGAGGTTAAACATATCTATATACGCCTGATGACGCAACTGCTGAAACGCTGTGATAAAAACAAGATGAAGACAATAACCAAATAGAGTAATTAAGAAAATATTAGACCTTCGTGTCCAAAGAATGTTTTTTTTTCCATGACACCGCCATTATTTTAACTATCTTTGTTTTCATGTGTTCCTTTTAATCACTTCGTTTTTTATTTCATCATTTTTCTTTGAGTAAATATTATTTACCGGTTGATTAAACTGAATAATCAACTGCAATTGGAGATTTTTCATCATCGGAATTGTTTCAACTTGAAAGTCCCCAACAAATCAATGTGATCTTCAGCAAGTTTGTAAATGACTATGCCCCCCGCCCAAAAAAAAACTTCCTGTGTTGCTCTAACTCACTGCGGGGCTCACGAAGTTCTTCAAACTTTTTACGGAATAAAGGAAGTTTATTGAAAGCCTTTAAAAGTGTTTATTCAATGCGTATACCCAATTATGTTTGTCAAACGTCTATAGGTCTTATTCTTTCATTTAGTATTAACTAGCAGTAGAGCCCGTCGTTGCCCGGGGAAGTAACAGTAAGAGATAGATCAAGTATCGACCACCATAAAGACTGAAAAATAAAATTGACAAAGATTATTGTTTAAGGTTGACGGGCACACATGTCTTAATTAGATTTTTTTTTTTTTTTTTTTAAGAATTGGTCAAATCCAAACTCAAACAAAAACATTGTTTTCAATCGTTATGAGTCTACCGATTGAATAGAATTTTATTATAAACATTTGTCTTGTAAATGGAATTTTTAAAGCATTCTGAATGTAAAAACAAAGAAAAAAGTGCGCAAGACAATAAGAAACACTACCTGCCAAAAAAAAAAAAGTGAAGTTTTCTTGAAATCGGTTGAAAAATGTAGGAAAACCGATCCCATATATAAACGAACACAGACACACACAAACAACCTGGGTTTTATAATAAGTATAACTCGATATGAGTTGTCCCCCTTTCATTCTCGCGATGCCTCTTAATCGTGTTTTCAAATTGATTTCGTGCAAAAACAATTGTGTTTTTCCAATTTTGGGCGCTGTCAGAACCACCGCAAGGTAATTTTACGTAGTCCTGTGAAGTTTTGTTGAAATCGGTTGAAAAATGTAGGAAATCCGATCCAATATATAAACGTACAGACACACACACACACACAGACACACACGCACACACACACACACACACACACACACACACACACACAACCTGGGTTTTATAATAAGTATGATGACAAAACCATTTCCATAATATTTTCTTACTGTTTTCAAAGCTATTAACTGGTGCAATCTAACCCCCATATCAATATCACGCCCTCTGATTTGGGTTTCTTGGAGAAAATATCCATCAGTGTTAGAATTGTCAACAATTTGAGTTGATAATTCTTGCTTTTCTTTTCTTTTTTTTTTACGAGTCCTCTTACATTAAATGTCCCCATAATATTTTTTATACGCAATTGGTGTCATTTACAAAGTTTTAAATAAAAAGTTGCCAACTTTTAACTGGATAACTCAATACCTCCTTCGTCAGTATTATTTAAATATTTATTTAGTAACCCATATTTATAGAGAGAAATAACTTTTGAATTAGAGAACGCTCAAAAATATTCGAAAAACTTACGGCGTAAAAGAAAGAGTATTGTACAGAGTACGCTTAACGGTAAACAGCTGGAGAAGTCATTAACTTCCCCGCCAATCATGGGAGATTTGACTTGATAATATTCTTAAGAAACACCAAGTTACGACAAAATTATGTACATTATTTACATTACTCGGGCTATTGTCCTCATATTTGTTGCCATATTTATCACAACGTTCCGGCCGTTGTACGTTCCGGCCTTCTTCAGGTGGTTGGAATGTCAAACTGAACCCTTTATTTCGCTCACTGGGGTAGACTGTTCTAGTTCCATGTGACATGTCTAATGGATGTCAGTTATCAGTTATCTCCTGTTTATTCACCTCTCCAAGTTCTCCACTGCCATAACCGGGTATTGAACTCACACTCTTTGGATCCTGTCACTGGTTCTAACTAACTAACTTTATTCACTTTAAGAGCACATGGCACAGTGGATAAAGCGAAATAAAGGGTTTATTCAGTTCGACATTCCAACCACCTGAAGAAGGCCGGAGTGTACAACGGCCGAAACGTTGTAATAAATATGGCGACAAAGATGAGGACAATAGTCCGAATAATGTAAATAGTGTACGTAATACCTCATCTCGGAAATATAGACAGATATTGAAAGGCCGAAACGTTGTAATAAATATGGCGACAAAGATAGGGACAATAGTCCGAATAATGTAAATAGTGTTCATAATACCTCATCTCAGAAATATAGACAGATACTGAAAGGCCGAAACGTTGTAATAAATATGGCAACAAAGATGAGGACAATAGTCCGAATAATGTAAATAGTGTACATAATACCTCATCTCAGAAATATAGACAGATACTGAATGGCCGAAACGTTGTAATAAATATGGTGGCAAAGATGAGGACAATAGTCCGAATAATGTAAATAGTGTATATAATACCTCATCTCAGAAATATAGACAGATACCCACAAAATTATGTTTTTTAATTGGCATCACCCCAAGGTAGGCAGTGACTCACTCAAACGCAATGGGTTACAGGGTGTGGAGGAATTAAGAACAAAAACATTTTTGAGTAGGGAGAGAAAAGAGTAATCAGCAGGACAGTAGATAGCAATTGAGGTTGCATTTAAATGTTTGCAGATTAATGTTGGCTGGAAAGCATGGAGCCGGAAGGGAGAAGTGCGAGAAAAGGATCTTAAGAAAAAAGTTGCAGCTCCATCTAGCCAGTTTAACTGTGAATTGATGAGATCTCGACGCCAGTCGAGTAGTGAGCTTAAATTCATAGAGTTTAGGTACCATTGCGAAGAGCTCAGTTACCAAGTATTTATAGAAAAGGCACAGTGTGGCAACCTAATGGCAGTGGCAAAGTGACTGAAGCCGTGCCCCGAGATCAGCGCCCATAATATTGCTGATTATTCTATGGATTTTATCAAGGAGCTCAAGGTAAATAGCAGGGGCACCGGACCGTATATGGCAACAATGTTCTAAGTGTGGAAGAATGGTAGACGTATAGATATGTAAGATAGATTCTGGAGAGAAAAATTGTCTTGTACAACACAGTGAACCAACTTTCTTAGCAGCTGACCTAACAATGGATTCAATATAGTTTTTGCACTCCATGCCAGCTGAGGGTGTTAGCCTGAGAAGGTACAATGAATCACTTTCCTGGAGGTTAGCATCAGCCATGCGATAGAATTGAGAGAGGGGTCTCGGATGGTTAATAGAGAGTTTAGTTTTGGAGGTGTTAAAATTGACAAGCCACCATTTGCCTCTGTTAACGCCGATCTTGGGTTCATTTTTTTTAAATCAGTATAACCCCATGCAAGGCAGTAAAGCCACTAAGACACAAGGGGGTTACAGGGAGTGGAAGAATTAGGAACAGAAACATTAATAATGAGCGGGAAGAGAAAGGAGTAATCAGGAGAACAGTAGATAGCGATTGACATTGCATTTAAATTTTTACAAAGGAGTAAAGCCCCTAAGACACAAAGGGTATCTGAGTGTGAAAGAATTAGGAATAGAAATATTAAGAATGAGCGGGAAGAGAAAAGCGTAATCAGGAGGACATTAGATAGCCGAGAACATGGCATTTAAATTTTTCCATATTAAAGTTGGCTAGAAAGCATGCAGCCAGAAGGGTGTTCCATAAGCAAGGCAGTAAAGCCACTAAGACACAAAGGTTACAGGGTGCAGAAGAATTAGGAACAGAAACATTAATAATGAGCGCCAAGAAGAAAGAGTAATAAGGAGGACAGTGGATAGCGACTGACATTGCATTTAAGTTTTTGCAGATTAAAGCATAGAATTTATGGTTACATCTAGCCAGCCCAACTCTAAATTGATGAGATCTTGACACCCGTTTATTACTGTGCCTAAATTCAAAGTATCAAGTACCAGAGCCAAGAGCTCATCTGAACAATTAACATGAAAGTATTTATAAAAAAGGCACTGAGAGGCAACCTTACAATGGTGGGAAAGTAACTGAAGTTGAGCTGCCAGATCAGGACCAATAATATTGCTGATACTTCTTTGGATTTTATCAAGGAGCTCAAGGTAAATAGCAGAGGCACTGGACCATATGTGGCAGCAGTATTCTAAGCATGGGTAAATTATAAACTTTAGATATGTAAAATAGATTGAGAAGAATTGTTTCACCTGACACAGTGAAAGAACTTTCTTGGCAGCTGACCTAGCAATGGATTCAATATAGTCTTTTCACTTGATGTCTGCATAAAATGTTAGCTTAGAGAAGGCGAAACGAGTCACTTTCTTGGAGGTTAGCATCAGGTTTCCTCAAATGATTAATGTATTCAAAATACAAGAATTGATCTGGACAATACAACTGTAAATTGCTGAGACCTTGTTACTGGTCTAGTAAATTCATAAAGTCTACATACCACGGCGAAGAGCGATATTTATTCTGCTATGTACAAAAATGTGACACAAGGCCAAGATGGAGAATGGGAATAAGGATGTTAAACTTAGCTAACGTTAAATTAAGCTAACTACAAACACTGACGCAAACATATAACAATATTCCTTAAACCAAAACAACGTATTTCTTACTACATCCACCATAATACCTCAATGTCTCCATGAAAGTCCTTACTAGTCCTTATATATACAATTCATTGTCTTGGAGGTGGGTAATAAAAACAAGGTCATTCAAACACTTACTATGAAAGTATTTATAGAAAATGCATAGGGAAGCTACATTCGGTGGGAAAGTGACTGAAGCTGAGCTGCTAGATCAGGACTAATAATATTGTAGATTCTTCTTTGGCTCTTATCAAGAAGCTCAAGGTAAATAGCAGGGTCACCGGACAATATGTGGTAGCAATATTCTAAGCATGGATGAATGGTAGACTTATAGATATGTAAGATAGATTCTGGAGAAAAAATCGCCTCACATGACACAGTGAACTAACTTTCTTAGCAGCTGACCTAGCAATGGATTCAGTATAGCTTTTCCATTTCATATCAACTGAGAAAAAGCGAAACTAATGAAAGTGAAACGTTAAATCTAAAAAAAAAAAAAAAAACATTTCCTGTTTGTTTCCAAACTTATCATATTCTTAATATGGTGTCATACTTGAACATATTATAATGATTGAACCAATAAAAAGTATGCATATAAGACAACATGAGGAAGGTAAGAAAGCGTACCGGCTGAAAAATTACAGTAAAAGGAAACTATTTTTGATGAACAGCATCTATAATTACTGTGTAGACTTGTAAATTTAATCAGTGGAATTCAATTTTTGCACATCTTGAAATTTGTTCTTATCAGCATTATTGGGCTTCAGATTTTCTTTAGGCGTATAGTCGGGCATACGCTCATATCAGGTTGAAACACCGGTTCTCGTACAACCATCGAAGTTAAGCAACGTCGAGCTTGGTCAGTACCGAGTTGGATAACTAGTTGGGAATACCACGTTCTGTAAGCTTGGATGTGCGTCTGGTGTAATGGATAACGGTTCAGATCGGATATCGGAGAGCCGAGTTCTAATTCCAGTCGGGTTTTTTTTAAGCATTTCACCCCAAGCAGGGAGTGATGCCACTAGCACGCAAGGGATTACAAAGAGTGGGAGCGAAAGTAAAGAGGCGTGATAGAGAAAGAGAAGGAACAGGGAATAGATCAAGGCATCTGGAGATGTCGATTGACATTACATTTGAACAGTTGGAGATTATAGCTATCAGGGAGACAAATAATAGGAAGGAAATTCCAAAGACGAGAGGTGCGAGACATGAAGCAATTGGAGTAGAAGAGACGGCCACATTTAACCGTTTTCGACAGTAGATATTGTTATAATCACTTACGCGCAAATACCCTTGGGAAAGGCATGAATCCACCTATTTTCCGCCCCAGCTATGGGTCAAGTTGTATGACTTGTTAGACATTTTCATGACGGTCGTCTTCGAGTATAGAATCCAGAGGTTGGCAGTGAATATTTCGGAGACAGTAGGAAAGCGTAGTTCAGGTTCGCAGTGGATATCACAGCAGAGTGTAGTTCTTCTTTCTGTCGTGTTCGCCTGACAAGTTGGCTCTGGTCCTTCCGGTAGGAAAAACAAAGATGGCCGCCTTTATACACGACGGATACAGTGTTCTGCGGCTCTTGATTGGTTAATCTTCTATTGGTAGACTATAAAGGGAAATAAGTCATTTTGACTCGCTCACTAGTTATGTATATAGTATATACCCCAAAAAACCGTAACATGACTTGTATCATTATTATCTTCATCAAGTTCTAAATATATTTTCTGGTTTTAAATAACCCGCAGAAAAGGTTGATAAACCGTCAAAGACGAATCAATAATTTAGTTGATTCAGATTCGTTGTCAAATCTCGGTGGTTTGGAGGAATTTGTTATTGAGTTGATGGAAGTTCTCTTTTTGTAAAAGAATTCACGATTTCACTGAAAGGCAGTGCATACATTTCAGTGAAATTGTGAATTCTACAGAAACACTATAGAAAAACAGACAACGGAATTTGATAATGACGTAGCAACTGAGTTTTCTCTTAAATATTTGGCTACATTCTAGGTTTATATATTTAATACTTTCTGAAAGACAGTAACAAAGAACCAATTACCACTTTAATCAGGCCATCATTAATGACCGGAAGCCATGATTGTGAAACAGGAAGTAATTGGAGAATAACGAAATGATATCTGATGTTGAGAGTGACTTGCTGTCACTTGATCCCCATTAGAAACAACCAGATACAACTGGCTTGAAAGCCCCACAAGAGTATTGAGGTGACGGCTGGTGTTTTGAGGAAACTTGCAGTCTCCACTGGAAACCGGCAACAACAACTGATATGAAATCCCCACAAGAGTATCGAGGTTATTGCGTAGGTCTTGTGGGGACATGCGCTTACTTGATCTCTATCTACTTGTAAAAAGAAGCGGAATCGAAGAATTCTGTGGATATTGCCATCATTTCTCCTCCAGACAGAAGCACCACATACCGCTGATGGTAAACGCATCTAAAAAATAAATAGCTAAACGTTAATAATATTAAAGAAACTTTAATATGTTTATGGAAAGATTTTGTGTCCTGTGCATTGGTGAATAACTGTATTTGTTAAGATGGCGTCTGTCGTAAGTGTAACAATAATATCGATCTGATTGACAAAAAGGACACTGTCAATGTTAATGCAACCTGTAATGATGGAACGATTCCTTGAAATGTAATCTTATCTCACAGCCTTTGCTTCGAGGAACAAGGGAAAAACGGTTCTGGGTGGTGAAGAGGCAAAAACGTTGTTTGTATTGGCTGAATCATCACTGACCCAGGCGACCTCGCCTGGCATCTGTAAAAACCCTATCTATAGCGAGTAAATATCTTGGAGAGATACAGATATGGGGTAGAGAGTGAGGCGAGGAAAAAGAAGGATAGAAAGAATGAGAGAGGGTCAAAGAGAAGATAGAAGCAAGAAAAGAGATGATGAAGGGAAAAAAGTGGACAAGAGACGCAGAGAGAGAGAGAGAGAGAGAGAGAGAGAGAGAGTAAGAGTAGAAAAAGACAGAGAAACCCGGGCGGGGGGAATGAAAGAGACGAGAGGGAAATATAAGAAATGTATGTGTAGAAAGAAACACAGAAATAGAAAAAGAAAAAGAGAGCATGTAAAAGAAAGAGAATGAAAGAAAGAGATGGCGTAAAATAAAATAAGAAAAGAAAGAAAGAAAGAAAGAAAGAAAGAAAGAAAGAAAGAAAGAAAGAAAGAAAGAAAGAATGTGAGAGACCAAGGGAGGAGAGAAGTAAGAAAAGAGATAAAGAGAATAGATAGGGAGGTTAAGAGAAACGGAGAGAGACAAAAGAGAAAAGAAGAGGGGGAAAAGAGAGAGAAATCTGAGATAAAGAGAGACATGAAGGACACAATATACAGTGTGAGGGGGGAGGAACAAATATTCGTAGACATACAATTTTTTAATTTATTGCATTTCCAACTAATGAACAAACATACGTTTCCTATAATTAACTGTACACAGATGCATAATAACTAAAGATGCATAGAAAACAGAAAAAAATAATTAATTTAATAGAAATAAATCCCATTTATCCATTTTAATGTGTGAAAAAAGTATTCATACAATGCAAATTTCAGATTTTAATATTTTTAATTGCTTAAATATTCTAGAATATTCTGCTTGAATAATGTTATCAGTAGTTATTTTTAGCCCCCCAAATACAAACAGAACATTTTGTAATTGATCTTTGTGCAAGAAGGTTATCATCGTGGCAAGAAGTAAGGAATTGACAAATTCGCAAAAAGAACTGATTGTTAAGCTCTGGAAAGAAGGTAAAAGTTACAGGAAAATTTCAGACAACCTGAATATCTAATTTACCGCCATTAGTTCATTCATTGCTAGGAATAAAAACTAAAAATGTTTGAAAATCAAAGAACAGGTGCTCCACGGAAGATTTTTGCAAGATAGATAGATAGATAGATAGATAGATAGATAGATAGAAATACCCCGCTGAGATAGACAGGCAGATAGATATGAATAGTTCACTGAGATAGATAGATAGATAGATAGATAGATAGATAGATAGATAGATAGATAGATAGATAGATATGAATAGCCCACTGAGATAGATAGAGAGGTCTAATTATCCTGCTGAGATAGATAGATAGATAGATAGATAGATAGATAGATAGATAGATAGATAGATAGATATAAATACCCCATTGAGATAGACAGACAGAGAGATAGATAGATATGACTAGCCCACTTAGATAGATAGATAGATAGATAGATAGATAGATAGATAGATAGATAGATAGTTAGTCCCTGGTGTATATAGAACACATTCTCTTTCTCGCGGTAGACGCAATTTATACTGTTTATAGAAACAGAACGTTTACTCGAACATAGGTATCCTTACACACACACACACACATAATAATAATAATGATAATAATAATGATAAATAGTTATACTCGTCTGGAAAAACCTTAGGTGTTTTGTCTTGTAAATGAACAAACCAATACCCAAGGAAAAATAAGGGACTGAAAAAGAAAGAATTAAGAACATGTAATTGAGGCGAAAACAATCGTCCAGAATCCAAGCTCAGAGTCCAAAGAAAAAAAAAACAAAAACAGAACGAGTAAAGCAAACTAAATAAAGTGCTCAATACACTAAGTAGAGCAAATCTAACTATGAACCTAAAAAGAGTTAGGCAAACCTACCTAGGTTTCACTTACGTGGACCGTCAGGGTACGCCGGCGTACCCTGACAATCCGCGTAGGTGAAACCTACGTAGGTTTGCCTGGCTCTTTTAGGTTCATAGTTATACATATATATATATATATATATATATATATATATATATATATATATATATATATAGAGAGAGAGAGAGAGAGAGAGAGAGAGAGATTAGAGAGACACAGAGACAGAGATTTGACATTTTTAAACCTACCAATTGTTATTCCTGAACAATTGTTAGCTGTTTCCTTTTGAACCTCATTTCCATCCTTTTCGTTCTTGGCTACTTGAATCTTTTTCTTACACTAAATTCCCCTCTCCCTCGCCACAGAACCTGTTAATTAAACTTTACCGCAAACCAGACATTTGTTTGCACATTTCGATGTACAACAGAACTTTTGATCTGAAATATTCTGGTGCAACAAAGTTGCTTGACATTTATTGCGTTAATTAAAATTCCATAAAAACACCATTTCATGAAGTGGATGAGATGATATTTGAATGACAATATTTACATTATTCGGACTATTGTCCTCATCTTTGTTGCCATATTGATAACAACGTTTCGGCGGATGTACGCTCTGGTCTTCTTCAGGTGGTTGGAATGTCGAACTGAACCCTTTATTTCGCTCACTGGGGTAGACTGTTCTAGTTCCACTTGCCATGTTTAATGGATGTCAGTTATCAGTTATCTCCTGTTAATTCCCCTCTCCAAGTTCTCCACTGCCTTAACCGGGTATTGAACTCACACACTTTGGGTCCTGTCACTGGATCTAACCAACGCCTTTATCCACTGTGCCATGTGTCCTTGGAGAGGTGAATTAACAGGCTGTAATGGTCTGAACTGGTGGAACTGAAGAATGGAGTGCTCATCTGAACAATTGACTTGGAAATCGTGATAGAGGAGTGATCCGTTCGAAATGTTGCGTATGTGGGAAAGAGGTTGCATAATGGAGAATAGCGAACTGCGCATGTCTTTTTACCACGCTTCAACGATACCTCCCCAGTCATTATAATGGAGAAAACGATGGCAAAAGAACAAAACACTTGTGGGAGCGCACCTGAAGTTAATCCAACTGAAGTTAAGGACTAACTGTAGTTTGAGCAGACAGTTAAGAGAGGGAGAGAGAAAGAGAGAGAGAGAGAGAGAGAGTGGGAAAGAGAGAGTGGGGAAAGAGAGAGAGTGTGGGAAAGAGAGAGAGAGAAGTCGACTGTAGTTTAAGCAGACAGTTAAGAGAGGGAGAGAGAGAGAGTGGGAAAGAGAGAGAGAGAGAGGGGAAGAGAGAGAGAGAGAGAGAAGTCGACTGTAGTTTAAGCAGACAGTTAAGAGAGGGAGAGAGAGTGGGAGAGACAAAGAGAAGTCGACTGTAGGTTAAGCGGACAGTTAAGAGAGGGAGAGAGAGTGGGAGAGACAAAGAGAAGTCGACTGTAATCTGAGCAGTCTGTTAAGAGAGAGAGAGAGAGAGAGAGAGAGTAAGAGAGAGACAGTAAGAGAGAGATTGAGAGATAGATAGATAGATTGTAATTTGAATCGGTCGGTTTTTTGCTTCGAAATAAGTGCATGGCTTGGCACCAAAATAGGTTTGGAGTCTAAATGGCTGTACCAAAAGGCCAGCATCGGAACTTTTTCTGCGAGAACATTCCAAAATAGTATCAACGGTCTTTCCCCAAAAGACAACGTAAACAAATTTTGAAATCTATCAAACATTTACTTCGCTTGAGGACAAATAAATATTGTTTATATTTGAGTTCGTAAACATTTGCATAGTTCATGATTAGCTAGATATGGTCCGTTAATATTCGAGTCTATAGGTATTTACTTGAAATGGTGTAATGGTTAACAAGCTTGTCTCACTAGAACTCTTATGACTGACTAGTGAGTTAGATCCTCACTGGGAGTCCCACACTTTCGGCCTTGTGCCACATCTAAGTTATGCTTAGAAAATCATTTACTTGCCTTAGGGATAAGTAAATATTGACTGTATATAGTTGATTCTATAAGCATTTGCGTTAATCGGGAATAGCCAAAAATTGTCTATTTTGACCATTACTAATGTGCAGTGAGTACGACCATCACTGAGTGCATTATTGTTATAACTCCTTCCTAACCATTATAATATTATGTCTCGCTTAAGCTACTCCCCATGAAGTCATTAGAATTCTCTCCAACGGGCATCTACTGACTCACTTTGAGTTCTTTATTTAAGGCGTCTTGCCTAGTTCATTTGTGTTACCGGGTGTGCTATTAACTCGTAAATAGTCATATGAAAGTAAATTCTTCTTTTATATACCGTGATACCGTGTCCGTTCAGGACGTTGGCGATCATAGCTCTCCACAATTTCCTGTCCTTTTTAGGTTATAATAAATTTTGTCTTTCTTTATCTCTCTGTTCTGCCGTTCATTTACATAAACTCGTTAAGTAGGTTACGTGTTGTTTTTCTTTGTGCCTCTTTCCTTCAATATGTCCTGTGAGTATCATCTTTTCCAAGCTCTCTTTCCTCACTCTGTTCCCTAGAAAATTCAACTGTCTCTTTCTGATGTTAAGTATAAGTATCCCTTTTGTTTCCATTTTCTATAAAACTTTGTCGTTGCTCACATATTTAGTCGATGATATTCTCAGAAACCTTCTGTAGTGCTACCTTGCTGTTGCTTCAAGTCTGTCCTTCATCTGTGAGGACATTGTCCAGCAATCATTTCCACATAGGAGGACTGATATTGCATAACAGTTCAGTACTCTCTGTTTCTAACGAGATTTTCCTGTTTCGTAATACAATGTTTAACTTCTGGAAGGCATCTTTCGCTATCGGATTTCACTGTTGCACTTTCTGTTAAAACACTTCCCAGATATTTAAATTGTTACACTTGTTTGATTTTGGTATCTCCAATTTGTATTTTACATGTTGGTCTGTTCTTTTTGCTAACAACTGCGCATTCTGACTTCTTATAATTGATGATTAGTCCTTTCTTCTCGCTTTCCTCTACGAGTTTCTATAGGAGTTCCTGTCGTTTCCTTTCTGTGTCTGCTGTTGTTAAGAGTGGGATCGGCAGTAATGAAGGCCTTCAAATTCTCTAACATTCGCCTCACCGTATCAGTCAGCCAGTCAGTTATGATACACACTTAGGCGATCATGTATCTTTTGATACATGACTGACGAGGCAATATTTTCAGTTATTTTCATATATGTTGTCATTTCTTTCTGCGGTAGACCAGTGGCCATCCAAGGTTATTGAAGCCAGTCTGTCCTGCTATTTACCCATAGCTAGGGGGAGTAGAAGATGATTGATACCTTTCCCAAGTGAATTTCAGTCAGTTATGTGCCATGCGTGATACACGCTTAGGCGATCATGTATCTTTCGATACATGACTGATGAGGCAGATTTTTTCCAGCAGTAGGTTACCATTTCTTCTGCGGTAGACCAGTTGCCATCCAACTCTATAGAACCCAGTCTGTCCTGCTATTTACTCATAGTGGGTGGGGGTTATAATGGATTCGACTGGAATTCGAACTCGGCTCTCCGATTCCTCAATTTGAGCCACTATCCATTTCTCCACCATCCCTCACCGTATAGGTTCAATATATAAATCCGATGAAAAGAGACATCTATGTCATACACTTATTTCTATATATATATATTTACTGAACACGTGGCCGAGTGGTTAGAACGTTTGTATTCTGACCATGAGACCCGGGTTCGAATCTCACCATGGTGGATTTGGCAGGAAGGAGACTTCCTGATGTTGTCAGACTGGAGGGAGTCAATCCCAGCCTGCAGCACCTTTGGAAAGTGCCTGAAAACCACAGCATGGGTTCATCCAAGCCTTGTGAGTGAAATTGGGTAGACTGAACCTTTTTTGGTGGGCGTCGATAGCTGTGATAGCACAAAGTCACAAGTCATCGTGGCCGAGGGATTGAGCGTGCTGGCATTGTTCAAATTGTTGATCACACTAGATAACACGCTCTTTCACAGAAATTGTAACTAAGGTCTGCTCAGCATAGTAGTAGTATAAACCACAGGTGGGCTCTGTTGGTTTTGAATAAGCACAAAATGCGCCTGAGGAAGCTTCTGCAATAGGGATTGGCTAGCCGCCCTCGTAGACAGGTGTCCTCAAATACAAATGGTCAGCTATACATATTTACTGAATATAAATATGTCAATGTTGCATAGAAGAAGTCCAATGTTGGAATGTCAAAAAATAATTAGCAATTTAAATGTAAATATGTCAAAGTTAATATGTCAATTTAATATGTGAAGTTAATATGTCAATTTAAATGGAAATATGTCAAAGTTATATAGCAGAAGTCCAATGTTGATATGTAAAATCCTAATGTTGGAATGTCATAAAATCAGCTTGCAATTTAAATACAAATATGTCAAAGTTAATATGTCAATTTAATATGTGCAGATAATACGTCAATTTAAATGTAAATATGTCATAGTCACATAGCAGAAGCACAATGTTGGAATGTCGTAAAATCAACTCGCAATTTTTGAAGTGACCTGTGAAAAATTAAATCAGGGAAGGTGATATGGTTTGACGACAGAAGCATATAACTTCACTGAATTTATTATTGTCTGGAGTCAGACGAAACGTGCTTCGAGTCATCGTGATCAATATTTTAAAATAAAAATTGATTATGATCAATTTTAGGTTAGTTCGTGTTATATTAGTCCTTATTTTCCTTTTTCCTTTTTCTCCTTCATGTTGTCGACTGCCAGTATGGCTAATGCTCCAATTTATGCAAAATAATAACTAAAAATGAGCATAATTGACAATTTCCTGTCCGATTGCGCAGGCGCACGGACCTCAGATATCAGCAACATGGCAAAGTTTCGCCGTAAACAAATTGATTTGGAAAATTGTAATAATTTTTAATTAAAAAAAAAAATCAAATTTGACGCAAATAGCTAAATTTATTCATAAAGTGGAAATAGAATTTATTTATTGAAATTGATTTGGGTAATTACTTTTATTTATTTATTTATTTTTTGTTTTTATTAAGTTATTTTCTATTCCCCCCCCCAAAAAAAAACTCGTTTAGCGGCATTTGACATAGTTTTCGACTACTGACGCTTGGTCAGTGGATTTCAAGAGTGTTTCAGTTACAATTGTAGAAGTGTCATTTGAAAAAGAAAAAACAGCAACTACAATAATAATAATAATAATAATAATAATAATAATAATAATAATGGGACTACACAATACACACTGACAGAACAATCAAGGCCAACCGCCCAGATATTGTTATTAAAGATCACAAACAAAAACGGTGCCTCCTTATTGATATGACAGTCCCTGCAGACTGCAATGTATCTTTGAAGATATTCAAAAAGTTGTCAAAGTACAAGGACCTTGAAATAGAAATCTCGAAAATGTGGCATATGGGAACATCAACAATCCCTGTTGTAGTTGGAGCCCTAGGACTGGTTGGAAAAGATTGCAGTAGACTAATTGAAGGGATTCCTGGAAGTCCATACCTCAAGGAGATACAAAAAATTGTTCTGACAAGTACAGCCCACACCTTACGAAGGACTTTATCTATGTAATTTTTTTTTCTGTCAGTGGAAAGTGTCATGACGCCATTTCTAACCTTAGGTCCCTGGGCGGGACACGGAAAGAAATGTGTAAACGCCAGAAATCAAAGAAAATAAAATAAAAAATAATAATAATACACCAAATAAATAATACTAAGAAACTAGATCTCTTCTGTCTATAATTATAGTTTATTCAACTCCGTTCTTTGTCATATAATGTTGTCCTGCAGTTGTTTGGCTTTTTCCGAACGTGGATTCTCCTTCTCGCGGAAACCTAAGTGATCCTTTTTTCTTCTCGGGTTGCTGGTCATATATTTTTCTGTTATCGACCGTGTGAACGTCTGAAGCTCATATATCGCTTGCAGCTATCGACATCCATTGAAGGTACATATCTGAAGCTGGTGACGTGGAGGTTTTCTTTCAAGTCACCGAACTGATGCACCTGACTTCTCTGAGGCTCTGGTGTAATAATGAGTGCAAAGTCTATTTTTGTATTATGTGGAGTGACGATATATTGGCCCCCAAGGCAGTTCAATTTCCCTTAGAACAAAAACCCCATATTGACATTAAATTCGATTTAGAATGTTGGCATTTCTTGGTCTGAATTGCATAGTACATGTAGATGAACTAAGCTTTGGAGAAAGGGTCAGTAAAAAAAAAAGAAAATACTTTTGATACAATTTAATCCTTAAAATGATTTTCTTTCTGCTTTTTACATAATCTCTATTAATATATCCTTGGCTAAGATAAATCGATCTTTTCTCTTCTTATTTTTCTTAATCAGCCTTTATTATTGTTTGTCTTTATTTTGCATTCAATCAAGAAGTAGCCATGTTTTGACAATGGAGGAAAAATACGAGACATGCTGGCGCAAAGTTTTCTTTTTGCTGTTGGCTCTTCCTACTTCGATCTTTCCCTCCCTCGGACAACCCACATCGTCCCCCCCCCCAGTCATGTGAGCTTCTTGCCTTCGCAATTTGCTTTCCTTTCTTGCACTGCTGAGATCAAATCAATATTGACAGTTCCATCTCGACATTTCAATTTATTCGAAATTAACCACCGATTGGTTTCTTGTAACTGAGAAATACGGACAAAATGTGCTTCCCCCCCCCTCTCTATATCTTTCTTATGCTCTTTCTTTCGTTTTTACCCTAATTCTTCTTTCTTTCCTTTCTTTGTTTTTATGCTATTTATTTCTTACGGTCTTTCTTTCTTTTGTTTTTATGCTGTTTCTTTCTTTTTCTTTTGTTTTTATGCTTTATATCTTTTTTTTCTTTTCATTTTTACGCTATTTCATTCTTTTTTTGGTTTTCTTTTCATTCTTTTTTATATCTTTCTTTTCTTTTTTCTATTTCTTTTCTTTCTTTCTTTTTCTTTCTTTCTTTCTTTCTTTCTTTCATTTTTACGCTATTTCTTTCCTTTTTTTGGTTTTAGCCTATTTATTTCTTGCAGTCTTTCTTTTGTTTTTACTCACGTTCTTTCTTTTTTTCTGTCTTCTTTTCTTTCTTTACTTTTCTTTTTCTTTCTTTCTTCTGTTTTTACGCTGTTTCTTTCTTTCTCTATTTCTTTCTTTCTTTCTTTCTTTCTTTCTTCTGTTTTTACGTTGTTTCTTTCTTTCTCTATTTCTTTCTTTCTTTCTTTCTTTCTGTTTTTCGTTTTTTTTCTTTCTTTTTTTCTTTCTGTTCTGTTTTTACGCTGTTTTCTTTCTTTCTCATTTCTTTCTTTTCTTTCTTTCTCTGTTTTTTACGCTGTTTCTTTCTCTATTTCTTTCTTTCTTTCCTCTGTTTTTACGTTGCTTTCTTTTCTTTCTTTCTTTCTTTCTTTCTTTTTTTTTCTTTTCTTTTTTCTTTCTTTCTTTCTTTCTTTCTTCTGTTTTTACGCTGTTTCTTTCTTTCTTTCTTTCTCTATTTCTTTCTTTTTTCTTTCTTTCTTTCTTCCTTTCCTCTGTTTTTACGCTGTTTCTTTCTTTCTTTCTTTCTTTCTTTCTTTCTTTCTTTCTTTCTCTATTTCTTTCTTCTTTCTTTCTTTCTTTCTTTCTTTCTTCTGTTTTTACGCTGTTTCTTTCTTTCTCTATTTCTTTCTTGTTTTTTCTTTCTTTCTTTCTTTTGTTTTTACGCTGTTTCTTCTTTCTTTCCTTTTTCGTTTTTACGTTATTTCTTTCTTACGTTCTTTCTTTCTTTTGTTTTTACGTTTATTTTTTCTTACGGTCTTTCTGTCTTTTGTTTTACGATGCTGCTTTCTTTATATCTTTCTTTTTCCTTTCTTTCATTCTTTCTTTTTTTGTTTGTTTGTTTCTTTCTTTTGTTTACGATTTCTTTTTACGTTTTTCCGTTTTTACGTTTTTTTTTTCTTACGGTCTTTTTCTTTTTTTTTAAAGTCTTTTTTTTATTTTTTTTCCTTTCTTTTTTCTTTCTTTTTGTTTGTTTGTTTTTTCTTTTTTATTCGATTTCTTTTTTACGCTATTTTTCTTTCCTTCATTTTGTTTTTACTCTTTCTTTCGTTTTTATTCTATTTCTTTTTTACGCTCTTTCTTTCCTTCATTTTTACACTGTTTTTCTTTCTTACGCTCTTTCACGCTCTTTCTTTCGCTTTTACGCTTTTTTTTGGTACGTCCTTTCTCTTGTTTTTACTTCTATTTCTTTCCTTTCTTCGTTTTTAAGCTATATCTTTATTTTTCATTCATTCATTCATTTTTTCTTTCTTTCTTTCTTTCTTTCTTTCTTTTTAATTATTTTTTATCTCGTTCTTTTCTTTCCTTCTTTCTTTCAAATTCAAGGGAACTATGGAAGATCATAATTCAATAAACCGTGCATACCCTTTAGAAATTCTACATATTGAACAATATTTCAATTTCTTATTGCGATTTAGTCATTTTCCAAAAAAAAAAAAAAAATCTGAAAATATCAACATAATGAACAATATAATTTAATTTTTACATCCCATCAGCTTTTCGTAGCCGAACTGGTTAAGGCGTCGTCCATGAAAGACAAGATTCCGGATGTAGAATGCTTGTTCAAATGCCTCTTTTTCCTCACTTTGAATGCTCTTCCTAGACTAAAAAAAACACCATGCAAAAATGAACAGTAAAACCATTTCCATTAAAATGAAAATAAAATTAAAATAAAACTTCTAAAAAAATTCTGAATCCCAGAATTCAAATAGATAATAGTCAATTTTATATTTCATTTTTGAGATGTGGAAGCGCCAAAATACTTCGAGAACTTGTTCACCCCTTGATAGGTACGGTTCTTCTTTTAATGACCGGCTCATCGTAACTAGGCCAGTTAGTCAATCCCTGTTGTAGACGCCTGATCAGGCACATTTGTTACTTATTCAACACATACACAGAGCCTATTTTTGGATTCTACTGCAGCTATGCTGAGCGGGCATCTAGGGTGATCAATAGTTTGAACAAGGCTAGATGATTTGTGTTTCATTCTAGCCCAATCAATGATAGCCTTCGAGTCGTCCCATCTAATCAATTTCACTCAAAAGGCTTGGATCAACCCGTGGCAGATGCTATGAAAATATTTGTAGAAAAGACAGAGGGAAGCCACATCACATCTGTGAGAAAGTGACTGCAGTTGTGATCCCAAGCCAGGACCGATCACTTTGCGTATCCGTCTTCGGACTTTGAGATGAACGGCAGGGGTACCAGACAGTTATATTATATATTATACTTTATTTTAAGACATTTTCTTATGTTTATACATTCTTTTTATAGATACAAATATTTAAGTAAATGCTCTGTTTATAATAAACAGTATTAAACAACATTTACCGGCCTGAATATGCGAGAAATTTTCATAGAAAATATTCATCCTCCGACAGGAATCGAACCTGTATCCTATACGGAACCGTCATTTAGCTTGACGTGCCTTTAACCGATTTGGCTACAGAGAAGCGTTTGGTTAGCAAGGTCGAATTTACTGCCTTTAAACTTTAATCTTCCATGAATCTCTCACGGACATTCATATCTGCTCAATGCGTATCCAAATGTAAACAAATGACGACGCACATTATGAAATGGACAAAGTCCGAGAATTATTTTTAGACATTTTATATTTATATATTCTTTTTTATAGATAAAAAATATTTTAGTAAATGCTCTGTTTGTTATAAACTGTATTAAACAACATTTACCGGCCTGAATATCCGAGAAATTTTCACAGAAAATATGGGTCCTCCGACAGGAATCGAACCTGTATCCTATACGGAACCGTCATTTAGCTTGACGTGCCTTTAACCGATTTGGCCACAGATGAGCGATCGGTTAACAAGGTCGAATTTACTGTTTTTAAACTTCAACCTTCTCTCACCTACATTCATATCTGCTCATGGCGTATCCAAATGTAAACAAATGACGTCACACATTATGAAATTTCATTTTATACTTTATATATTTTTTATAGATACAAATATTTAAGTAAATGCTCTGTTTTTTATAATAAACAGTATTAAACAAGATTTACCGACCTGAATGTCCGAGAAATTGTCATAGAAAATATTCGTCCTCCGCCAATCGAAATTGTCATAGAAAATATTCGTCCTCCGCGAATCGAACCTGTATCCTATACGGAACCGTCATATAGCCTGACGTGCCTTAACCGTTTCGGCCACAGAGGAGCGTTCGGTTAGCAAGGTCGATTTTACTGCCTTTAAACTACAATCTTCCATGAATCTCTCACGTACATTCATATCTACTCAAAGCGTATCCAATTGTAAACAAATGACGTCACATATGAAATTTCATTTTATACTTTATATAATCGTTTACATTTATTATTGTATATTGTTTTACACATATTTTAACATATCCGTGTGTAGTGAAGGGAAACCAGGTTTACATTTGGTTAATTTCGTCATAGCGCATGCGCGAGACAAAGACCTAAAAAAAAATGTGTTAGTGATTTGCGTGCGCAAGCATGTTGACGGATATAAACGAAGAGCATTTTTTTCAGTACGCTATATTTTAATCAGATGTTTGGATTGCAGGGGATTGATAGCGGGGAGACATGTGCTGGGAATTCTTGATATTGGACGTAAGATTCTTGAGTATCTGTCTATATTTCTGAGATGAGGTATTATGTACACTATTTACATTATTCAGACTATTGTCCTCATCTTTGTCACCACATTTATTACAACGTTTCGGTTTTTCAGTGTCTGTCTATATTTCTGAGATGAGGTATTATGTACACTATTTACATTATTCGGACTATTGTCCTCATCTTTGTCGCCATATTTATTACAACGTCTTGGCCCTTCAGTATCTGTCTATATTTCTGAGATGAGGTATTATGTACACTATTTACATTATTCGGACTATTGTCCTCATCTTTGTCGCCATATTTATTACAACGTCTTGGCCCTTCAGTATCTGTCTATATTTCTGAGATGAGGTATTATGTACACTATTTACATTATTCGGACTATTGTCCTCATCTTTGTCGCCATATTTATTACAACGTCTTGGCCCTTCAGTATCTGTCTATATTTCTGAGATGAGGTATTATGTACACTATTTACATTATTCGGACTATTGTCCTCATCTTTGTCGCCATATTTATTACAACGTCTTGGCCCTTCAGTATCTGTCTATATTTCTGAGATGAGGTATTATGTACACTATTTACATTATTCGGACTAATGTCCTGATCTTCGTCGCCATATTTATTACAACGTTTCGGCCTTTCAGTATCTGTCTATATTTCTGAGATGAGATATTATGTACACTATTTACATTATTCGGACTAATGTCCTGATCTTCGTCGCCATATTTATTACAACGTTTCGGCCTTTCAGTATCTGTCTATATTTCTGAGATGAGGTATTATGTACACTATTTACATTATTCGGACTATTGTCCCCATCTTTGTCGCCATATTTAACACAACGTTTCGGCCTTCGACAAAGATGAGGACAATAGTCCGAATAATGTAAATAGTGTAAGATACTTGATTGCAATATTTCTTTCTGCACTACACTTGGATTTTACAAATGTTTTCAATTATCAAACAGTTTGATTTGTTTTGAACTTGTATTTTATTGTATTTTCACTATTAAACAGTTTTTCTTTCTTTGAACTTGAGATATTACTTCAAATCAACTACAATCTATTTAGGCTTCGTAGCTCCTTCTAAGACATTTGGAAACTTGGTAGTCCGATATGTTATTGTGCCGAAACTCTGGCGAAAGGACCATTTCCACTTATTAGACCAATGATTCTGTGTTTGGTCGAACTCCGCACGGAAATCTCGCTCATCCAGACAGATTGCTGCATACACGGTCGCCTTCTTCTCGGCAAAGCTCATATTCCTGCTGACCTGTTGGTAACACCACCGGCCGTCCTTACAGCGTCAATCCCAAGTATGAGGTTAAACCTCAATATCCGCTTGCCTAAGACCAGGTATTCAACGTATACCGGTTCTAAGGCCACTTATACCCAACTGGACCCGAACTCGCCCACAGTATTCTAGTATTTTCCCGTCAGCTGTCAGCACGATCGTCTCTCCAGGCCTCTCGGTGTGGCACACAAATCAGCCTTTGCGTACACCCAGCGTGTATTTTCTTCCATAGACAAATATATCAAACGTTGGCAGCGCTTCCTTTTGTAGTGATAGTAATGTTTTGTACCACTCACAGATTACTTAATCTTTATTTCAAATCGTGGAAAAGGTAGCAAGAAACTACCATTCTATATTTCTGTTGCAACTTAGAAAGGGTTACTGAATGAGGAATAACCAAAACGGAGTTTGGAAA
Organism: Acanthosepion pharaonis; assembly: GCA_903632075.3. Taxonomy (NCBI): domain Eukaryota; kingdom Metazoa; phylum Mollusca; class Cephalopoda; order Sepiida; family Sepiidae; genus Acanthosepion; species Acanthosepion pharaonis. The sequence continues at coordinate 3,505,365 of CAHIKZ030005544.1, forward strand.
TGAAATGGTAATCTTTATAACATCAATAAAATACAATACTCGCCAGCGGCGTGAAGTAGGTAAACCACTAGTAGTGGTGCACCACTTAGCATATTATCCCCACTTACAATAATATCCAACATATTCATGAGAACTGGGACATACCCATTAGTGTTCATAGGTACGGTATATAACAATTTCCTTAGTAATGGCAAATCCTAGATAATAAAGAATTTGTTGAAAGCCATAATCTCATGTAAATTCGACGTTAAAAATAGAAAGAATGATCCCTGGTAAATCCAGGTATTCCTAATCATGTGTCAAAATATAGATTAAGCAGTTTGCACGTTGTTGATTTATGAAAGAAAATCAGGCCTAATTTCTTTTCATAATATTTTTTGTTGTTGTTGGCTTGCTTGCCTGGACATGACTGCGCCCAGAGGGGGTCTTTATTTGATCAATTGTTTTCTTGACGTTTTTGTCCACGAAAGTAGATAACAAGATCGTTTTTCTAAGCATTTTTCTTTCATTTTCTGATGACCATGTTTCGACGTGCAGAAAGAGAATTTTAGAGAATTGACGGGGTACATTCCAGAAGTTTTCAGACATTTCCAGGAGAGCCATTTATTAATTTCAAAGAAAGAACACATCTCAAATCCCCTTAAAAGTAGGATTCGCTGACTGTTCAATGCCTCTGCTGTAGCTCTCCAGCCATTTCGTGAAGGCCCCATAGAAATCATCCTAAGTTAAGATGTCCAGGATCCTTGACAACACCTCTGATCTTCGAACATCCATCTGGCCCTCACCATATCGTCTCTATCGTTCTTGAAACTCTTGTGCCAGCGAAAAATATATTCTCGACTCATACAAATAAATCCGTAAACACTCTGGAGTATTTCATAAATGTATGTTGCTTTTTTGCTTAGTTGAACACAAAACTTTGTTCCTCATCCGAATCGTCTTCACATCACGACTGCATCCTGTAACCTAGTCAGCCGTGTCATGTAGATAGATATGAATAGACTGAGATAGATAGATAGATAGATAGATAGATAGATAGATAGATCAGAACAGACTGGGATAGATTGATAGATCAGAACAGATTGGGATAGATAGATAGATAGATAGATAGATAGATAGATAGATAGATAGATAGATAGATTAATAGATAGATAGATAGATAGATATGAAGAGACTGAGATCGATAGATAGATAGATAGATATGAAGAGACTGAGATCAATAGATAGATAAATAGATATGAACAGACTGAGAAAAGATAGATAGATATGATGAGACTGAGATAGATAGATAGATAGATATGAAGAGATGAGATAGATATGATGAGACTGAGATAGATAGATAGATAGATGAGACTGAGATAGATAGATAGATAGATAGATAGATATGAAGAGACTGAGATAGATAGATAGATAGATAGATATGAAGAGACTGAGATCGATAGATAGATAAATAGATATGAAGAGACTGAGATCAATAGATAGATAAATAGATATGAACAGACTGAGAAAGATAGATAGATATGATGAGACTGAGATAGATAGATAGATAGATAGATAGATAGATAGATAGATAGATGGATGAAGAGATAGGGATGATGGGACTGAGATAGATAGATAGATAGATAGATAGATAGATAGATAGATAGATAGATATGATGAGACTGAGATAGATAGATAGATAGATAGATAGATAGATATGAACAGACTGAGATCGATAGATAGATAAATAGATATGAACAGACTGAGAAAGATGGATAGATAGATAGATAGATATGATGAGACTGAGATAGATAGATAGATAGATAGATAGATAGATAGATATTAAGAAACTGAGATAGATAGATATGAAGAGACTGAGATAGATAGATAGATAGATAGATAGATAGATAGATAGATAGATAGATATGAAGAAACTGAGATAGATAGATATGAAGAGACTGAGATAGATAGATAGATAGATAGATAGATAGATAGAATGATATGATGAGACTGAGATAGATAGATAGATAGATAGATAGATAGATAGATAGATATGAAGAGACTGAGATAGATAGATAGATAGATAGATAGATAGATAGATAGATAGATAGATAGATAGATAGATAGATTGGAAGGGAAAAAATCACCATTTCCTATAATGACGTAATCTCGTAAATGGCATGTTTGGTTGATAAAAAAAATCAAAAAAAAAAAAAAATCAGCCAAATTTTTCTCCTCCAAGATGCAATCTTTGAATCTCTTCTTACACGAATGCAAGAATAAATCCTCATACGAAATCAGGCGCAACATGTACCCAACGACCTCTATTGCCTTCGCAACCACTTGCAGCTTATGATTTTGAAACTGACCGGCAATACCAGAATCTTGACTGCTATCTCTTATAGTAATTGGCCAATTAATATAATGGAATAATTTCAAAATAGGAAAAAAAATGAATACGTCTGAATAATATATTTCCGATTATTAAAATTGTAAAATATTTTAAAAATATTTATTATTAAAGGAGGCACGTTAGAGCAATGGATAGTGGCTTGGATTGAGGAATGGAAGAGCCGAGTTCGAATTCCAGTCGAATCCATTACATTCACTTTACGTGCTAATACCCTTGGGAAAGGTGTGAATCCTCTTCTCCCTCCAGCTGTGGGTAAATAGCAGGACAGACTGGGTTCTATAGCCTGTTCAGTCTGAAGTCTGGGGTGAGGTTTGTCAGGAGTCTGTCAGTCAGTCAGAGCGAGCAAGTCAGAGGCAGTCTGAAACAGAGTCGCGTTTAGACAATTACTGCAAGACATTGGAATAGTGATACTGGTCGAGACTACATTGTTCTCTCTACTAAACCTGATTGTTAGTACTAACACTTTCTACTTCTCTGTATATATCCCTGTTTGTAATATATCTGTGTTATTCCATATCCGTGTTCGAGTTCTTCTTTATTGGTTCTACCTTGGACTATCACCGTGGTACAAGGAACCGGACCATAACACTTTTCAGATTTATAACCAGGAGGCACGTAATGGACAGCGGCTTGGATTGAAGAATCGGAGAGCCGAGTTCGAATTCCAGTCGAATCCATTACATTCACTTACGTGCTAAAACCCTTGGGAAAGGTATGAATCCTCTTCTTCTCTCCCTAGTTATGGGACAGACTTGGTTCTATAGCCTTGGATGGTAGCTGGTCTACCGTCGAAGGAAATGGCAACCTACCTCGTCAGTCATATATCGAAAGATACATGATCGCCTAATCGTGTATCACAGATAATTGACTGAATTTCACGTACCTGCTAATATCTTTAGGAAACGTATGGACCCTCTTCTTCTGCTCCCTTCTATGGGTAAATAGCAGGATAGAGACAGTTATATAGCCTTGGTAGCTGGTCTACCACAGAAAGAAATGGCAACCTATTGAAAAAAATCTGCCTCGTCAATCATGTATCGAAAGATACATGATCGCCTAAGCATGTATCACGCATGGCACATAACTGACTGACTGACTTTCCAGTCGAATCCATTACATTCAATAACATGCTAGTACCCATGGGAAAGATATGAATCCTCTTCTTCTTACTATGGGCAAATAGAAGAATGGCAACTAGTTTACCGCAGAAAGAAATGGCAATCTACTGCAGGAAAAAATCTGCCTCGTCAGTCATGTATCGAAAGATACATGATCGCCTAAGTATGTATCACGCATGGCACATAACTGACTGAAAATATTTTTACGTGCAAAAGCTGCAAGTCATATGTTCAAATTAAAAGGAGAAAATAATTTTAGCTCTGGCACAGGGCGATTGTTACGTGGTACCCAATGAGGCTAAAAGGCGTACCTCATCAAAGTCGAAGTTATAGAGTCACTGTTAACTCTGTAATTATTTTCAGCGTTGTGTAATATATGCGTCGACTGGGCTACATAGAGTTTAGAATTCAAAATTTTCCTTCTCCTAGGCTGGTTTCCAACTGCAAATAACACGCTCAGTCTGTTTGTTAAGGACGTGGGAGATTGTGGCTCTCCACAACATCATATCCCCTGTATTACTAAGTGAGGGTTGTCTCTTTGCTGTCCCTCCTTTTTGCTCCCCCTACTACCAACCAGCAAGCTTGGTAGATAGGTTATTCATCGCTTTCCACTATACTTTTTGTCTTCAATAGTCCTGGGTTTGACGATAAACTACATCCAGCAGCAAGACTTCTGATCGGAAAATAAGAGGTTTTTAGTAGCGTGGTAGTACTTCTTAATTTCTGTTGTTCCCAGGTCCACCCTGACCTATGATGGTAGCAACTTTTAGAGTCCCTGCTATGGACAAATAATGAACACACAAACAAAAACTATACAAAAAAATGCGTTTTGAAAAAACAAACAAACAAAAACTATTACCAGTAATACGTTTTTGAAAATAATATTAGCAGCTATACAATTTTGAGGAAAAAAATACAATAGATTTTTGAGGAACAAAAAAAAAAATATTTCCAGAAATAGATTTAAACCAAACCAATCAAAACAAAAATAATATTATTCATAGGAACTAAAAAAAAGTTTGTCGGCATTAAATAACCCATTGAGTTTGATATGCCGTAAAACAAAAAAACAAAAATAAACAAAGAAACATATTCATTCTTGAATCTATCCTAAAAAGCATTAAATAACCCATTATTCAACGAATCATATCTATTCCTAAAAATGTTGTCGGCATTAAATAATCCATTGAGGTTAAAACAAATAAAAAACTAACCAATCTAAACCAAATAAAAAAAAATACTAAAACCAAAATCCAATCTAAACCAAAGAATACATATTCTATTCATACTATGAATCTATCCTAAAATGTTGTCGGCATTAAATAACCCATTGAGGTGATTGATAATGCCGTAAACCAAAAAACATATTCTATTTAAAATAAAAAACATTAAATAACCCATTGAGGTTGATAACCAATCTAAACCAAATAATACATATTCTATTCATACGAATCTATCCTAAAATATGCCGTAAAACAAAACAAACCAAAAAGAAACTGTAACTAAGATCTGTAGTTGCAATATAAACCACAGTGTTACTGAGCAGGTATCTGCGACAGATATTAACTAGCCAACCTAGAGGTAGGCATACGTGAGGCCAGCCATACATTTATATATAGAGTGCGATGGATAAATTGTCTCAATGATATTAAAATGAAAATAACTCTGGAATCACATTTTAAGTTATATTTCCCAAAATTATAGAAAACTATCTTGAAGTGCTAAAGAGGAAATTTCTTTAATAAATTCGCCATTGGTTTCAACCATGGCCTCCAGGTGACTTCGGAATCTCCTGTAACTCATCTGGTTGGTCGCATTGTTTAAGTATGGTGAATGCTGCCATAATCCTTGCTTTCAGTTCATCTTTGGTGTTATCAGGACTTTTGCTGGTCTCTTGCTCAACTGCACCCTACACATAATAATCAAGTGGGGGTGCAGTCTGGAGAGTTAGATGGCCAGATGCAAGGGGTTATTTAGTCGCAGAAATTGTCTCGAAGACATGACGGGGTTTTCCTGCTTGCTTAGCATGGTGCATAATCCTGTTGCCAGACATAGGGTCTTCCAGCAGCCACCCTCTTGACTCAAGGCAGCACTACCTCCTCAAGGCACTTGATGTTGGCCTCCGTGTTGAATCTGAGGCCCTGTGGGAAGATGAATGGAGGCCTATACGTCACTATCACTAGTGATCACCTCAGACACCTTCGTAATCGTCATTAGACTCATCCAAGCAGAACAGCCTGCTGTTTCCAAATTTCTCTTGGAGTGAATTGCATCATGGTGCTCTTTTTCTTACAGACGGTTCCAAACTGACCCTACTATACTGTGCAGTCAACAAAATAAAAGAAATAAACAAATAAACAATGCGCATGCGCGAAATTAAAAATATAAAATGGCGACAATTTACCCATCACGCATTGTATATTTTTTATACAGTGTTTCTCTAGTGAGAGTATTACTTTTGATTTTTTTTTGTTCTTGTTTTGATGTGAAAAGTTTCAATAACTCGGTGTCTCATTCATTTAATCAGATACACTTTATATTGGCTTTCCTTTTGGTATGCACGGGAGACATGACAGCTATTTTTCTTTCTTTCTTTCTCTGACGGGAGATTAATCAGCAGTTTTTCATTAAACATTTTCTACGTCTGCGAAATTAGAAATGATCTTCGTCGTTAGAAGGAAAGCCACAAAAACTACTAATAAGAAATTGCCCAAGACATTATACATTAATTTGTCAGAGACAAACTTTTGTATCCCCAAGAAAAAAACAAACTTACAACTTTTGCCTTTTCATAGACTATTACGTTTATGTGTTTGTCAGTGCGTTTCTGTCCAATTGGTAGCTTCCAAAAATAGTCCTTGTCGTTTTAAAGGTATTGTAGTAGTCATTCTGGTTCGTTGGTTAAGTCGTTGGAATAGAAAATAATTAGCGAGCGAAAAAGATGGCGCCGAAGGAGAACAGGAAGAGGAAGGTTCTTTGTAAAAACCGGAATGAAAGAATCCGAGAAAAATCAGTCGAAAAGAAGCCATAGAAGGAAGAAAAAATGATGGAAGCTGTAATAAAAGAGAATTTTGGAACGACGAATGAAGTATAGAAGGAAGAAAAGAAAGAAGAACATTTAAAAAAGAATTAAAAAGAGAAAGAGGGAGATGAAGAATTATAAAACTGATAAATGAATAAGTAAATAAATAAACAGAGAAATTTAAAAAGAAGAAAATTTGAACCGAAAGAAAAAATAACAAAAGAAAGAAATGAGAGTTTGAGGAAGAAAGAAAAGAAATAAAAAAAAAAGAGTAGGTAGAATATTGTGATGGGAAAATGAGAAAGAAAGAAAGAAAGAAAGAAAGAAAGAAAGAAAGAAAGAAAGTGAATTTAGGTTAGCAAAGAAAGAAAGAAAGAAAGAAAGAAAGAAAAAGAAAGAAAGAAAAAGAAAGAAAGAAAAAAGAAAGAAGCAAGAATGTGAATTTAGGTTAAGAAAGAAAGAAAGAAAGAAAGAAAGAAAGAATGTGAATTTCTGGGAGCAAAGAAAGAAAGAAAGAATGAAACGAAGAAGGAATTTGAATTTCGGAGTGCAAAGAAAGAAAGAAAGAAAAAAAAGAAAGAAGCAAGAATGTGAATTTAGGTTAACAAAGAAAGAAAGAAAGAAAGAAAGAAAGAAAGAAAGAAAAAAGAACGAAAGAAAGAAAGAATCAAACAAAGAATATGAATTTCTGGGAGCAAAGAAAGAAAGAAAGAAAGAAAGAAAGAAAGAAAGAAAGAAAGAAAAAAGAAAGAAAGAAAGTGAATTTGAAGGTTAGCAAAGAAAGAAAAGAAAGAAAGAAAGAAAAGAAAAAAGAAAAGAAAAAAAGAAAAGAAAGAAAAAAAGAAAGAAAAAAAAAGAAGTTAGCAAAGAATGTGAATTTAGGAAAAGAAAAAGAAAGAAAAGAAAGAAAGAAAGAAAAAAGAAAGAATTTCTGGAAGCAAAGAAAGAAAGAAAGAAAGAAAGAAAGAAACGAAGAAGGAATTTGAATTTCGGAGGCAAAGAAAGAAAGAAAGAAAAAAAGAAAGAAGCAAGAACGTGAATTTAGGTTAACAAAAAAAAAGAAAGAAAGAAAGAAAGAAAGAAAGAAAGAAAGAAAAAAAGAAAAAAGAACGAAAGAAAGAAAGAATCAAACAAAGAATATGAATTTCTGGGAGCAAGAAAGAAAGAAAAAAAGAAAAAAAAGAAAGAAAGAAAGAAAGAAAGAAAAAAGAACGAAAGAAAGAAAGAATCAAACAAAGAATATGAATTTCTGGGAGCAAAGAAAGAAAGAAAGAAAGAAAGAAAGAAAGAAAGAAAGAAAGAAAGAAAGTGAATTTAGGTTAGCAAAGAAAGAAAAAGAAAGAAAGAAAAAGAAAGAAAGAAAAAGAAAGAAAGAAAAAAAGAAAGAAGCAAGAATGTGAATTTAGGTTAAGAAAGAAAGAAAGAAAGAAAGAAAGAAAGAAAGAAAGAAAGAAAGAATGTTAATTTCTGGGAGCAAAGAAAGAAAGAAAGAAAGAAGCGAAGAAGGAATATGAATTTCGGCAAGCGTTAAAGATATAAAGATATATAAACTTTATTTCAATCCTTCATTAGCTTCCGATCCTTAGCTATGATTAATTAATGATGAACATCTCATTTCCTTTTATGAGGGATTTCATTACAGTTCTTTTGTTAAACTTGGAGAGTAATTATACATTTTTATTGGTCAAAGTAAAGTCCAGTAGTGTTATAAAAACCCTAGAGAATTCCAGTAAGATATCTTTAATCATTTCTAAGATACAACAGTTCAGAGCTTAATCTAACAATTGGACAATCTTGCTATTACGCAATTGGAACAATTTTGCTGTTACACAGTACAAACATAATGAAGTTGATTAAGTCCAACAATTGTTTAATATATTTTCTTTTTAAATGTTATTTTTATAGATACAGTTTATTTAAGAAAATGCTCTGTTTTTAATTAATTACAATTTACACTTACCGTTGTGAATGGTCAAGAAATTTTGTAGAAAACATGCATTCCCTGACAGGAATCGAACCTGTATTACTAAACGGAAACCGTCATTTGAACTGGCGTGCTGTACCATTCAGCTACGGAGAAGCGTCCGGTTAGCAAAGTCCGAATTACTGTTTATAAACACACAATCTTCGACGATTTTTCTCAATCGACCATGTCCGCTCACGAAACGTAACTTAACGTAAACAATGACAACATATAAAGAAATGGATTAAGTCCGACAATTATCTTAATATATTTTCTGTTTTATGCGTTATTTTTAAAGATACAATTTATTTAAGCAAATGCTCTGTTTTTACTTAAGCAAAATGAATTCTATTTACCGGCCTGAATGTTCGAGAAATTTCACAGAAAATACACGTTCTCCGACAAGAATCGAGCCTGTATTTCCATATGGAAACCGTCATTTGGCCTGATGTGCCGTCCCATTCAGCTACAGAAGAATATCTGGTTAGCAAAGTCCGAATTATGTATATTTTTAATCATTATCACCCCACGCAAGGCAGTAAAGCCACTAAGACACAAAGGGTTACTGCTGGGTGTAGAAGAATTAGGAACAGAAACATTAATGATGAGTTGGAAGAGAAAAGAGTAATCAGGAGGATAGTAGATAGCGATTGACATTGCTTTCAAATTTTTGCAGATTAATCTTGGTTAGAAAGCATGGAGACGGAAGGGAGTTCGACAAGTAAGGCAGTAAAGCCACTAAGACACAAGAGGTTATAGGTTGTGGAAGAAGAAGGAACAGAAACATTAATGATGAGAGGGAAGAGAAGTGAGTAATCAGGAGGGCAGTAGATAGCGATTGACATTGCTTTAAATTTTTGCAGATTAATCTTGGTTAGAAAGCATGGAGTCGGAAGGGAGTTCCATAATCGAAACGTGTAAGAAAAGAAAACCCAGAACTTAGGGTTATTCAACTCAACGGTAAATTGATGAGATCCCGACGCCAGTCTAGGACTGTGCTTAAATTCATAAAGTCTAGGTACCATAGCTAAGAGCACACTGGAACATTTACAATGAAAGTATTTATAGAAAAGACACAGAGAGGCAACCCTGCAGCAGCGGGAAAGTGACTGAAGCCGAGCTGCCAAATCCGGACCAATAATATTGCAGTTTCTTCTTTGGATTTTATCAACGAGCCCAAGGTAAATAGCAGGGGCAGACCAAATGTGGCAGCAATATTCTAAGCATTATAGATATGTAAGATAGATTTTGGAGAGAAAAATTATCTAGCCCGACATAGTGAACCAACTTTCTTAACAGCTGACCTAGCAATGGATTCAATATATATATATATATATATATATATATATATATATATATATATATATATATATTATAAAATGGACAAAGTCCGACAATTATTTTAAAAGACATTGTTATGTTTAACATTCTTTAGATACAAATATTTAAGTAAATGCTCTGTTTATAATAAACAGTATTAAACAACATTTACCGGCCTTAAAATAATTGTCGGACTTTGTCCATTTCATAATGTGTGACGTCATTTGTTTACATTTGATATGCCATGAGCAGATATGAATGTAGGTGAGAGATTCATAGAAGATTGAAGTTTAAATACAGCAAATTCGACCTTGCTAACCTTCGTGGCCAAATCGGTTAAGGCACGTCAAGCTAAATGACGGTTCCGTATAGGATACAGGTTTGAATACTTTCGGAGGACGAATATTTTCTGTGAAAATTTCTCGAACAATCAGGCCGGTAAATGTTATTTAATACTGTTTAATATAAACAGAGCATTTACTTAAATATTTGTTTCTATAAAAAGAATGTTAAACATAAAAATGTCTTAATATATATATATATATATATATATATATATATATATATATATAATGAATAAAATCCCAAATTAACTCATATGGGGAATAGTCTATTTCGGTAAGGCAGACGACCGATATCTTCGTCTGTTGAAATAGAATATTCTCCATGTGAAGTAATTTGGAATCTTATTGTTTATTAATTATATTGCTCTGTAATAATAAATACATTGAGCTCTTTTGTGGATCAGTTTTAATAATTTGTATTACTAGGATCCATTTGGGTTTTATACCAACGGATTTGTATATATATATATATATATATATATATATATATATATATATATATATATATATATATATATATATATATACAAATCCGTTGGTATAAAATAAAATGGATCTATCTATATATATATATATAGAAGCCAAAGGCATGACTTGATAGGATTTACTATTTGCCGAAAGAACTGTAAAAATGAAGGTTACTGCGTTATTGGAAAGTCAAATATCGATTGTAATACGCACGAGAGAGATAGAGAGAGAGAGAGAGAGAGAGAGAGAGAGATGAGAGGAGGGACGGAGGGAGGGAGGGAGAGAGTTTAGGAAGAGAGATAGAGGGAGGGAGATAGAGAGAGAGAGGTTGGGAGAGAGAGAGGGAGGGAGATAGAGAGAGAGAGGTTGGGAGAGAGAGAGAGAGAGGGATGGAGAGAGAGAGAGAGAGAGAGGGACGGACAGAGAGAGGGAGGGAGAGGGTGGGAGAGACGACTTAGGAAAAACACAACAAAATTTTGATTAAAAAAAATGGCGAAACTTGGTGTTGAATCATCAATTTCTTCCCTGACTCCGAACGCATGTACTTACAAAATAAATAAATAAATAAATAAAAAGTAGCTGCAGTTGAGGGGGTTGGGAAGGAGTGTATCGGTCAGTTCTGTGGGTAATGTGATGAGAAGCTTACACCTTTTATATCAAAGTTCAAATGAAGTCTGTATTGAACAAAATAATAATTATGTCTCGAATCGTAAGCATTTAATTACAAACACGGATGAAAATTTTTACCTCTTTGTTTCATTACTGAATTCTAAAAAAAAAAAAACATCATTAAAAAAAGTTACTTAAAAACGTAAAGTTAAAAAATGCGCCACTTTATCAAACTGGCCATTGGTGCCTTTCTTTATCAACCAGTCTAGGAGAGAAACCATCCTGGAATTAAAATTCTACAGATTTTGATTTTCCCCAAATTCAAATTCTTCCTCCGTTTCTTTCTTTCTTTCTTTCTTTCTTTCTTTCTTTCTTTTGATTTTCCCCAAATTCAAATTCTTCCTCAGTTTCTTTCTTTCTTGAGATTGATAGATAATGAACAGAATGAGATAGATAGATAGTATGTATCGAAAGGTACATGATCGCCTAAGCGTGAATCACGCATGGCACATAGCTGACTGAAATTCACTTACGTGCTAATACCCTTGGGAAAAGTATGAATCTTCTTCTCCCCCTCCAGCTATGAGTAAATAGCAGGACAGATCGGGTTCTAGAGCTTTTGATGGCAACTGGTCTACCACAGAAAGAAATGGCAACCTACTGCGGGAAAAAGTCTGCTTCGTCAGTCATGTATCGAAAGATACATGATTGCCTAAGAGTGTATCACGCATGGCACATAACTGACTGACTGTTGGTGTGTAATTGTTCCTCTCGGGGTGTGGGCTAAGTTTAAGTCTGTATAGATAAGAACAGGCATAAATATATGAATAGATAGATGGTGCGATGGATAAATTGTCGTCTAGCTTACTCAAAAATGAAACTATAAAAAAAAAATGAAAG
>CAHIKZ030005544.1:3522500-3562500 GCA_903632075.3 Acanthosepion pharaonis
AACGTCATTAATATGACATTAAAAGGAAGACAACAGTCCGAACAATGTAAATAGTGTAAATAGTTACAATACTTCATCGCAGAAATATAAACAGATCCTGAAGAAGGTCGGCGCGTACAACGGCCGAAACGTCGTGAATATGGCAACGAAGATGTGGGTAACAGTCCGAACAATGTAAATAGTGTAAATAATTACAATACCTCATCTCAGAAATATAAATAGATCCTGAAGAAGGTCGGAGTGTACAACGGCCGAAACGTCGTGAATATGAAAATAAAGATGAGAACAACAGTCCAAACAATGTAAATAGTGTAAATAGTTACAATACCTCATCTCAGAAATAGAGAAAGATATTGAAGGTGAATATAAGGAAAATGAAGAACAGTCCAAACAATGTAAATGAGGAACAATACCTCATCTCCAGAAAGAGAAAGATAGAGAAGGGTGAATAAAGCAATAAGGAAATGATGACAACAGTCCAAAGAAATGTAAAGGGAAAGAGGAATAGGATAAATAGAAATCTGAGAAATAGAGAAAGATATTGAAGGTGAATATGAAAAAGAAAAATGAGGACAACAGTCCAAACAATGTAAATTTTGAAAGAGAAGTTAAAATACCTCATCTGAAAGAAAAGAGAAAGATGAAGAAGAGAAAAGAGAAATGGTAAAAGGAAAGAAGGACAACAGTCAAACAAGAGAAATAGTGAAAGAGAAGAGAATCTCAGAAATAGAAAAAGATATTGAAGTGAATATGCTAAAAATAAAATGAGGACAACAGTCCAAACAATGAGAAAATAGTGTAAATAGTTACAATACCTCATCTCAGAAATAGAGAAAGATATTGAAGGTGAATATGAAAATAAAGATGAAGGACAAAGAGAAAAGAATGTAAATAGTGTAAAAAGAGAAAGAAATGACCTCATAAAGAGAAATAAAAAAATAGAGAGGTGAAAAAGAAAAATAAAAAAGGGTGAAAGAGGTCCAAAAAATGAAAGAAATAGAAGAAAAGAGACAATACCTGAATAGAAAAGAGAAAAGAAGGAAATAGAGAGGGAAAGAAAGATGAAGGAAATGAAGAACAGCGAAAAGAGAAATAAATAAAAGACCTCATCTTAGAAATAGAGAAAGAGAAGAGAAAGAGAAAAAAGAAAGATGAAGGAAATGAAGAACAGTAAAAAGAGAAATGTAAAGGAAAGAGTGAACAGTATAAAGAGAAATAGAGGAAGAGAAGAGAAAGAGAGAGGGTAAGAAAGATGAATGAAAATGAAGAAAGAAAAGAGAAAACAAAGGAAAGAGTGAAAAGTTAAAGAGAAAAGAAAAGAGAAGAGAAAGAGAGAAGGTGAAGAAAGAAAAAAGGAAATAAATAGAAACAGTCGAAAAAGAGAAATGTAAAGGAAAGAGTGAACAGTATAAAGAGAAATAGAGAAAGAGAAGAGAAAGAGAGAGGGTAAGAAAGATAAAGGAAATGAAGAACAGCGAAAAGAGAAATGTAAAGGAAAGAGTGAACAGTATAAAGAGAAATAGAGAAAGAGAAGAGAAAGAGAGAGGGTAAGAAAGATGAAGGAAATGAAGAACAGCGAAAAGAGAAATGTAAAGGAAAGAGTGAACAGTACAAAGAGAAATAGAGAAAGAGAAGAGAAATGTGAATAACAAAGATGAAGGAAATGAAGAACAGTGAAAAGAGAAATGTAAAAAAACATGAAAAATATAAAGAGAAGAGAAAGAGAAGTTTGAGAGAAAGAGAGAGGGTAAGAAAGAAAAGGAAATGAAGAATAAACAGAAAAGAGAAAAAAAAATGAAAAGGAAAGAGAAAATAGAGAAAGAGAAAGAGAAAGAGAGAAAGAGAAAAGAAAGAATATGGAAAACAAAGAAAAAGGACAACAGTGAAAAAGAAAAATTTAAATAAAGAGGAATACCTCAAAGAGAAATAGAGAAAGAGAAGAGAAAGAGAGAGGGAAAGAAAATGAAGGGAAGAACAGCAAAAAAGAGAAATGTAAAGGAAAGAGGATGTAGTATAAAGAGAATCAGAGAAAAGAGAAGAGAAAAAGACAGAGAAAGAAAGATGAAATAAAATAAAGAACAGAAAACAAGAAATGTAAACAATATTGAAAGAAAAGAGAAATACAGAAAGAGAGAAAGAAAGAGAGAGGTAAAGAAAGAGGAAGGAAATGAAAACAATGTAAAAAGAGTAAATAGTTAAAGGAAAGACCTCATGAAAGAGAAATAGAGAAAGAGAACCTGAATATGGTAAGAAAGATGAGGACAACAGGAAACAAAGAAATAAAAAAGAGAAAAAGGAAAAGAGGAAGAGAAGGACAAGAGAAATAGAGAAAGAGAAGAAAGAAAAGAATAAAAAAAAAAGGAAAGGAAAAAGTGAAAAACAATGTAAAAGGAAAGAAAGTGAACAGTCAAAGAGAAAGAGAAAAAGAAGAGAAAGAGAGAAATAAGAAAAAAGATGAAGACAACAGTGAAAACAATGTAAAAGTGAAAAGTTACAATACTTCATCTCAGAAAAGAGAAAAAGATAAAGAAAGAGAATAGAGGCGAAAAGATGAAGGAAACAGAAAAACAATGTGGCAGAGAAATGTAAAGGACAGAGGAACAAGAGAAAGATAAAGAGAGAGGTGAATAAGAAAAGAGAAAGAGAGAAATAAAAGATGAAAGAAAAATGAAAAGGAAAAAGAGAAATGTAAAGGAAAGAGAAAGAGTATAAAGAAATAGAGAAAGAATGAAAGTGAAAAGGGGAAAGAAAGAAAAAAGAAATGAAGAACAACAGGAAAAACAATGTAAAGGAAAGAAAATAGTTACAAGAGATCTCAGAGAAATAGAAGAGAAAGATATTGAAGGTGAATAAAGATGAAAGATGAGAAAACAGTCCAAAAGAGAAATGTAAATAGTGTAAAGAGAAACAATACCTCATCTCAGAAATAGAGAAAGATATTGAAAAAGATATGGTAAGAAAGATAAAGAAATGAACAACAGTCCAAAAAGAAAAAGTAAAGGTAAATAGGAACAATATAAAGAGATCTCAGAAAAAGAGAAAGAAAGAGAAGGGAATATGATGAATAAAGATGAAGAACAACAGTCCAAACAATGTAAAGGAAAGAGTTACAATAAACCTCATCTGAGAAATAGAGAAAGATATTGAAGGTGAAAATATGGAAATAAAGATGAGGGAAAAGAGAAAAACAATGTAAAGAAACAAATAGTTAGAAATACCTCAAAGAAAGAGAAAGAGAGAATAAGAAAGAGAAAGAAATTGAAGGTGAATAGAGAAATAAAGAATGAGGAACAGTCCAAACAATGTAAAGAAATAGAGTAAATAGATGAAGGAATAACCTCATCTCAGAAATAGAGAAAAAGATATTGAAGGTGAATATGGAAATAAAGATGAGGACAACAGTCCAAACAATGTAAAAATTGTGAAAAATAGTTACAATACCTCATCTCAGAAATAGAGAAAGATATTGAAAGGTGAATATATAAATAAAAAAGATGAGGACAACAGTCCAAACAATGTAGGAAGTGTAAATAGTTAAAATACCTCATGAAAGAAATAGAGAAAGATATTGAAGGTGAATATGGAAAGAAAGATGAAGGACAAGAAAGTCCAAACAATGTAAAGAGTGTAAAGGAAACAATACCTCATCTCAGAAATAGAGAAAGATATTGAAGGTGAATATGGTAAGAAAGATGAGGACAACAGTCCAAACAATGTAAATAGTGTAAGTAGTTAGTGAATACCTCATCTCAGAAATAGAGAAAGATATTGAAAAGGTGAATATGGCAATAAAGATGAGGACAACAGTCCAAAAAATGTAAATAGTGTAAATAGTTACAATACCTCATCTCAGAAATAGAGAAAGATATTGAAGGTGAATATGGCAGTGAAGATGAGGACAACAGTCCAAACAATTTAAATAGTGTAAATAGTTAAAATACCTCATCTCAGAAAAAGAGAAAAGAGAAATTGAAGGTGAATATGGCAATAAAAGATGAAGGACAACAGTCCAAACAATGTAAATAGTGTAAATAGTTAGGAATACCTCATCTCAGAAATAGAGAAAGATATTGAAGAAAGAATATGGTAAATAAAGATGAGGACAACAGTCCAAACAATGTAAAAGAGAAATAGTTAAAATGAACCTCATCTCAGAAATAGAGAAAGAGAAGAAGGTGAATATGGTAAGTAAAGATGAGGACAACAGTGAAAACAATGTAAAGAGTGTAAAGGTTACAATACCTCATCTCCAGAAATAGAGAAAGAGAAGAGAAAAGAGAGGGTGAAAAGATGAATAAAAGATGAGGACAACAGCGAAAAAAGAAATGTAAATAGTGAAAATAGTGAAACAATACCTCATCTCAGAAATAGAGAAAGATAAGAGAAGGTGAATATGGTAAGAAAGATGAGGACAAAGTGAAAAACAATGTAAAATAGTGAAAGAAAGTTACAATACCTCATCTCAGAAAAGAGAAAGATATTGAAGGTGAATATGGTAATAAAGATGAGGACAACAGTCCAAACAATGTGAAAAAGTGTAAATAGTTACAATACCTCATCTCAGAAAAGAGAGAAAGAGATTGAAGGTGAATATGGCAATAAAGATGAGGAAAATGAAGTCCAAACAATGTAAAAATGTAAAGGAAGTTACAATACCTCAAAGAGAAATAGAGAAAGATATTGAAGGTGAATATGGAAATAAAGATGAGGAAAACAGTCCAAACAATGTAAATAGTGTAAAGAGAAAAAGAAAGACAATACCTCATCTCAGAAATAGAGAAAGATATTGAAGGTGAATATGAAAAGAGAAATGAGGACAACAGTCCAAACAATGTAAATAGTGTAAATAGTTACAATACCTCATCTCAGAAATAGAGAAAGAGAAAAGAAAGGTGAATATGGCAATAAAGATGAAGGACAACAGTCCAAACAATGTAAAAAGTGTAAATAGTTACAATACCTCAGAAAAAGAGAAATAGAGAAAGAGAAGAGAAAGTGAATATGGTAAGAAAGATGAAGGACAATGAAGTCCAAAAAAGAGAAAATAGTGAAAATGGTTACAATAAAGAGATCTAGAAAAAGAGAAAGATATTGAAGGTGAATAAGAAATAAAGATGAGGACAACAGTCCAAACAATGTAAATAGTGTAAATAGTTACAATAACCTCATCTAGAGAAATAGAAGAGATATAGAAGGTGAATATGATGAATAAAGATGAGAACAACAGTCCAAACAAGAGAAATAGTGTAAATAGTTACAATACCTCATAAAGAGAAATAGAGAAAGATATTGAAGAAAGAATATGGCAAGAAAGAAAGGGAAATGAAGTCCAAACAATGTAAGAAATGTAAAGGAGTTACAATAAATAAAAGAGAAATAGAGGAAGAGAAAGATAAGAGAAGGTGAATATGGAATAAAGATGAGGACAACAGAAAAACAATGTAAATAGTGTAAATAGTTACAATACCTCAGAGAAAGAGAAAAGAGAAAGATATTGAAGGTGAATATGGCAAGAAAGATGAAAGGAAAGTCCAAACAATGAAAAAAAATGTAAATAGTTACAATACCTCATAAAGAGAAATAGAGAAAGATATTGAAGGTGAAAGGTAAGAAAATAAAGAAAGGAAGAACAGTCCAAACAATGTAAAAAGGAAAGAGTTACAATACCTCATAAAGAGAAATAGAGAAAGATATTGAAGAAAGAATAGGGCAAGAAAAAGATGAAGGAAATGAAGAAGTCCAAAAAGTAAATAATGTAAATAGAAACAATACCTCATCTGAGAAATAGAGAAAGATAAGAGAAGGTGAATATGGTAAGAAAGATGAAGGAAAGTCCAAACAATGTAAATAGTGTAAAGGAAAGTTACAATACCTCAAAGAGAAATAGAGAAAGATATTGAAGGTGAATATGGTAAATAAAGATGAAGGAAACAGAAGAAACACAAAAGAGAAATGTAAAAAAAGTTACAACACCTCACAAAGAGAAATAGAGAAAAAGAATTGAAAGGAGAATATAAGAAAATAAAGAAAGGAAGAACAGTCCAAACAATGTAAGAAATGTAAAGGAGTTACAATACCTCAAAGAGAAATAGAGAAAGATATTGAAAAGAATAGGTAAGAAAGATGAAGGGACAACAGTCCAAAAAAGAGAAATAAAAGGAAATAGTGAACAAGTATAAAGAGAAATAGAGAAAGAAAGAGAAATTGAAGGTAAGAAAATATGGAAATAAAGATGAAGGAAAAGAGTCCAAACAATGAAAATAGTATAAAGAGTTACAATACCTCAGAGAGAGGAAAAGAGAAAGAAATGAAAAGGTGAAAAAGAGAAAGATGAGACAGACAGTCCAAACAATGTAAATAGTGTAAATAGTTAGAATACCTCATCTGAGAAAGAGAGAAAGATAAGAAGGTGAATATGAAAATAAAATGAAGGACAACAGTCAAACAATGTAAAGAAGAAAAAAAGTTAGGAATACCTCATAAAGAGAAATAGAGAAAGAGATTGAAAGAAAGAGAGAGGGAAAGAAAGATGAAGGAAAGGAAAAGTCCAAACAAAAAGAAAAATGTAAATAGAAACAGGAACAGTATAAAGAGAAATAGAGAAAGATAGAGAAGGAGAATATGGTAAGAAAGATAAAAAGGAAACAGTCCAAACAATGTAAGAAATGTAAAGGAAAGAGTGAATACCTCATAAAGAGAAATAGAGAAAGAGAATTGAAAGAGGGAATAAAGAATAAAGATGAAACAACAGGGAAAAAGAAATGTAAATAGGTAAAAATAGGAACAATACCTCAAAGAGAAATAGAGAAAGAGAAGAGAAAGAAATATGGCAAGAAAGATGAAGGAAATGTCCAAACAGCAAAAAGAGAAATGTAAAGGAAGTTACAATACCTCATCTCAAATAGAGAAAGAAATGAGAAAAGAATATGGTAAAAAAAGATGAGAACAACAGTCCAAACAATGTAAAATGTAAAAAAAGTTACAATACCTCATAAAGAGAAATAGAGAAAGATATTGAAGGAGAATATGAAAATGAAAGAATGAGGACAACAGTCCAAACAATGTAAATAAAGTAAAATAGTGAACAATACCTCAAAGAGAAATAGAGAAAGATATTGAGAAAGAGTGAATATGAAAATAAAGAATGAAAAACAGTCCAAACAAAAGAAAAATGTAAAGGAAACAGTGAACCTCATAAAGAGAAATAGAGAAAGATAGAGAAAGGTGAATAGGGTAAGAAAGATGAAGAAATGAACAACAGTGAAAAAAACAATGTAAAAGTGTAAATAGGAATACCTCATAAAAGAGAAATAGAGAAAGAGAATTGAAAGAGAGAATAAGAAAATGAAAGAAATGAAAAACAGTCCAAACAGAGAAATGTAAGTGTAAATAGTTACAATACCTCATCTCAGAAATAGAGAAAGATAAGAGAAAGAGAATATGGCAAGAAAGATGAGGACAACAGTCCAAACAATGTAAAAGAGAAATGTAAATAGAAACAGGACCTCATCTAAAGAGAAATAGAGAAAGAGAAGAGAAAGAGAGAATATGGCAATGAAGAAAAGAACAACAGCCAAAAAGAGAAATGTAAAGGAAAGAGTGAAATAGTTAAAGAGAAAAGAGAAAGAGAGAAAGAAAGAGAGAAGGTGAAGAAAGATAAAAGAAATGAACAAACAGTCCAAACAATGTAAATAGTGTAAAGGAAAGACAACACCTAAAGAGAAATAGAGAAAGATATTGAAAGAATATGGTAAGAAATAAAGATGAAGGAACAACAGTCCAAAGAGAAATGTAAATAGTGGAAAGAGTGAACAATATCATCTCAGAAATAGAGAAAAGATATTGAAGGTAAGAATAGATAAAGGAAATGAATGAGGAACAACAGTCCAAAAATGTAAATTGAAAGTATAAAAGAGAAATAGAATACCTCATCTCAGAAATAGAAGAAAGATATTGAAGGTGAATATGAAAAGAAGTAAAGGAAAGATGAGGACAACAGTCCAAACAATGTAAATAGATGAGAAATAGTTACAATACCTCATCTCAGAAAATGAAGAAAGATAGAAAAGGTGAAAGAAATGAAAATAAAGAAATGAGGAGAAAAGAGTCCAAACAAAGATAAAGGAAATGAAAATAGTTACAATGTAAAAAGGAAATCTGAACAGTACCTCAAAGAGAAATAGAGAAAGAGAATTGAAGGAGAATATGGCAATGAAAGATGAGGACAACAGTCAAAAGAGAAAATAGTGTAAATAGGAACAATACCTCATCTCAGAAATAGAGAAAGATATTGAAAGTGAATATGGCAAGAAAGATGGGGACAAAT
Organism: Acanthosepion pharaonis; assembly: GCA_903632075.3. Taxonomy (NCBI): domain Eukaryota; kingdom Metazoa; phylum Mollusca; class Cephalopoda; order Sepiida; family Sepiidae; genus Acanthosepion; species Acanthosepion pharaonis. The sequence goes on from CAHIKZ030005544.1 coordinate 3,530,827, forward strand.
GAAAACAATGTAAAAAGAGAAATGTAAAGGAAACAGGACCTCAATAAAGAAATAGAGAAAGATATTGAAGAGAAAGAAGATGGTAAGAAAGATGAAGGACATGAAGTCCAAACAATGAAAAATGTAAATAGTGAAAGGAATATACCTCAAAGAGAAATAGAGAAAGATATTGAGAAAGAGAATATAAGTGAAGATGAAGGACAACAGTCCAAACAATGTAAATAGTGTAAAGGAAAGAGGAACAATACCTCATCTCAGAAATAGAGAAAGAATTGAAGGTGAATAGGGTAAGAAAGATGAGGGAAACAGTCCAAACAAAGAGAAATGAAAAGAAAAATAGTTACAATACCTCAAAGAGAAAAGAGAAAGATAAGAGAGAAGGTGAAATGGCAATAAAGATGAGGACAACAGTGAAAAAACAATGTAAATAATGTAAATAAAGAGACAATACCTCAGAAGAAGAAAGAGAAAGATATTGAAAGATGAAATGAAATGAAGATGAGGACAAAGTCCAAACAATGTAAAGGATTGAGTAAATAGTTAAAGACCTCAGAGAAAAGAAAAGAGAAAGAGAGAGGGAAAGAAAATATGGAGTGAAGATGAAGGGACAACAGAAAAACAATGTAAAAAGGAAATAGTTACAATACCTCAGAAATCTCAGAAATAGAGAAAGATAAAGAAGGTGAATATGGAAATGAAAGAAAGGACAACAGTCCAAACAAGAGAAAAAAGTGTAAATAGTTACAATACCTCATAAAGAGAAATAGAGAAAGATATTGAAGGTGAATATGGAAAATGAAAGAAATGAAGAAAGTCAAAAAGAAATGTAAATAATGTAAATAGTAAAAAGACCTCATCTGAGAAAGAAGAGAAAGATATTGAAGGTGAATATGGATAAGTGAAGATGAGGACAACAGTCCAAACAATGTAAAAGTGTAAATAGTTACAATACCTAAAGAGAAATAGAGAAAGATATTGAGAAAGAAATATGGCAAGAAAGATGAAGGACAACAGTCCAAACAATGAAAAGAGAAATGTAAAGGAAAGAGGAACACCTCATCTCAGAAATAGAGAAAGATAAGAGAAAGAATATGGTAATAAAGATGAAAGGACAACAGTCCAAACAATGTAATGTAAAGTGTAAATAGTGAACAATAGACTCATCTCAGAAATAGAGAAAGATATTGAAGGTGAATATGGAAAGTGAAGATGAGGAAAACAGTCCAAACAATGTAAAGAGTGTAAAGGAAACAATACCTCATCTCAGAAATAGAGAAAGAAATTGAAAGTGAATATGGAAAGAAAGATGAAGAAAATGGACAACAGTCCAAACAATGTAAAAAGTGTAAATAGTTAAAAGACCTCAGAGAAGAAAAGAGAAAAGATAGGGAAGGTGAATATGGAAATAAAGATGGGGACAAGAGTCCAAACAATGTAAATAATGTAAATAGTTACAAGACCTCATAGAGAAATAGAGAAAGATATTGAAGGTGAATAAAGATGAAAGATGAAGGACAACAGAAAAAACAATGTAAAAGTGTAAATAGTTACAATACCTCAAAGAGAAATAGAGAAAGAGAATTGAAGGTGAATATGGCAGTGAAGGAAAGGACAACAGTCCAAACAATGTAAAAGGAAATAGGAACAATAAATCAAGAGAAAAAGAGAAAGATATTGAAAGAGAAGGGGAAGAAAAAGATGAAGGACAACAGTCCAAAGAAATGTAAAAAGTGTAAATAGTTAAAATACCTCATCTCAGAGAAATAGAGAAAGATATTGAAGGTGAATATGGCAAGAAAAGATGAAGACAAAGTGAAAACAATGAAAAAAAATAATGTAAAGGAAAGAGTGAATACCTCAAAAAGAGAAAAGAGAAAGAGAAGAGAAGGTGAATATGGTAAGAAAGATGAAGGAAAATGAAGTCCAGTGAAATGTAAATTGTGTAAAAAGTTACAATACTTCATCTGAGAAATAGAGAAAGATATTGAAAAGAGAATAAGAAAATGAAAGAAAGGGAAACAGTCCAAACAAGAAAAATAGTGGAAATAGTTACAATACCTCAAAGAGAAAAGAGAAAAGAATTGAAGGTGAATATGAAAGAAAGATGAACAGGACAACAGTCCAAACAGCAAAAAAAAAGTGTAAATAGTTACAATACCTCATCTCAGAAAGAGAGAAAGAGAAAAATTGAAGGTGAATATGGAAAGAAAGATGAAAGGACAACAGTCCAAACAATGAAAAATAATGTAAATAGTAAAGGAATACCTCATCTGAGAAATAGAGAAAGATATTGAAGGTGAATATGAATGAAGATGAGGACAACAGTCCAAACAATGTAAATAAAGTAAATAGTTACAAACCTCATCTCAGAAATAGAGAAAGATATTGAAGGTGAATATGGAATGAAATGAGGACAACAGTCCAAACAATTTAAATAAAGTGTAAAGAGTTACAATACCTCAAAGAGAAATAGAGAAAGATAAGAGAAGGAGAATATGAAAATGAAAGATGATGACAACAGTCCAAACAATTTTAAATAGTGTAAATAGTTACAATACCTCATAAAGAGAAATAGAGAAAGATATTGAAGGTGAATATGGCAAGAAAAGATGAAGGGACAACAGTCCAAAAAATGTAAATAAAGTAAATAGTTACAATACCTCATCTGAAAAATAGAGAAAAGATATTGAAGGAGAATATGGTAATAAAGATGAAGGACAATGAAGTCCAAACAATGTAAATAATGTAAAAAAGTTACAATACCTCATAAAGAGAAAAGAGGAAAAAGATATTGAAGGTGAAATATGAAGGAAAAGATGAGGACAACAGTCCAAACAATGTAAATAGTGTAAATAGTTACAATACCTCATCTCCAGAAATAGAGAAAGAACAATATTATAGATTTATCTTTTGAATAAACGTTACATACTTTGAATATAAAGTTATGTGCAGTTTGAATAAAAGCACCAGTTCTAATGAGTCGATGATTCTATGTGTATTTGTGATTTTGTTAACATAGCAAAAAGGTTACAATGAAGAATAATTATATTAGCACAAATGCCCTTCAAATGTTCTTAATTGGAAATAAAGCAATTTCCAATGCGCGTGTCATACATCTCTCTGTTCAAGTCTATATAAAAGATTTAGATTTGGAAAACTGGCTTTCACTGTTTTAAAGATTGGCGCAGCACAATCTTCCTGGCTCTGCTATCAACTAAACAGAATCAAGAAAATAAATGTCAGAGAAAAGTATTTATTCTTTTATTTGAAAATTTCATTCATTTTTTCTTTTGAAAATCAAATTTTATATATTTTGAAATTATCAGTCTGCTTTCTTTCTCTCTTTCTTTCTTTCTTTCTTTCTTTCTTTCTCTCTTTCTTTCTTTCTTTCTTTCTTTCTTTCTCTCTTTCTTTCTTTCTTTCTCTCTTTCTTTCTTTCTTTCTTTCTCTCTTTCTCTCTTTCTTTCTTTCTTTCTTTCTTTCTTTCTTTCTTTCTCTCTTTCTCTCTTTCTTTCTTTCTTTCTTTCTCTCTTTCTTTCTTTCTTTCTTTCTTTCTTTCTTTCTTTCTTGTTTGTTTTTCTTTCTTTCTTTCTTTTTCTTTCTGGTTTTTCTTTCTTTCTTCTTCCTTTATTTTTGTTTCTTTTTAGTTTTTCTTCTTTGTTTCTTTCTTTTTTCTTTGTTTGTTTGTTTGTTTGTTTCTTTCTTGTTTGTTTTCTTTCTTTTTCTTTGATCTTTCTTTCTTCTTTTTTTGTTTATAGGTTCTTTATTTCTTTCTTTCGTTTTCTTTCTTAATCTATTTTTCTTTATCTTAGTGCATTTTTTCTTTCTTTCATTTTTGTGTTTATATGTGAATTCGGTTTTCTTTCTTTCCTTCATTCCTTTTACGTCCTGCTTCATTTCATTCTTTTTCTTTTTCTTCTTTCTTTGTTATGCCTATCTTTCATTTTATGTTCTTTCTTTCTTTCTTTCTTTCTTTCTTTAATTTCTTCTTCAACGCTTAATCTAATTTCTTTCTTTCTTTCTTTCTTTCTTTCTCCAATTCATAAACGTCTTTTTTTCTTCAACATAATTCTGTCTCTTTTTTTAGTTTATTGTTCAATTCCTAATCTAATTTCTTTCTTTCTTTCTTTCTTTCTTTCTTTCTTTCTTTCTTTCTTTCTTTCTTTGATTTCTTCTTCAACGCCTAATCTAATTTCTTTCTTTCTTTATTTCTTTCTTTCTTAATTTCTTCTTCAACGCTTAATCTAATTTCTTTCTTTCTTTCTTTCTTTAATTTCTTCTTCAACGTTTAATCTAATTTCTTTCTTTCTTTCTTTCTTTCTTTCTTTCTTTCTTTCTTTCTTTCTTTCTTTGATTTCTTCTTCAACGTTTAATCTAATTTCTTTCTTTCTTTCTTTCTTTAATTTCTTCTTCAACGCTTAATCTAATTTCTTTCTTTCTTTCTTTCTTTCTTTCTTTCTTTTCTTTTCTTTCTTCTTCAACGCCTAATCTAATTTCTTTCTTTCTTTATTTATTTCTTTCTTAATTTCTTCTTCAACGCTTAATCTAATTTCTTTCTTTCTTTCTTTCTTTCTTTAATTTCTTCTTCAACGCTTAATCTAATTTCTTTCTTTCTTTCTTTCTTTCTTTCTTTCTTTCTTTAATTTCTTCTTCAACGCTTAATCTAATTTCTTTCTTTCTTTCTTTCTTTAATTTCTTCTTCAACGCTTAATCTAATTTCTTTCTTTCTTTCTTTAATTTCTTCTTCAACGTTTAATCTAATTTCTTTCTTTCTTTCTTTCTTTAATTTCTTCTTCAACGCTTAATCTAATTTCTTTCTTTCTTTTTTTGATTTCTTCTTCAACGCCTAATCTAATTTCTTTCTTTCTTTATTTCTTTCTTTCTTAATTTCTTCTTCAACGCTTAATCTAATTTCTTTCTTTCTTTCTTTCTTTCTTTCTTTCTTTCTTTCTTTCTCCAATTCATAAACGTCTTTTTTTTCTTCAACATAATTCTGTCTCTTTTTTTTAGTTTATTGTTCAATTCCTAATCTAATTTCTTTCTTTCTTTCTTTCTTTCTTTCTTTCTTTCTTTCTTTGATTTCTTCTTCAACGCTTAATCTAATTTCTTTCTTTCTTTCTTTCTTTAATTTCTTCTTCAACGCTTAATCTAATTTCTTTCTTTCTTTCTTTCTTTCTTTCTTTCTTTCTTTCTTTCTTTCTTTCTTTCTCCAATTCATAAACGTCTTTTTTTTCTTCAACATAATTCTGTCTCTTTTTTTTAGTTTATTGTTCAATTCCTAATCTAATTTCTTTCTTTCTTTCTTTCTTTCTTTCTTTGATTTCTTCTTCAACGCTTAATCTAATTTCTTTCTTTCTTTCTTTCTTTAATTTCTTCTTCAACGCTTAATCTAATTTCTTTCTTTTTTCTTTCTTTCTTTCTTTCTCCAATTCATAAATGTCTTTTTTTCTTCAACTTAATTCTCTCTTTTTTTTAGTTTATTGTTCAATTCCTAATCTAATTTCTTTCTTTCTTTCTTTCTTTCTTTCTTTCTTTCTTTCTTTCTTTCTTTCTTTGATTTCTTCTCCAACGCTTAATCTAATTTCTTTCTTTCTTTATTTCTTTATTTCTTTAATTTCTTCTTCAACGCTTAATCTAATTTCTTTCTTTCTTTCTTTCTTTAATTTCTTCTTCAACGTTTAATCTAATTTCTTTCTTTCTTTCTTTTTCTTTCTCCAATTTTCTTCATAAATGTAATTTTTTTCTTTTCAACTTAATTTCATCTTTTTTTAGTTTATCCAATTCAATTCCTAATCTTTTTCTTTTCTTTCTTTTCTTTTTTTTCTTTATTTTCTTTCTTACTTTCTTTCTTTCTTTCTTTCTTTGATTTCTTCTCCAACTTTCTTTCTTAATTTCTTTCTTTCTTTATTTTCTTTTTTTTCTTTAATTTCTTCTTCAACGCTTAATCTAATTTCTTTCTTTCTTTTTTCTTTTTTAATTAATCTAATTTCTTTCAACGTTTAATTTAATTTCTTTTCAACGTTTTCTAATTTCTTTCTTTCTTTTCTTTCTTTAATTTCTTCTTCAACGCTTAATCTAATTTCTTTCTTTTTCTTTCTTTCTTTTCTTTCTTTCTTTCTTTCTTTCTCCAATTCATAAACGTCTTTTTTTTCTTCAACATAATTCTCTCTTTTTTTTAGTTTATTGTTCAATTCCTAATCTAATTTTTCTTTCTTTCTTTCTTTCTTTCTTTCTTTCTTTCTTTCTTTCTTTTCTTTCTTTCTTTCTTTCTTTTTTCTTTCTTTAATTTCTTCTTCAACGCTTGAATCTAATTTTTTTTTCTTTCTTTCTTTAATTTCTTTCTTCTTTCTTTCTAATTCATAAACGTTTTTTTTCTTTTTTCTTTAATTTCTTTTTTCAACGTTTATTGTTAATTTCTAATCTTCTTTCTTTTTTTTAATTTCTTTCTTTCTTTCTTAATTTCTTTTTTTTTTTTTTCTTTCTTTTTAGTTTCTTCTTCAATGCTTTTAATCTAATTTCTTTATTTCTCCAATTTTTTTCTTTTATTCTCTTTTTCTTTCTCTTTTTTTCTTTTTTTTTTTCAATTCCTTTCTTTCTTTAATTTCTTTTTTTCTTTCTTTCTTTTCTTTTCAATTTCTTTTGCAACCCAAATTTCTTTTTGATTTTTCATTCTTCAGGTTCCAACCTTAACCCAGAATTCTTTTAGGACTTTCTTTCTTTAATTTCTTCTTCAACAACAAGCAATCAAAAATTTCTTTCTTTCTTTTTTCGAATATTTTTCTTTCTTTAGTTTTTCTTTCTTTTCATTGTTTCTTTCCAATTCATAAACGTGAACGTTTTTTCTTCAACTTAATTGCTCAGTTTTTTTTTAGTTTATTGTTCAATTCTAATCTAATTTTTTTTCTTTTTTTCTTAGTTTTCTTTAATTTCTTTCTTTCTTTCTTTTATTCAATTTGAATTTTTTTTTGAATTTTTAGTTTCTTCTTCAATGCTTAATCTAATTTCTTTATTTTCTTAGATTCATTTCTTTATATTCATCTATTTTTAGATTCCTTGTTGATTCTTTCTATTTTTTAATTCTGGGATGGTTTCTTTCGTCACTCTTTCTTTGTTTTTTCTTTCTTCTTTTTAACTAGCCAGTGCAGTTTTCCTCTCACCCACCGTGGGGAGCAGCTACCAGGCAATTTAATCATCTTACATTGTCCGATTTAAGAACTTCATGTTTGTCGCCGAAGATTCCAACAGTCCAAACAAAGTAAATAGTAGAAATAAATATTAGGATCGGGAAATACAGACAAAAATGAAGATTTTCTCTTACAACGGCCGAAACATTGTGAATAAAATATGACAACAACAGTCCGACCCCAGACACTTTTTTAACGGTTTAAAAGGAAACGAATATTTCCGCCCTTTTGTTAACTAGCCAATTTAGTTTTTTTCTCACACTCCCAACTGGGGAGCAGTTAGACACGATTTTAAAACGTTCATTGTCCGTCTGTACCGGAACGTGAACGTCCATGTTTGTTGGGGAAAAGTCCAAAATTGCTCAGTTGGACTCTGGCAACATTGATTATTACTGGTTATACGAATAATTTTTATCTCAGATTTTTCACCTAGTTTTCTTACTAATTTTATAATGATTTTGACAATAAAATATACCGTTATACAATTTGAATTTTTTTTTTTGAATTAGCAGTGAATTCTTGAAACCAATCCTCGCCGAAGATGAGGAGAACAGTCCAAAGAGAAATAATAAGGAATTATTGTATTCTACTTAGATTCATTGTCTGAAGAATGTCATCTATGGAGTAGATTCCTTGTTGATGCTATGAATATGCCCCCAACAGTCCGGACTTTTTTTTTTTTTTTACCAGACACTTTTTAACGGTTTCGAAAATTTTGAAAATAACTTTTAATTCTTTTCTAACTAGCCAGTGCAGTTTTCCTCTCACCCACCACTGGGGAGCAGTTACCAGACACGATTTTAAAACGTCTACATTGTCCGATATGTAAGAACTAACTCCATGTTTGTCGCCGAAGATGAGGAGAACAGTCCAAACAAAGTAAATAGTAGAAATAATTACAATACCTCATCTCAGAAATACAGACAGAGCCTGAAGATGGCCGGTGCGTACAACGGCCGAAACATTGTGAATATAGCTATGAATATGACAACAACAGTCCGACACTTTTTTTTTTCTTTTTACCAGACACTTTTTTAACGGTTTCGAAAATTTGGAGAAAATAACTTTTAATAGTCTTGTCTAACTAGCCAATGCAGTTTTTTCTCACACTCCCAACTGGGGAGCAGTTACCAGACACGATTTTAAAACGTCTACATTGTCCGATGTGTAAGAACTAACTCCCTGAAATCCCTTTCTATAGCTAACATTCCCATGCTAGTTTTAGCCAATCCCAATCGATTTCTTCTATTTTCCTGTATCTGACCTCAAATGTCAAAATGAAGAAGTCAGAATAGAATTCTCTAAAATATAATAACCTGCTAAACTATTATTTAACATGCCAATCATTTAATATATTAGGCATTATCTTAAAAAATCACCCTTCATTGTTTTAAATGTTTAAAAACTCATTCACTACATCTAGAAGCTTAGCTTTGATATTATTGATAGATATTGGATAAAGATATTCCATCATTCTTCTTTATGTTTCTAGCGAAATTTTCCTATCTCTTAATACTTTGTTTAGCATCTGGAAGGCATCTTTCGCCATACTGATGCGTCGTCGGGACGCTGTGTTACATTTTTCTGTAATCTGTTAATACATGTTGCGGGTCTCCTGAAATGACTACAACCAACATGACAGACTCGGGATATGAGTCCTGGTAAAGAAACGTAAAGAAATGAAAAGGACCAATATATAAACACAGACAAATAACAATGTTATTAACAACAAAGGAATACAAGACGATAATGTGTGTCAAATGAATGTGGAAACTCTTTTAGTCCGAAGTATATGTAGTGAAGGAATGTGTGTACGTACATGTGTGTGTATGTATTGTTTCCGCGTTTCCCAAAAAGGGAACGTGTTCTTCCGCGAGAGATTTACATGTTGTCGTATAAGCGGAAAAGCAAGAAGAAGAAGGCAAAATAATGTTATCTCCAAGTATTTATAGCCCGGAAAGCGTCCCCTAATAACGGTTTCGAAAATTAGGAGAAACTAACTCGACAGTACATTAGCAAGAATTGTATACATTTTAATTAGTTTTTTTAAGCAAGGGAGCTAATTCATTAATAGTCATATTGGAGGAAGCGGCATACATTAGCAAGGTAGTTTCAGCTTGATTCCGATGTTTCCAATCAGTAGTTTACAGCGCTTTTGGGCTGCCATATATTATTCCAACATTTAATAGTTAGTCTTTTCTTCTTGATTTTCATAAATTGTTGTCTGAGAGAATTTGGCAACAAATTTGAGGCCAACAGTACGAATAATGTAAGCAGCAGAAATAATTACAATACCTCATCTCAGAAATATAAGAGATCCTGAAGAAGGCCGGGGCGTACAACGGCCGAAACGTCGTGAATATGGCAACGAGGATGAAAACAACAGTTCAAACAATGTAAATAGTAGAAATAATTACAGCACCTCAGAAATTTCCTTAGCGAGCGTACAATTTCGAAATTTGAATATGGCAACGAGGAAAAAAACAGTCCAAACGATACTATACATTCAGAATTCTTAGCATTTAATATTAAAAAACAAAAAAAATTTCGATTTATTAGAGCATAATATTAATTTTGTTTTAATATATTATCATCGCAACACCGAAATTTCCATGTTTCAAAACTGAAACTTCAATTTAAATTCAATCATAAAAATTAAACTCAACATACAAAGATCCGTTCCATTTTCAAGCGATTTTTAGCATCGCTTGAAAATGAACGGAACTTTGTATTTTGAGTATAATTTTTATGATTGAATTTAAATAGACGATTTAGTATTGAAACATGGAAATTTCGGTGTTGCGATGATAATATATTTAAAAAAACAATATATATATATATATATATATATATATATATATATATATATATATATATATACCGGGTGTAGCACCAAAATTGTTCAAATCGTGTAACACTAAAACTGTCCAATTCTTAGATTAAGCTCTGAACCGTTGTATCTTAGAAATGATTAAAGATATTGTTGAGATGTTGGGAGTGTTCCGCGTGCGTGTATTCAAATAAGGACAAACACAGATGTGGGGGAAAAATACTGGTATATTTGAAGACGTATTTACAACAGAGAGGTTAGTCAAACGAACGCAGGTTAGTAAGTAACAATCAGCAAGAGTCTAAAGTCCAACGGTAATTTCCGGTAGAGAGACGGAAGTGTAATGGTCACCTGATCTCTTAGATATTCTCAGAACTCTCTAGCACTGTCCTATATCGTAGAGAGATCAGTCCATTCTCATCAGAAGGTGGGTGGCCCCAACAGATATCTTACTGGAATTCTCTGCGGTATTTATAACATTATTAGACTCTACTTAGATCAGTAAGAATGTATAATTACTCTTTAAGCTTAACAGAAATATCGGGATAAAATCGATCATAAACGAGAAATGCTATGTTCGTCATTAATTAATTATAGCTAGGGATCCGAATCTCATGAAGATTGAAATTAAGTTCAAATATATATTTTCCAACTCCTTCAAGATGATCTTCGCCTTCTCTAATCATCTAACTTTCTCTCCTGGAGTAACAAGGTGTATTCGCTTTTATTTTTCCGTCTTTCTCTAGTCTCCTCTTAATATCAAAAAGTTCCAATTTGGATTCGTCTTTCAACAAGACATCTTGACATGGAGTGCAATATTTGTTATAAAGGCAGTTAGAAACTGGTGCAAATGTTGACAAAAAAAAGAGCAAAAGTGACAACTGCTACTGAAGATAAACACTTGAGCAAAAGAAAGAGAAGGAAAACTGCTCCAGAGTTGACAGCTGAACTTAATCCTTCTCAACAGCAACCAGTGTGGCTCTCATCTGTGAAAATTCGACTCAGGTCAGCGTTGCTCAGGGGTGCATAGCCATCAAGAAACAACGTCTTACAGAAGGTGAATAATCTGAAAATACTGTTATGGTCAAAAAAGCATAAAAACTGGACATTTAAAATTGGCAAAATATATTGTAAACGGGCGAGTCCAAATTTGAACTTTTTGGTGATAAGAGAAAAAAGTGTGAGAAGAAATCCAAGGACAAACACTGAATGATGAATGTGTGGTACCAATATTTAAGAATGGTGGTGGTTCTGTTATGGTGTTGAGGTGTTTTGCGGGAGAAGAGGTTGAAGATTTGATTTAGGTTAAGGGAATCATGAAAAAAGAACAATACCATTCGATTTTGTAAATACATGCTATACCATCTGGTTTACGCATAACAGGAAAAAATCACCTTTCAACAAGACAACGATCCAAAACATTCTTCTAAATTATGTCAAAAAAAAAAAAAAAGGAAAAAGATTTTGGATATTAGGACATGGCCGCGTCAACCTTCTAATCTCTCTCCCATTGAATTAGTATAGGATAAAACGGATAGAAGAGTTCAAAGAGAATACTCAAAACGTGAGAGTGAGCTTTGTCATTGCTTGAAGAATGCCTGGGAATTTCTGTAATCTACATTTTTTTCAAATACTGTTGGAAAGAATGCTAAGATTTTGTAAAGCAGTAATTAAGACAGGTGGTGGTTTTATTGAAGAAAACAAAATATGATGCTGTTATATAATAATTTTTTGTGGGTAAGTCCTTATTTTTATCAAAATAAAAGCAAATATACTGTAGTTAGGGAAATTTTAAGTGTTTTATTTAAAGAAATATAGGGCGGCTCCAAATATTCTGCCTGTAGTGTTAATATATAGTTATAAATTCTATTTAATTTTCATATTCTTCTTAAAGATGACGCCAGCACAGTTTGGCAGAACGAAACGATATACTGGAGTAAAAAGCTTGAGAAATCCTCCTTTAGAAAATCACTATGGAAGTGTAGGAATTGATGAAGTACACAATAGACTTTTATATTATCAACAATTCTTTCTGCATTTAATAACTTAATTGTTTTGTTTTTGTTTTCAACTTCATCTTCTCGACTTTACAAGGAAACAAGGAGACACATTTCTAAATAAGCACGTGTCAAAGATTAGGTTTCTCCGTTATGACAAGGGAAAGATGGTGTTACCCGGTTAGGCGGCCATGTTCGTTGTTTTTTTACGTTTCACAATGAGCTTCCCGTTCCACAGGACAGACCATTCATAAGGAATTGTAAGCAAACATTAAGACTACATATCAGAACTATATTTGGAAGTTAACCAGTTTGTCTGTGTTGCGTCATTGTCCGTTTCTTATAATTACTTCCTTGCTGATCACAGTAATCAACATGGCGCCTCTGTCGGCTATAAGAAAACAAGGAGAACGAGGATATGTCTGTAACATTAACATGTCTCCTCTCTCTCTCTCTCTCTCTCTCTCTCTCTCTCTTTATGTGTAGGGTTCGCTTGTGGCGATCTCGTAGAGCCGATGTGAAACGAAGGGTTTTAATATTTCTTTTCGTGTTTTCTTTTTTCTTCTTTTAGTATTAAGTTAATTTTAAAGATCAGATACAACATGGAGAAGAAAGTATTGGTTGAAGTATTGTGATTAAAACGGCAAAAAAGACGAGATTTATCACAAAAATATATGGCGTTTTCAAATTAGATATTCCAGAACATCGGAACAATGCAGTAAGGCCGAAGAGGATATCGCCTATAAACATAGTTTTAAAAAAATGATAAAAAAATATTATATTGTATTGTTCTTATTTTCATTTACCAAAATAAAATTTTACTAATATATTATAGTCACTTACCTTTTAATCAAAACGTACATGTACGAAAAAGGATGAATTTTTCAGTCTATTTAATCAGGGTTTGTATGGAAAAATAACAGTTCTGGCGAATAAATATGGTATAAAGAAGAAGTGGTTCCTAGATCCATAATCTTCTGCTGCATCGCATTTGTAAATTAAGGACAGGCGATGTCATATAGCATATTCACTAGTCAATGCTATGTTAGGTAAAGCCTTTTCATTTTCTTCATGTAACATAATCCCTTGTCCATGCTAAGTAATGTCTTTTCTTTCTCTTCACGGGCCTTACTCTTTAGTCCATGCTATTTTAAGCAAGCGTTTTTTTTTTCTTCATGTCACATACTCCCTTGTCTATTCTATTTGAAGTAAAGCCTTTTCTTTTTCTTCATGTAGCATACTCCCTTGTCTATTCTATTTGAAGTAAAGCCTTTTCTTTTTCTTCATGTCACATACTCCCTTGTCTATTCTATTTGAAGTAAAGTCTTTTCTTTTTCTCCCACAATGCATCTTTGAAACGAGTTATTTCTTATCCCAAATCTACGTGTTGCATGTATATAATCCTGTCTGAAATATTCGTTTTTGGTTGACAGGTTTATCAGCGATTTGTCCTCGAATTCAACATCCTGTCCACATCTTTAATACTCGACCGGATTTATGTCTAAACTAGTCTGCCTTTTCCTTACTCGTCGTACCGTACCTACTAAACAGGCTGAAGTTTCTTCTGTCCTTAAACCGACTCAAAATCTTCTTTTTTTCTTATTCGTTGAACAGGACCTATAGATTTTTGATAATCGCGAAACCAGCTACGGTTTTTACTCTCGTTAAACGGGATCTATGTCTGATTTTTTCGTACTCGTCAAACTGGACTAATGGCTACCTTTATGATCCTCGTTAAATCGAACCTATAGCAACATTTTTACTCGTCAAACCGGATCTATACTTACCTTTTTGATACTCGTTAAACCTGACTTATATCGTTAAACGGGATATATGTTAACATGTATTTACTGATATAACTCAAACGTTATACTGTTCCAATATACATAATAATGTCATTGCTGTATCGCAGGCTTTCGGACATTTGTAGGAAGGTCGGTACTAGTTCAGCGCATATTTTACATATACATATATCTACCATTCGCCCATGCTTAGAATATTGCTGCCACATATGGTTCTGTGCCCCTGTTATTTACCTTGAGCTCCTTGATAAAATCCAAAGAAGAATCTGCAATATTATTGGTCCTGATCTGACAGCTCAGCTCCAGTCACTTTCCAACCACCATAAGGTTGCCTCTCTATGCCTTTTCTATAAAAACTTTCATGGCAATTGTTCAGATGAGCTCTTCGCTAAGGTACCCAGACTTTTTGAATTAAAGCGCAGCACTAGACTGGGGTCGAGATCTCATCAATTTACAGTTAAGTTGGATTGATGTAGCCGTAAATTCTATGCTAACAGTTTCTTTTCTCGCACTTCTCACTTGTGGAACTCCATTTCGGTCCGATGCTTTTCAGCCAACTTTCATCTGCAAAAAGCTAAATGCGATGTCAATCGCTATCTACTGTACTCCTGATTATTCTTTTCTCTTCCCGCTCATTATTAATATTTCTATTCCGAATTCTTCCACATCCAGTAACCTCTTGTGTCTTAGTGGCTTTACTGCCTTACTTGTGGAACTCCCTTCCGGCTGCATGCTTTCCAGCCAACTTCAATCTGCAAAAATTTAAATGCAATGTCAATCGCTATCTACTCTCTTCCTGATTACTCTCTTCTCTCCCTTTTCATTATTAATGTGTCTGTCCCTAATTCTTCCACACCCTGTAACCCCTTGTGTCTTAGTGGCTTTACTGCCTTACTTGTGGAACTCCCTTCCGGCCCCATGCTTTCCAGCCAACTTTTATCTGCAAAAAATTAAATGCAATGTCAATCGCTATCTATTATCCTCCTGATTACTCTTTCCTCTTCTCGCTAAACTTTGTGCCCTTGTTAGGGCCAGAAATCACATTGAGTGCTGGTGGTAATAAAATAGTGCTGAACGTATAATAACAGAGCTATAATTTATATTAATAATAAATATAGATTTTTTTGCCCTTACCAGTAACACAACTTAAGCTATACCATTGTCAGGGGTTGATTGAAACTGATGATTACATTGTAAATGAAACTCAGATTTGTGCTAATGGCAAGGAGAAAAAAATTATATATTTATTATTAATATATATCTATTTATTAACCTTGCTAGCTATATGGGCATAAATTCTTTTATAATATGAGAATGAGAAAGTTTGAATTATTGAAAACTGACTGATTGTTTTTATTATGTGATTTATTGAAAACAAATAAAATGTGAACATGTTTAAGACTAATCTAAGAATATGTTGTGGCCTTGTTAGGGCCAGAAATAAAGACACAAAGGGAGGAATTGAGTTAAACAAATATATTAACAGAAACAGTAATACAAGCAAGAGTGTTATAGCAAGAAAGATTGGTTCGACTGTCAAGGATTACTGCTGAAAACTTCCCTCTTTAAAAGGCAGTACCTGCTCCTATTTATAGCTGGGAGTGTCCATGCGTGCGTGGGTAAATTACCATGATAGATAGATAGATAGATAGATAGATAGATAGATAGATAGATAGATAGATAATGTTGTGGTCTTGTTAGGGCCAGAAATAAAGACACAAAGGGAGGAATTGAGTTAAACAAATATATTAACAGAAACAGTAATACAAGCAAGAGTGTTATAGCAAGAATGATTGGTTCGACTGTCAAGGATTACTGCTGAAAACTTCCCTCTTTAAAAGGCAGTACCTGCTCCTATTTATAGCTGGGAGTGTCCATGCGTGCGTGGGTAAATTACCATGATAGATAGATAGATAGATAGTTAGATAGATAGATAGATAGATAGATAGATAGATAGATAGATAGATAGATAATGTTGTGGTCTTGTTAGGGCCAGAAATAAAGACACAAAGGGAGGAATTGAGTTAAACAAATATATTAACAGAAACATTAATACAAACGAGAGTGTTATAGCAAGAATGATTGGTTCGACTGTCAAGGATTACTGCTGAAAACTTCCCTCTTTAAAAGGCAGTACCTGCTCCTATTTATAGCTGGGAGTGTCCATGCGTGCGTGGGTAAATTACCATGATAGATAGATAGATAGATAGATAGATAATGTTGTGGTCTTGTTAGGGCCAGAAATAAAGACACAAAGGGAGGAATTGAGTTAAACAAATATATTAACAGAAACAGTAATACAAGCAAAGTGTTATAGCAAGAATGATTGGTTCGACTGTCAAGGATTACTGCTGAAAAACTTCCCTCTTTAAAAAGGCAGTACCTGCTCCTATTTATAGCTGGGAGTGTCCATGCGTGCGTGGGTAAATTACCATGATAGATAGATAGATAGATAGATAGATAATGTTGTGGTCTTGTTAGGGCCAGAAATGAAGACACAAAGACGGGAACTGAGTTAAATAAATATTCCTAAAATTTCAAATTTTTAAAAATATTTTTTCAATGTCCTAAATAGAACTCATCTGGCAGCCTTGAATGCATATACAGTACTGTTCGATAAAAGTGACTCACCTGATATTTTTTTACTTAAAATTTTTTTCGCCTATTGTTTTGGGTGGCCAAACTAATTTTTAATCTTACTAATATAAAGACCCCTTCCCGACCACCTAGTAAAAAAGTTTACTCACCCTAAGGTATTTTATTGATAATTATAATTTTGGATATAAATGAGATTCAGGAAAAAACTCTGTGCAAAAAAAAGTGACTCATTTATTTCCTGCAACTAGTAATCAATAGAAACATAACCGAACAGCTTTAAATAAAGAATAATAGAGGTATAATTTATTTATAATAGGTAATATAGTTCGAAATATTTAATAATCTATGGGTCCTCCTTTATTTTGAATAACCTTTTCAACCCTTTTTGGCATTGACTTGATTAGGTTCTGGCCAATCTCATCTCCAAACATTGAATTCCATTCGGATATGAAATTCACAATCAAATCCTCTTTGTTGCTCAACTGCTTTCTCAAGAGCCTGTACTTTATAATGCTCCATAAGTTTTCTATGGGATTGAGGTCAGGAGATTGGGGTGGTCATGTCATAACACTCACCTGCTTCTCATCAAAGTATTCCTTCATCAATTTTCATTTGTGACAGGGAGCATTATCCTGCATAAAAATGAGCTTGGTAGCGTCGATTTGCACCCTTTCAGCAGAAGGGAGCAGACAAGACTCTAAAATTCTCTTGTACTGCTCGCTCCTGAGGGTCTTTTCAATAAGTTTTAAGAAACCAGTTCCATGAAAAGAAAAGCATCCCCAGAACATTATACTGAATGGATGCTTGACAGTACTTACTGCTAAATTCAAAGAGCTTTCAAAACTTCTTTTTCGGATTTTAGATCCTTTGAATTTAGCTCAACTTTCGTTTCATCGGAAAAGAGAACATTCTTCCATTTTAACCCCGAAAACAATAGACAAAAAATATTTTAGTCAAAAAAATCAGGTGAGTCACTTTTATCGAAAATCACTGTACACGTATACAATTACATCTTAAAATCTATATAGGTGAGGAGTGAAAATGGATTTCTGAAATCAGTACCCAAAAATTAGGTTAGAACAACTATTTTTATGTTTGCTTAAATTTCCAGTGTTATTTTATGTACTTTAACTGTATTTTTTAAGCAGCCGCATGGAAACTAGTTATATTTATTAGAGAAAAATAAAAATCATCTAAATGTGTTTGTATCCCTCTCCAGATGTGCCACACATTTACACAAGATCGTTATATTTTTCTATGATTTTTTTCCGCACTTACTTTCAATCTGCCCTGTGAATATTAGATTTTATGTACTCTAGAAGTTTCAACGGTTTCTTTCTGATGTTAAGTATTTGTTCTTTTTAGCTTCCATTTTCTTTAAAACTTCCTTGTTGCTCACATGTTCGGTCCATGGTATTCTCAGCATCCTCCTGTAGAAACAGATTTTTTTTTTTTGCTTCAAGTCTCTTCTTCATCTGTGAGGAGATCGTTCAAACATTCAATGCCATATTGGAGGACTGATATTAGGTAACAGTTCAATATTCTATTCTTTGTTTCCAATACCATTTTCCTGTTTTATTCAAAACAGGAAACGTTCATAATTTATGCAATCATTTGGAATCCGTTTATTTTTTTCTACTTTCTCTTATTGCTGATTTCAATTCGTACCAAAACGTATTTTTTTCTAAAATGAAGGCCAATAAAGAATAGATTTACTTTTTGATAAATGTTTGCCTGTTTGTTCATTTAGGCACTAATATTGATTTTGTAAACTTGTCAGAAATTGAATTAAATTCCTTTGACTCGAATTTAACAGTTTATTTCTCGCCGGGCCGACTGGAGCCAGTTTCAAATAAACCCTGATTATAAATATTAAATACAATTATAAAACATTTCGCATGAAGACATAAGTGCATTTATTGCTTAGATGTGAACACACACACACACGCACGCATGCGCGCGCATATCTATCTATCTATCTATATATATATATATATATATATATATATATATATATATATATATACATATATATATATATATATGTATGCATGTATGTATATGGTTACTACCATAGATTCTAAAAAATGAGCATACTTGATAAAAATGACCCAAATTGAATAAAAACAAAATTTTATCGTCAAAATATTTATGTTGTTATTAAGAGAAAAACCAAAGTATTTTTGATTACACTGGTTTACAAAGAAATTTTGTCTTTGAGGCAAGCTTGTGAATAGGTTTGTTTTTCTAATTTTGATCTGGTGAACTCAAATTTCTGAAAACGACAGGAGATTCCATTATACATACATACATAGAAATAAATTCAACCATAATTCTGATTTTAAAAATGCCACACTTATAAAAAAAGAAAATAACTCAATCAGAAGGAATATCTTGAGAGTGCTGCCATAGAATATTGCCCAAATATTAATCTATGCCCAGGTTTTTCCCCTTTTTAACCTTTCTTAACAAAATTAATGCTCCCCCAAACAAACGTACACAACAATATCGTAAAATCAAAAGAAAATGGTTGAATACATCAACACAGATATAATGACAATATTCCCCACACGTGACAAATACTGACGTTATTTTCAGTAAACAATATGAAAATAGTGTTCTCCACATATCTCCAGTTGCTAAGAACATTCTGTTTTTTGTTATTATTAGTTACTTTGTGTAATTAAATTCATTTCGTTTTTTGCTTTGAAAAAGTCCACATAGGACGAAACGCGTCAGCAACAACTACATTTTTACTCTTGTCATTTATATATATATATATATATATATATATATATATATATATAAAGTGAACATTGAAGTCAACACTCAAAAGCAACAGGGTGTTTCATACTAGACGCAAATGTCAGGCCGCCTGACGATTGCGTCTAGCATGAAACTTTTGTATTTACATACGCTCTGTCTCTGATATTGAGCACTTTATCCCATAAATATAGCACTCCTTAAAACTATATTTCTTCATATCTATCTATCTATCTATCTATCTATCTATCTATCTATCTATCTATCTCTTTCTCTCTCTATATATATATATAATTATTTATTTAAAAATATGATTCCAACACGCTAAATAAATAAATAATTAATAATTAATAAATAAATAATTATATTTAATTTAATAAATTATATTTAATTTAATAAATAACTAATTATATTTATTCTCTACTTTTGTATTGAGCACTATTTTTTTAAAAATAATAACAAAAATACTAAAGAACTTTGGATTATTTACCTAACGAGTTCTTTCCTATTTTCTATATATTTTTCACACACACACACACACACACACACACACACACACACACACACATATATATATATATATATATATATATATATATATATATATAAAAAGTAATACATATGTTGGTTTGACAACCACAACCTTATGAAGTCGTCTCACACTTCATTTGTCGGATACAACTTCTATTACACAACATCTAAAACATATTCCCGTCCACCTTGACAATACAAGAAAATAATTGTTTATAACAATACAATATACAACACCATGAAAATACATAAAAAACGTCAAATTCTCGAAGCAACCAACTATCAAATAAAATTTATTACGAATATAGCAACAATATATTAAAGTGCATCAAGCAGACATTTAAAGCCATTTTACATTTTTATCAATTTCCGGTCCGCTCTATTATACTGTAACGCTTGTTTTGCGAAAAAAAAAAAATCCATCATTACAACAGGTAAATTTAAAAGTTCTCGCCTGTTTCAAAAATCACCATCACAACGAAAGGCCAATTTTATCGCAGTTACAATAAGTTCTTCTTTGTAAAGAGCTAATTTGCAGATCTTCTTGGAAAAGATCGAAAGTGCTTGGATTAGAAAAAAATCTCACAACGCCTTCCTTAATGAATTTCGTCTTAACATCAAGAAACTGATTAGACAACTGAAAAGGATCAGTATAAAAACATGTAGACACAATATGTTTATATTATTCAATGAAATATGTTTGAATGAAGATAAGCTTAATATATATATATATATATATATATATATATATATATATATATATATATATTCCTATATATATATATATATATATATTCACATCTAAGCAATAAATGCACTTATGTCTTCATGCGAAATGTTTTATAATTGTATTTAATATTTATAATCAGGGTTTATTTGAAACTGGCTCCAGTCGGCCCGACGAGAAATAAACTGTTAAATTCGAGTCAAAGGAATTTAATTCAATTTCTGACAAGTTTACAAAATCAATATTAGTGCCTAAATGAACAAACAGGCAAACATTTATCAAAAAGTAAATCTATTCTTTATTGGCCTTCATTTTAGAAAAAAATACGTTTTGGTACGAATTGAAATCAGCAATAAGAGAAAGTAGAAAAAAATAAACGGATTCCAAATGATTGCATAAATTATGAACGTTTTCTGTTTTGAATAAAACAGGAAAATGGTGTTGGAAACAAAGAATAGAATATTGAACTGTTACCTAATATCAGTCCTCCAATATGGCATTGAATGTTTGAACGATCTCCTCACAGTTAAAGAAGAGACTTGAAGCAAAAAAAATCTGGTTCTACAGGAGGATGCTGAGAATACCATGGACCGAACATGTGAGCAACAAGGAAATTTTAAAGAAAATGGAAGCTAAAAAGAACACATACTTAACATCAGAATTGACCGTTGAATTTCTCAGGTACATAATGAGGAAAGAGGGCGTGGAAAATTTGTTACCCACAGGACAGACTGAAGGCAAGTGGGGCAGTGAAAAACAATGCCTCATATAGCGATCTCGTGTAAATGGCGGAATAAGGTTTGGACGAGATAAGAAAAATCAGAATTTATTAAGAGCTACAAATGACAGGAAATTGTGGAGAGCCATGATCGCCAACATCTTGAAGAGACACGTCACATAGAAAAAGAATGAGCTTTTGTAAATGGATGGCAGAACCGGGTTTAGGAGAGATAACAACAAGTCAACATTTATTCAGAACTAGAAATGATAGGAAATTGTGGAGAGCCATGATCCCAACGTCCTGAAGAGTCACGCTAAAAGAAGAAGCTATGAAAGGTGCTGCTTAGAACGCAGGAATGGCGTCTAAAAGATCCTAATATTAAAACACCTTTATTAGGCTGCGAGATTCTTGCAATAAGTTTCTAATCTCTTTGAAGCGTCAAAGTTAACATTTACGAAACTTTAGTATATGTCTATATATATTAACAGAAGATAACTGATAACTGACATCCATTAAACATGGCACGTGGAACTAGAACAGTCTACCCCAGTGACGGAAATAAAGATTTAAGTTCGACATTCCAACCATCTGAAGAAGGCCGGAGCGTACAACGGCCGAAACGTTGTAATAAATATGGCGACAAAGATGAGAACAATAGTCCGAATAATGTAAATAATGTACATAATATCTCATCTCAGAAATATAGACAGATACTGAAGGGCCGAAACGTTGTAATAAATATGGCGACAAATATGAGTACAATAGTCCGAATAATGTAAATAATGTTACGAAACTTTGTTTAGTCTGGCACAAGGGCACATATTGGCGATGAATAAAAAAATAAGAGCTATTCCATTCTTCAAAGTGCATGACATGACGATCTGAATTCGAAACTTTTGGATGTTGTCCGAGTTTGTATATATATATATATATATATATATATATATATATATATATATATATATAAAGTAATGCATATGTTGGTTTCACAACCACAACCTTATGAAGTCGTCTCACACTTCATTTGTTGGATACTTAATTATTACGTAATCTCTTAAAATTGGTAAGATCTTGCTCCAGTCAGCTAAATGATTATGGCTTTTTTCTTCATCTCGAACACCGACCTCTGGCGTTGTTGGGAAACACTCACCAACCTCGCTCAAAGGCAGGCCTACACGTTTGGCACTCACTGTATAAAGTGTTATTTAAGTTCTCCCATTATGTTAAAACCGGATTTTCAAGGTATCTAGAATGTCAACCAATAGAATCATTCAGTACTAAAAGAACCTCTCAGTTCGTTAGCTGGGTATTGACAATTTCAAAGAGTGGAGCCTGGATAGTAGAAAGAGACGTTACAAAAGAGCATTTTAGGGAAACCCTCGGAGCTACTGATAAGACATTTGGCGATTGAAAAGAGATCCAATCTTTGGGGCGTCGAGCGCGTAACACTTCCCCTTAGTGACTGTCAAAGCCTGAATTCAGAATAGACTTCAACGAAATAATCTCTTAACAGTTGCTTCTTTCAACAAAGATTCTAAGTTCGTTTTATTTTATTGATGTCATTTTCTTTTTTTCAAGTGTTCGGGGTTAAACTGTTCAAAGTCTCTGACCCATCGATGAGATCGGCATCGGATTTCGTGTTGTGACGTTGGCAAAGTCATCGCGAGCGACAGACAATGTCTTCGTGATTGTACCTTTTCAAAAGCGGGTAACATGTTTTTTTTTTCTTCGTTTGCTCTATCAAACTGAAGATTTTAAGACGAGAGTAATAAAAAAAAATGGTCGAAGAATTTCTAAGACGTTAGTTACAGCATCTTTGTAGCACTAAGTTTCTTCAGGTCTGCCAGCAGTTAGAAAGAAAACCTAATACATAAAAATCAAAGTTTGTGTGCGTGTGTCTATTCGAAAGCCGGAAATTTATTCAGTATATAATGTTGGTTGTCTGTGTATGCAAATATTACATAAAACTGTGACAGCATGTGTTTTATATCGTGCCACACTTAACATTTTAGGGCGAAATTTATAAATTCGCTTTTAAAAATCAAATTTTGTAAATAACATTTTTATTCATGTTTATCTAGTTTTTTTTCTGCTAAACTTTATAAATAAGCGGTTGTTTTGTTAATCATCCTGATATATAAATAGGCTGGTCATTTACTAATTATAAAATAGTAACGAGCGTAGCATTTCGATCACGGTTTGGAAGTTTTTTTGATTTTATTGGTTTGTTTAACGCCATATCAGATCCACGTGGGCCAAGTAATTCCGAAATCTTGGTGTCTTTGAAGTAATAAACATATGATATATGTTATTCTGATTTCACAATTGAATCCAAGATAGATGATACTCAGCTTTTGTGCATATACATGTTTGTGGGGACATGATTATTAGAGTCGGTGATATATGTGGGTTATTTTGCATTCTATTGAAGCTATATATTGTCATACAGTTTGATTACTTTAATAAACTGTTTGATATTATATGGATAATGGAAACAGTTCTTTAATTTTGTTTTTAGCGGCATATGAAACCTCTAGTTATTTAATCGAAATCTAAATATTTTGAACCCAATTTTTGGCTTCAACTAAATATATACTATAAATAGGTATTGTTGGTCGGTTGATATTGTTTAGCGGCATATCAACACCTCTATGGGTTATTTAATGCCGAAATCTAAATATTTTGAACCCAATTTTATGGCTTCAACTAAATATATACTATAAATAGGTATTGTTGGTTGGTTGATTTTGTTTAGCGGCATATCAACACCTCTATGGGTTATTTAATACCGAAATCTAAATGTTTTGAACACAATTTTATGGCTTCAACTAAATATATACTATAAATAGGTATTATTGGTTGGTTGATTTTGTTTAGTGGCATATAAACATCTCTATGGGTTATTTAATGCCGAAATCTAAATATTTTGAACACAATTTTATGGCTTTAACTAAATATATACTATAAATAGGTATTGTTGGTAATTTTTTAAACAAATATATTTTTATACTTTCATTGTGTTTTGTTCTTTTTGTTGGGGGCTTTACCATCCTAATAAGTGCTATCACCTTAGTGGACCTGAGAACAATAGCAATTAAAATGTGATTCTCGCAAAACCTCCAATCCCTCGATCAGCAATCTTGCTGCCGGATGTAGTTTATCGTCATACCCAGGATTAGTGCTTGCAATTAAAGTATGACGTAAGCAATGTATAAAATGAAGTACGCATTTTTATACTATTGTTCATCTAAGGCCTAAGAGCCACTTAATATAGAGAGTTACTGAATGAGGTGGTTTTAAGGGTGTAAAAGGAGGAAGACGTGCATATTATGAGTATATGTAGGATAGATTACGTTTGATGTTAGAGATGAAGAGGTTAAAATCGAAAGGAAGAGAGAATTCTCCAGGGAATCTGTTCCACAAAGTGACAGTTCTGGCGAAGATAGCAGTAACTTTATCAATGGGATACAAAGGAAATGAAGAATTATTAACCCTGTATGGCGAGTCCTAGCTGTGGCCACATAAACTGCAAAAAGCGATTGTAATTACTTGAGGTATTGAGTAACCAAAGATCAACCAAATGACACCAAACATTGAACCCAACATATTAAATATATTACATTTAAAATAATAGAAGGCATGAACTCTCACGTGCCTACAGGAAATGCGATAACGCGAAATTTTAAATAGATTGAACCGACGAGATAAAAAAAAACGATAAACGAAAGTACTGAGAAATTTTATTTGCCAAAATAAAAAAAAAATCTGATTAGAAATATTGCAAAAGTAAATAAAAGCATATTCAATATTTCATTGGATTTTAATCAAACGTGAATAAATTAGAAATTGGTGCACTGATGAGCTGTGATACAGCGAAACAGTCTGTCTGTGGATGACAATATATATGCTCCTGAAAAATTTATTTCATTTGAGCTCTCTGGGGAGCTCTCTGGGGAGGAAGTGTGGGTTTGTAAACTGTCACTACTACAGCTAATAATGCAAGACTCTTCGGTAAATCGAATTGAGTTCTTTCGGCCACTGTGTGTTTATTTAAAAATAAATACGCTTAAATTCACCTTCATCCCTGCCGTTCTAGTAGTATAATCCACAACTGATGCCAATTCAGTTGGGTTTCGATGCTAGCTAGAGGCAACTGGAGGTCTAGCCACACTGATGAGCAGTGATACAGCGAAACAGTCTGTCTGTGGATGACAATATATGCTCCTGAAAAATTTATTTCATTTGAGCTCTGGGGACTGGGAGGAAGTGTGGGTTTGTAAATGTCACTACTACAGCTAATACTCTTCAGTAAATCGAATTGAGTTCAGCCACTGTGTGTTTATTTAAAAATAAACTTAAATTCACCTTCATCCCTGCCGTTCTAGTAGTATAATCCACAACTGATATCATATATATATATGATGAGCATGATATATCTATGGATGATATATATATATATATATATATATATATATATATATATATATATATATACCTGAACAGCTAGAACCTATCTACTTAGGTTTCACCTACAGGATAGCGTATATTTTTTGACAGCATGTTTTCAATGAGACATGTCTCATTGAATAATTTAGACAGAAAGTTTTTTTACTTATTTTCAATAGGATCCTTTAATATTTACGGACAATCTTTTTAGTATCCTTATTAAAGAAAGAAAGAAAACTACCATGTTGATACATATTCATTTATTCCGAGTACTTTCGACATCAGCACAATATCATCATCAGGTGGCCAGATGTGAAAGGTGATGTGGTCGAAGAAACTGTCTGACGGCCATGACTAGATTCTCCTGCTTGTGTGGCAGACATAGGGTTATCCAGTAGTCACTCCCTTGACCCAGGTCTGTACTACCTCCCTAAAGAACTTGATGTAGGCCTCTGTGTTGAGTCCGAGGTCCTCACCAAAATATTATATCAGAACGATTATAGTGGGTTTTCCGTGCTGTCGTACCTTCGTAATCACCATTCGACTCATTCAACTCTTTCCGAATCCACTGCATTGTCCTCAGATTGACACCAAGCACTGTTATTTTTAAAAAATGTTTTGCATGTTTTAGTTATCGTATTCTTGGCTAGTTTGTTTTGTCTTGGGAGACTTTCTAGTTTTGTCTGCGCTTGTTAAATAATAAATATTTCTGTTTTGACTTCCTCAGTTTTACCTTTGGGGTCAGATACAGGACAAAACAAAGTAAGTCGATTTTGATTGGCTGAACTTGCGTGGGAATGAATGGAGGTTTTTTGGGGAGTTTATTTTAACTGTCGAGCAATGTAGACGTATTGACTTCGTGTCTGAATCTACTGCCCAGTTGGTTGAGAGAGAGAGAATTCTATGTTTCTTACTAAGGAATCAGCACACATGTTAGTCCACAAAAATCTCCTGAGCCGAGCAAGCATAGAAATTAATACAATATGGGAACCAGTAATAAGGAGTGCCCGAGAAAAGCGATAATAACAACAAAAAATTGCAATATGAGCTCTGCTAACAACATGCAATGCTAACAACAAAAATTGCAATATGAGCACCGGTAAAAATGGTTGCTGATGAGAGGTTTTTAATACCCAGAAATTCATACACAGCTGTCCTCAAGGACACACGGCACAGTGGGTAAAGGCGTTGGTTAGATCCAGAGTGTGAGTTCAATACCCGGTTAAGGCAGTGGAGAACTTTCAGAGGGAAAATTAACAAGAGATAACTGATAACTGACATCCATTAAACATGGCACGTAGAACTAGAACAGTCTACCCAAGTGAGCGAAATAAAGGATTCAGTTCGACATTCCAACCACCTGAAGAAGGCCGTAGCGTACAACGACCGAAACGTTGTGATAAATATGGCGACAAAGATGGTATTTATCAATCCACCCACGGGGATCTAATGTGGCACAAGGCCTTTTTAATGTGGGTATCTCTGAGCCCGTAGGCCCAGCCAAAAATAAATAACCATCCGAGGCGGGCCAGTTCCGTCAACCTCCCCGAACGAAACCATACCCTTCGGCGGAGCTTCGTCCGGGTTCCTCTCTGCAAGCAGAGAGTTCGACAGACACCCGACCCGGCAGCTCACAAAGCGCAGATACTACACTTTGATCCTAGCCACCGGGCCGAGCGACAAAGATAAGGACAATAGTCCGAATAATGCAAATAATGTAAGGTCACTAAGTCTCTTTCGAAGTCCCTAGTTCCGTGTGTTGCAGTGGACATTTTTTTTTGTTTTAAAATAATATTTTCTTTGAGTGTGACATTTGTGTTAAATGCTAGATTCAAGAACAAATATATTTGCCATCTTATTTTTTTATGAGGCTTTCAATTTTTTTCTGTTAATTTCAGTTTGTAGGTAGACGGGATGGGTATGTTCATTAGGGAGTAGTCGAGATTAAATTTCTCAGTGTCCATGTTAGGTTAAACTTTGTCTGGAGGAGAAAATATCTATAATCGCCTACCGACACCAACAGAAATTAACTAAATAAACGATTAGAATTTATTTCCCAATGTAAACAGGAAATTAAACTAAAAATCGAAAACTAAAAATGAATAACTTGTAAAACAGCACAAAAGGGGCAAGTATATACAACGTGGGAAGAATAATAATAGTGTTTGGTTTATATTACGGTATATCAACCCATTGGGTCATTTAAAGCCAATCTTTAATTTTCCTGGGAGAATTAGTAATTTCTTTTACAAATAATGTGCGATAAAATAAAAAATAAAAAAAACATATATCGATCTAATATTTTTCACTTTTATTAAAGCTTCGTCAGAGATTGAGAAACAAACCAGAAAAAATATAGAAACACGTACTTTCAATTATGTTTGGATCAATTCTCATTGGTCAGACATGTGTCACATGTAATGAAAACTGTAGATAATTTTATGTGTATGTAGGTTTGTGAAGATTCTTGTATGTTTAAGTGGTCAACGAATGGTAATGATAATGTGTATTTGTAATTGTGTGCGTTTGTCTGTCTAGTTGGGGTCCTTTATATTCCCCTTTATTTTCCCAACCATCGCAGCGGGGAGTCGCAGGGTTCTAGTTCATGGCTTGCCTCTTTAAGAATATATTCATTGTAATGGATAGATATAAGTTAGATTCAAAGAAAGATGGCGACGTAATGTTTAGGCGTGTGCTTATAGTTAGTAATAATGTTCTTAAGTTTTCAACGTATTTTCTTCTTAAAGAATTATTTTAATTAGGGTGACATTATTGAAATCAAAGTTATGTTCAGCATGATTTCGATGCAAAACGAGAGTTAGATCGCTTGTCCAAACGCAAGTTCCTCTTGTGTTCGTAGGATTTAGATCACGCGATGTCTCCCCCACATAAAAATTTTTGTATCGTAAACAATTTATTTGATAAATTCCGATGTCTTAATTGTTGTTCTTTCCAGGGTAGACCTGCGAACAACAGCAATTAAGATGCGGTTCCACGCTCAAAAGCGTCCGATCAGTCTTTTCTTTGTCCTGGGTATGGCGATAGACAAAACTCGTCAGCTCGGCCTATGATCGGTAGATTTGAGATTTGAGGAGCGTGAAACCACCTCTTTATTGCTGCTGTTCCTAGGTCCACCCTGACCCGGGGTGGCAGCACCTGTTAGGGGTACAGCTATGGGTAAATAGTTAACTCCAAACTGGTTTAAAATCACTTTGTAAGTGTAGAAATACATTTTTATAGTGAAGGCGTCACCAATACATTTTCATAGTAAAAAAATTTACTAAGAATACATTTTTGTAAGGAAAAATAAAAAAAAATTACGAGCAATATCTTTCCGTAAAAAATAAAATAATAATGTTCCAAATAAAATTAATTTCGGCATTAAATGTCCCACAAACAGTTGATATGCCGTCAAAAAAAAACAAAAAAAAAACAGAGGCCTTGCTGTTGGATGTAGTTTATCGTCATACCTAGGGTGATTTTTTTTAAGGCAGTTCACCACAAGCAAGGCGGGGGTGCCACTAGTACTCAAGGGGTTACAGAGGATTGAGAACAAGAATAAAGAAACGTGTTTGAGGAAAGGATACAGAGAAGAATATGGAACAAGCTCAGGGTGTTAGATTCGATTAACATTACACTTGAATATTTGAAGATTATAGTCATCGGGGAAGCAACTAAGGGGAAGGGAGTTTCACAGATGGGAAGTGCGGGAGAAGAAATGTTTTGACAGTGAAAGGGTGGGAACGAGATGCAAGCCTGGTAGCTCGCTTCATGTAGTCAGGGAACCAGCGAAAGTAGCTCGTCGGAATAGTTGCCGTGAAAATACGTATAGAAGAGACAGAGGGAGGCCACGGCATGTCTGTGGGAAAGCGATTGTAGACTAGGTGCCAGATCAAGACCTATCACATTGCATATTCGTCTCTGGATTTTGTCAAGGACCTGGAGACTTACAGAGGGGGCACCAGACCATATATGGCAGCAATGTTCCATGGAAGGACCAATGGTTGATTTATAATTTGAAGGAGGGACTCAGACGAGAAAAACTTTCTGGCATGACACAGAAAATAATAATAATAATAATCAAAAGAAGAAGAAGAAGAAGAAGAAAGAATAAAAAAAGCGCTAAAATGAAAATAAATAAATAAAACATTAGGTAAATAAAAAACTAATGAACAAACTATGAATGCACAGAAAATGTCACGATGACAAGGAAGAACAAATAGTTAATGAATAGGTCCCAAAATAGAAAGGGGCATAAGACAAGGATGCGTCGTCTCCCCGGATCTATTCAACCGATACAGCGAGACAATCCTGAGAGAATTGGAAACGCTACCAGGATTTAGCATTGGCGGCCACAACGTTAACAACATAAGATACACAGATGACAAAGTACTGATAGCAGACACGGAAATGAAATTATAAAACCTCCAGTAGATGAAATCTCTTCAAAATTGGTATTAAATTGTGCGAAATTTCTCACTCAATCCATGTGTACAGGCATTTTTCATTCGCTTTTCTAGGGCAAATTCCAGCTTCGACCGTGTCGCTTGCTGTCACCGTTGGCATTTGACGGTGTCTGAAACGCGATTTGCGCGATAAGATCGCATTTCAACTTTGTCCTCTCTAGGGAATCCTCCTGAAATATATATCAGATTGTGAGGAATTTCCTGCTTAATCCATGAGTCAAAGAATTATTTCAGTCGCTTGTGTAGGGAGGGAGTGACCTTCGACCATACGGGACCTTGTGTTAGTGAATTTGTTGGAATTTTCATGTGGACCAAAACTTGGGGATCCCTCCCATTTCACTGCTTTATAACTTTTTTCCAGTAGATGAAATTTCTTCAAAATTGGTATTAAATTGTGTGAAATTTCTCACTCTATCCATGTTTCACCACAAGCAAGGCGGGGGCGAAACATGGATAGAGTAGCGACGGAGAGTAAAAAGAAGGGACTAAGCATAAACTAAAAGAAGACAGAGTGCATGGTCATCAGTAAGAGGGTGAGCCCAAAATGCGATTTGCAGGTCGGGAACACTAGAATCAAGCAGACGCGGACGTTTAAATATCTGGGAAGCATCTTGACAGAGGACGGTAAGTGCGACACTGAGATCTGTAGACATATTGGGATGGCTAAGGACACATTTCAAAAAGTTGGGCAGAGTATTGCAAGACAGGAGGATTTCTTTGGTAACAAAGAATACTGAACTGTTACGTGACATCTGTCCTTTACGGCAGTGAATGTTGGACAATTTCCTCAAAAGAAATGAAGAAGAGACTCGAGGCAACAGAGATGTGGTTCTACAGAAAGATGCTAAGGATATCATGAAGCAAGCGTGTGAGGAACGATGAGATCTTAGAGCGGTTGCAATTAATATCAGAAAGAGGCAGCTGAAGATGGAGGAAGGAGGGGCTGGAGAATCTGATACTCACGGGTCGAATAGAGAGAAAGAGAGACAAGGGAAAACAACGCTTGACATACCTGGCGATCTTAAGCAAGTAGATGACAAAATGGTCTGGGGAAGGTGGCAGAGGGAAGGAACTTGTTGAGAGTTGCAAGGGATAGAGGGTGGTGGAGAAAGGACATGGCACATAAAAAGAAAGATAAGAATCAATAATAGATAAAGCAATGAAAGGAAAAAAAGAAACAAGTGCTACAACTAACCACAAACATTTCTCCTCAATAACCTTTAGAATAATTTCAAATATAATTTTGCCGCCAACGCAGTAACCGTTAAAAATAAAACAATAAACCGGAATTACTTGTTATCTACACATCTTGTGTAAATTAATTGAAACAAACGCTTTAGTTAGCCTTTCTTTCATCATACGGTCAGTTTTAGGTCATTTGCAGTGGTGTACAGTAATATAAATTTATTTTCGGGGTGTATGATGAAATTTGTTTGGTCTTGTAAAATATTGCGTCATCCGTGATTTTATCAGATTTTCATCACGCTTAGACACTATTGTCTCGACTGTCGATTAGTTGTCCTACGGCCATTTTCTGCGATGGACGTTACTCTAAGGAAGCGTACGAAAATTGTAAGGAAGGTATGCATTAATTCCACTGCTTTAAGAC
>CAHIKZ030005544.1:3567500-3627500 GCA_903632075.3 Acanthosepion pharaonis
AAATATATATATATATAACACACACTTTAACACACACACACATATATATTTTAAATATATATATATATATATATATATATATATATTTTATATATAATAACAGTTTTAATAATTTTGAATAGAAAACTAAATCAATATTTGGGTTTTAATTTAAGGAGTTTAGGCTTGATTCCAAATTGGTATGATATAATTTTTATGTTTAATTTAAAATTTTAAAATGTATACTTTACGGAATCTAGGAATAATGTTGAAAAAGTTTAACACAGTGACATTCACATTTATTACATAGATTAACACAAACACACACACATACACACACACACACACACACACACATATATATATATGTATGTATATATATATACAGATAGAAATAAGTGTGGATATAAACAAAATAAAAAGATATTAGCTATTGTATATCCGTGTGTTAGCGTGCAAACACATATCATCGAATAAATGTTTACTTAATTTTTAAATGGTAATTTTACAACAATTTAATATAATTTATTTATTTCAAAAAAACATTTAAAATAAAGTTTCATATGTATGTATAAAAACAGTGCTCAATGAAGTTAGACAGAGCTAAGTGATTTGATTCTGAGTTTAATTTATTGTTCCTCCCATGAGAACCAGTATTTTTTAAAGAACAACTGTAATAAGTGTTTCGTTCACCAGTTCGTACCTGACAACTTGGGAAAACCATGAAACTGTAAGTTGCACTACAAACGTACACACACTCACACACACACACACCCACACATAATATAATACAATATATTATATTATATATATTACATATATTTATATGTAATATAATATAATATATTATATACAATATATATATATATATATATATATATATATATATAATTCAATATATTATATATAATATACAATATATATATAATATAATTCAATATATTATATATATATATATTATATATATATAGATGTAAATATATATATATATATATATATATATATATGTATGTGTGTGTGTGTGTGTGTGTGTGTGTGTGTGTGGAAGGCACACATAAATTCCTATATATACGACCCTATTTTCAAAAAAAAATAAAGTTCTGCGATTGAGCCCTTTAGAGGGAATGGGCGAATTTGTGAAAAGTGACTGCTACTGCTGATGCATATGCTCTTCTACGAATTGAGCACTCCGAGTCACTGGTGTGTTTATTCTAAACTAAATACGTAAAAATTCACCTTCCTCTCGGCCAGGAGCTGATAGCACACAGGAAAAAGCCCCGACTGATGCTAAATCGGTTGGGTTTCAATCCTGTCTTGAGGCAATCGGATGTCTAGCTACACTGATGAGCTGTGATAACAGCGAAACAGTCTGTCTTTGGATGACTATATATATATTATATATATATATATATATATATATATATATATATATATATATAATCCCGACAAATTACCAGTTATAATACTACATAAGAAATGCCGAAGTTATTTTAAGGGTACTTTTCTTTAAATTGGAAACTTTTAACGTCTGGTGTATCAAAAAAAACCCAAGTTGTTTTCATTCACTTAGATAGTTTTTCTATCATTTCTGTTAAATAATATTTAAATTAAAAGAAAAAAAAAAAAAAAAAAATGTCCTTTGATATTGTAATAGCAGTAATTTTGTTACGAAAGG
The DNA here is from genome assembly GCA_903632075.3 of Acanthosepion pharaonis. Lineage (NCBI taxonomy): Eukaryota > Metazoa > Mollusca > Cephalopoda > Sepiida > Sepiidae > Acanthosepion > Acanthosepion pharaonis. The sequence goes on from CAHIKZ030005544.1 coordinate 3,569,155, forward strand.
TGACATGCTGTATGAATTTTAGACGCAAATTTACCGCAGAAGAACCTTCAAAAACTTGACGACACTTCGTAGATATCTCTCCCTAGTGAGACCCCCCCCTCCATAGAGGAGAACATGACTAAAGACTGTGTGTACGCTATCCCGTGCAGCTGCGGAAAGGAATATAAAGGAGACACAGGCCGCCCTCCTCAAAAAAAAAAAAGGCTTCATTAAACTTAATGTTAAAATAACAGAAAACCTGTAATACATTAACTAATTTTAAATGAGGGAAGGAAAAAAAATCAGGCATGGCTGACCACATATGGAAAGAGAAGGGAGATCACCACCCGCTGTGGGATCATGTTCAAATCATAGAAATAAAGGAAAACAAGGGACACCATTGGAAAATTCGTAAACTTTATGAATCAGCACATATGCTAGGCCAAAAAAAAAAAAAAAAAAAAAAAACAAAATCTCCTGAGCCGACCAAGCATAGAAATAAATACAATATGGGGAACCAGTAATAAGAAGTGCCAGAGAAAAAGCAATGATAACAATATAGTTGCAATATGAGCTCTGGTAAAAACATGCAATGATAACAGCAAAAATTGCAATATTTGCACTGGTAAAAATGGTTGCCGAAGACATTAGGTTTATAATACTCAGAAGTTCATACCCAGATGTTCTCAAGGACACATGGCGCAGTGGATAAAGTCGTTGGTTAGATCCAATGACAGGACCCGAAGAGTGTGAGTTCAATATTCGGCTAAGGCAGTGGAGAACTTTCAGAGGGAATTTAGCAGGAGATAAGTAAAAGAAATTAAATGACGCTATTGATTTTCGGCCGAAACGTTGTGATAAAGATGGGAATAATGTACATAATACCTCATATCAGATTAATAAACAATTTTCTTTTAATTAAAACTGAATTCTGAAAGTTGGAAATATAGTCAGAATAATGGCGATGAATAACTAATGAAATAAAACCATGAAGTCTTAAAAAGTCCTCTTGAAGGTCGAAACGCGTAAAATAGGATTTTTCCCATTTTGTCATTCAATTACCCATCATTTGTCTGATAAATAGAATTTATACACAGACATACACGCAGAAATATATGTTGTGTGTAGATGTGTTTGCAAGTGCGTGAGGGCAAGATTAGGTTGTTGGCGCAATAAGACAAACGAAGGATTAAATTGTTAAGGAGTGTAAAGAGATTAGTCAAAGATTAACGTGGATTTAGAATTACAATGAATCAATAGCGTCATTTAATTTTTTTTCTTATCGGCATTGTACATAACTAGGCCACTGACCAAAAATTGATATTTGCACTGGTAAAAATGGTTGCCGAAGATGTTCTCAACGTCAGCGGGATAAATTCTCAATAGCGAAAACTAATCCTCAGTTAGACACGTAAAAGCATTTACCTATTGATTTTCGGCCGAAAAAAAGATAGGCAAATACCCTAAATTAATAAACAATTATCTATCTGAATCTGGAAATATATCAGAATATCTGAATCTATCTATCTATATCTGAAGGTCGAAAAATCTAAAATATCCCATTTTGTCATTCAATTACCCATCATCTATAAATAGAATATACACAGACATCTATCTATCTATCCATCCATCTATCTATCAATATCTAAATTGTGTGTTCAAATCTATCTATCAATGAATCTATCTATCTTATCATTATCTATCCATCTATCAAATCTATCTACTTAGACACGAGCATTTACCTGTTCATATCTATCTATCTAATCTATCTATCTTATCCATTATCTGTTCAAATTCATATCATCTATCTATCTATCTATCCATGCCTATTCATATCTATCTATCTATCTATCTATCTATCTATCTATCTCATATCTATCTATCTATCTATATTTCAAATCTATCTATCTATCTATCTATCTATCTATCTATATCTATATCTATCTATCTATCTATCTATCTATTATCTATCTATCTATCTATCTATCTATCTCATTCTGTTCCTATCTATCTATCTAACGAGCTCTTTCCATTATCTATCTATCTATCTATCTATCTATCTATCTATCTATCTATCTATCTATCTCATTCTGTTCATATCTATCTATATATCTATCTATCTATCTCAGTCTGTTCAAATCTATCTATCTATCTATCTATCTATCTATCTAAAAACATCTTAGTTTTGAATGTTGATTATCGGGGCATAACATGTCCAATTGGATTATAAACGGGAATCAAAAGAAGTGTCTGCAATGTTATCGGTCCTGACCTGGCATCTCGACTTCAGTCACCCTCCCACCCCTGTCTTTACAATAGATCTCTTTATGCCAATTATTCTAATGAGTCTTTCTTTTTGGTATTATGGTGACTGTATCAAGAAGGGTAAGTAAGAATGTGTTGTTTTTAGTGTAAAGAATACTGTGGTATGTTTGGGGGTCAGTAATTGTGGTTAGGGTAAGTTTTAAGATAAGACTGATTAAAGATCAACCGCCTCCATTTTTTGGCCTTGTGCCACTTTTTTTTACATTTTTCAAAATAAATATTGTTTTACTCCTTGGAATCACAAACGCGTGAATGAATGCGTACTACTCGAGTGGCAATTGGGTCTTATCATTTTGCTGATGACATCGCTAGATCTAGTAGTAAACTACGGCCAGAGACACCTTAACGTTGTGTAATGGTTAACAAGCTTGTCTTCCGACTGAATAATGAGTTCGGTTCTCATTGGTTTCCCCATATTTTCGGCCTTGCGCCACATCTAAGCTGCACTCAGAAAATCACCATAGGTAAACTGGGGCTTGTGGGATATATGCGACCCGTTTAGTCGTTCTGAATGGTGCGGTTAATTTCGTAACGCTTCTTAGAATTTTTTTTTTTTTGCTTCGTCTTCACTTGTTCACTCACACATTCTCTCATACTTATATAAACAATCCAGATATAATCCCGATAAAAATAAAAAATATATCTGTAAGTGTCAAAAATAAAACGTTTCTTTACCAGCGCGTTTCCCTCCTCCAACGGACATTCTTAAGGCAGATGTAAGGATTTTATTTTACAACAAGAATTTATTAAAAAGATCTTATGACGTCGTCAGATTTTCAAATTTTTTAGATTTAAAATCACACATAAATATTCTTCAGTTTAACAGTGAAAGTCAAGATAAACTATGGAAGATTCTAAGTGATGTAATTCATTGCCTAAAAAAGGAGAGTGAGTAAATGTTGTTATTTAATTATTTTTTTTGTTTATATTTATTCTTCTTTTTTAATATAATTATTATTATATTTAAATTTAGTAAATTAATTTAACTATTTATTTATTTTAAATGATAGAAGGTGCGGCTTAAAAACGTTTTCTTTTAATTTAAATCAAATTATGCTTACCTTGGAAAAGGAGTACTAAATTCTCCATGTATAATACGCCTTCATCCATAATACGCACACCTAAAATTGTGCTGATAGTGTGGGAAAGTGCTTCTACTTACGCATAATACGCACCCCTTGTTTAGTAATCAAACCCTATAAATTGTACCTCTCTAATTTCATTACGGCCAGCGTTTCCTACTCTTATTTAAAAAAAAAATGCTTTTAAACATAGGATAATATTATTCTAATTTAGTTTTATGATAATTCTTATTTTATGTTACGGCAATTTTTAAAGATTTTTTTAGCTGTGTATAATACGCATCCGTAACTTTCCTTATTTTTTTTTAGAGAAAATGCGTATTGTATTTAGAGAATTACGGTATATCTTTTAAGAAATTTGATATTTGAATCGGCGCTTAGATTTACATTTTGGCAAGATTCAAGTGCGGCACTCCCAAGAACTTCATGCCTAAATAAGATAAACTCCCTTTTAAAAAGTTTGGCATCCATTTTAGCGTGAAGATTCTTCTATCGATAACTAATGCATTCGATAAATTGTTATAAATAAGATCCTTTTTATAGGATGCCATGATAAAGAAAGTCCATCGGAGGATAACATGGGTCAGTGAAGAAACGTTTTCCAATGTTAATGTTATATATATATATATATATATATATATATATATATATATATATATATATATATATATATGAAGAAACATACTTTTTAAGGTGTGCTATATTTATGGGATAAAGTGCTCAATATAGCGCGTATGTAAATATAAATATAAAAGTCAACATTGTAGCCTGGCGACTGTGTCTAGCATGTAACAGCCTGTCGCCTCTGAGTGTTGACTTCAATGTTGACTTTATACATTATATATATATATATATATATATATATATATATATATATATATATATATATACTTTATGTATATATACTGCCCAATGCAGTTTAAATTTGGTGATTAGCCGAGAACCGGTGGTTAGACGTGTATATATATATATATATATATATATATATATATATATATATATATATATATATATATGTCATTCGCAGACAGTACTGTTTCGCTGTAACACAGCTCCTCAGTGCGTCTAGACAAGCGAATGCCTTCTACCACTCAGCCATCTTCACTCGACAAGTCCGTCAAATCTAGCGTATTGTTTTTACAAACGTCAACAAAAGCTAAGCAGCCATAGTGCTCTATTCATTTTGCTGAAGAGCTTCGCATTTACGCAGGTGACCGTTGTTTTTAGAATTAGCTTGTCATTCAACAGTGTTCATCTGATATATATATATATATATATATATATATATATGTGTGTGTGTGTGTGTGTGTGTAAGCAATTATATGGATATAGATCCGACAGTATGAAGAAAATATACTGAAAAAACAAACAACATTTTAAGGCCACTTAACTGTAACAAGGTTATTTTTGTTTTTTGCATTACCTTGTATGGTATAAAATCGCATGATGCAATAAGCTTTTGTTGTTGCATCAGAAATTATTACCACGTAATTTATGGGCCAAAAATTGTTGTCATTGTAAAATTAGCAGCCATTGTGATAATATTTGTGCAGTGAACCAGGCTTAGAATATAGGGGAAAAGAACTTCACTTTCACGTATATAAAAGGAGCAAATTATGGCTGCACATGATAATTACTATAGTGAACGTGAAATTATTGTAAAAGTGGGTTGTAGCTGCCCCCCCGCTATCGTGAATTTCCAATATTCAGCAACATTAAGTAAAAAGCGGGGAAATAGGCGTCCAAGGAAGAAGTCCACATGATGAATCAAATTGCTACACGATCATTCACAAGTTCTTATGAGAAAATACTTGCAACTGTCGTACAAAAATCAGTTCAGTGTTGTCTAAAATTCAAACCGGCTCGTGAACAACGTTTTCATTGCCGCTGAAATTAAAAGCGTCTGAGCGATATAAAAACCTGCTTTGGATTGGCCTGGTTTATTTTACGGCATATCAACACCTCAGTGGTTTATTTAATGCCGACAAGATTTTTAGGATAGATTCGTATGAATAGAATATGTATTCTTTGGTTTAGATTGGTTTGGTTTATTTTGTTTTACGGCATATCAACCTCAATGGGTTATTTAATGCCGACAACATTTTTAGGATAGATTCGTATGAATAGAATATGTATTCTTTGGTTTAGATTGGTTTGGTTTATTTTGTTTTACGACATATCAACCTCAATGGGTTATTTAATGCCAACAACATTTTTAGGATAAATTCGTATGAATAGAGTATGTATTCTTTGGTTTAGATTCGTTTGGTTTATTTTGTTTTATGGCATATCAACCTCAATGGGTTATTTAATGCCGACAAGAGTTTTATTGCTGGTAATTTTTCTTTTCTTTTTTTTAAAATATATTGATGGTAATATTTTTTATCCCAAAATGTACTGCTGGTAATATTTTAATTTTCAAAAATGTTTTGCTGATAGTATTTAAAAAAAAAATGTATTGCTGGTATTAAAACCTATTTTTATATTTTACTACTGTTTTGACTTCTTTTGCGGGGGAGGGGGTAACTATTTGCCTATAGAATAGACCCTGACCGGTGCTACCACCCCGAGTCAGGGTGGACCTGGGAACACCAGCAATTAAGAGGTGATTCCACGCTCCTGAAAACCTTCTGATCAGAGGCCTTTCAGTCGGTTGTAGTGTATCGTCTTACCCAGGAGGCGGACGTAGTTTAACGTCTTACCCAGGAGGCGGATGTAGTTTATCGTCTTACCCAGGAGGCGGATGTAGTTTGTCTTACCCAGGAGGTGGACGTAGTTTAACGTCTTACCCAGGAGGCGGATGTAGTTTATCGTCTTACCCAGGAGGCGGATGTAGGACGGTTAAAAATCTTGGACCGCTGAAGACAGGCGCAACAAATTGTTATGCATAAAAGAAACAATATTAACTTGAGATTTTTTACCCTAAATTGAGGTTTTCTTCTTGATATATACGAAGATATAAAGATAAACAAACTTGCCCTGCATTCTCTCTCTCTCTCTCTCTCTCTCTCTCTCTCTCTTTCTTCAGATAGAAGACCCTCCCCCATCTGGTAGGAGATTTGCTAAAAACTATACAATTCAGACGATGAAGCCCATACCAAACAAGATGAATGGGTGGGGGCAACATGTCCAAATCTGGAACAGCTGGACTCTCCTTCTGTCCTCCAGGAACAAAGATGAATGACTCAAGGTATGACAAACAACTGCAGGAGGAACTAGAACTGCAGATGCCCATTCATCAGCGCACAATATTGTCTTCCATGGTAGCCAAAGGTCGTTCACAATTTTTTTGAAGACGGTCAACGTGACAACACTGGGCTGGCAAAAAGAGTCGTGGAGCCCAGATCTGAGACCAAATAAAAATTTATAGGAAACTGTCGTAAAGAAAGTTACAGAAAAAAAAAAAAAACAAAACAAAAAACGTTCAAGTATTGAAGATGTGAGATTGTAGCCTGCACAAAAGAAAGTTATATTGACTGTTGTAATAACATGATTCTTAGTATACGCCACCCCCATCCAATCAGACAAAAAAGCGAAAGAGGTCATACAAAAGAGTGACTGCAGGTCAATTGTACTTGAAATGAATAAAGAACATTGTCAAGTAAGAATATTTTTTTTTTAAGCACTTCCCCCCAAGCAAGGCAGGAAGCCACAAGGACGCAAGGGGTTACAGAAAATTTAGAGCAAGATCAGATAGGAGTGATAGAAGAAAGGATGAGGGTAGTGGATAGACCAAGGCAACTGGAGATGTCGATTGACATTACACTTGAATAGCTGGAGATTATAGTTCACAGGGAAACAGGAGAAGGGAAGGGAGTTCCACAGGCGAGAGGTGCGAGACATGAAGCTATTAGAGTAGAAGAGACGGCTACATTTAGGAGTTTCGACAGTGAAGGGGTGAGAGCGGGATGCCAGCCTCGTAAGGCGCTGGAACTCGTGACGTCTGGGAACCAGCGAATGCAGCTCCTCGGAGCAATTTCCATGAAAGTATTTGTAGAACAGGCAGCGAGAGGCTACGGCGCGTCTGTAAGAAAGTGACTGTAGACGAGATGCCAGATCAGAGCCAATTACATTGCATATCCGCCTCTGGAGCCTATCAAGAACCCCGAGGCAAACAGAAGGGGCTCCAGACCATATATGGCAGCAATACTCCATACAAGGGCGAATTGTTGATTTGTAGATCTGGTGGATCGATCTGGGGAGAAAAACTTCCTAGCGCGGCTCAGGGAGCCAACTTTCCTCGCAGTGGACGAGGCAGTTGACTCGATGTATTTATTCCATCTCAGGTCAGCAGTCAACGTGAGACCGAGAAGCCGCAGAGAGTTGCTCTCGTGAAGTTGAGCGTCAGACATTCTAATGGAGGGAAGTAAAATTGAATCAGTCTCGCGTTAATTAATTGTTAACTGTCTTGTTTTTAACATTTAGGCAGTAAAATTCCAAGGTAGTCTTAAACTTTTGTTAATGACCATATATAAGAAAATCTGGGAAAATTTCTACTTTTTCATACTCTAAGAGGCTAACAAAATGGACGCACTCATAGAAAATCGATTTTTATATTTTTACCAAGACAAATTCGTTTATTAATACAGGGTATTAATACAGCTGTACATATGTACATTATATAAGTCATAAAATGATTTAGTATTTTGTTGGGTAAACTTTTGCTTTAATAAACGGTCTTAATTCTTCCCTAAATATTTTAGTAAATCAACGTACTTTGGCAGATTTTTTTTTCAGTATTTCTTTAATTCGTGAAAAAGCTCATCTTCTGTGTTAACTTTCCTCTTACGGGCACGCTTGTCCATTATTACCCAAAGGTTTTCAATTGGATTAAGGTCAGGACTGTGACTAGGCCACTGGAAGAGTTGCAATTTACCCGCGTCACGCTTCTTCTGTAGATAATGTTATTTTTTAAGCCAGTATGCTTAAGATCGTTATTGTTACAAAATCCTTTTTTTGATTTGTATAATGTACATATGTACACCTGTATTAATACCCTGGATTAATAAACATATTCTATTAATCATTTGTCTTGATAAAAATACAAAAAAAAAAAAAAAAAACCCAAAAATAAAAAAAAATCACTTTCTGTGGGTTCATCCATTTTTTGCCTCGTATTGTATTTCACCGATGAAAGAATTTGAGGCAAACATTAACTTTCGTGCATGCAAAAAAACAACAAAAAAAACAAGTGTTTTTTCCTTGACACCGCTATTGTTTTGTACCACCTACACTCCCTCAGCAATCTTTATTCAAATACTTATAAAAAATATTTGAACCAAGTTTTACCTTATTGTTTTGATTTGAGGTCTTTTATTATTTTAGACATAGTTGTGATAATTTTTCTATTGAGTTTCGATAATTTATTTTCAATTGTATTTGCGATAGAGATAATGGGTAGAACAATATACATTTTTTGATTCGTTGGGTTTGTCAGGACCATTTCTTTAAAATGAATAGGGAACATCGTCGTGTACAAGTTTGTGAGTAAAATTAAATCAGTCTTGCATAAATCAATTATTAATGTTTTGAACTTGAAGCTAGTGAAATTACATGATAGCCTTAAATTTTGTTAATGACTGTATATAACGCTTTTCGCAGGGCTCACCTGCAGTACAGCTTGACTTGAGACAAAAGAGGCATTTTGATTTTAGGCGAACAGCACAGATACTACGCAAGAGTGCTGATCCATTCTCACTCTTTAACAGATAATATACAAGTTCCAATTCGAGTCGGGTTTGTTATATTCACTTCGGTGTAAATACCCTGAGAAAAAAGTATAAATATACCTTCTCTCCCCCCACCTATGGGTTAATTAGGAGAATTTGTGTCAGTAGATCATTATTATCTACAAATATTCTTAGAATCTAAAAATATTTTCTGGCTTTAATTAATCTACAAAAAGGCTGATAAGTCGCAAAAACAAATCAATATATATATATATATATATATATATAAACACTTAACAGAGACACATCCCCTTTCCAGGAACCAATAATAAAACTGTCAAACTGACCAGGAGAATTCAGAGCAGCCTGAATCCATCCAGCTCTTCTCTCAAATAACAACTTAAAAGAGACTGTTTGACCAACACAAGGACTGACCAAAATTCATGTTAAAAAAATAAAAAAACAAATGAAAACTACAGGCAAAAGTTCATTTTCTTCATCAAGACATTCATTTCTGTAGTTCACTGCTACCAGCAAGCAGAAAATTATCTTTCTCCTGATGATGGCCATGTTGGCCGAAACTAGTCGAGGAATCTAAATGAAATAATAATAAAAACGAAGGAATATTAATATACAACCCAATGTGTCTGAAGATTTTAATTTTTTAATATTTTTTATTGTTCAGTATCTATCTATCTATCTATCTATCTATCTATATATATATATATATATATATATATATATATATATATATATATATATATATATATATATAGTGGACGTTGAAGTCAACAACCAATATCGACAGTCTGATTCATACTAAATCCGATCTTTAATGGCCTGACGTTGAGCTTAAACCAGACTAGATAAATCTATCTATCTATCTATCTATCTATCTATCTATCTATCTATCTATCTATACAGTTTCAATGTATAATATGGGTTAAAGTCCTGAGGGTTATATTTATTATAAAAAACAATTTCTGTTTACAGACACATATATACATATACATATATATATATATATATATATATACATATATATATATATATATATATATATATATATATATATATATATATATATATATATAGTGTATTGGGGCAACAGATTATTTAAACATATATTATTAAATATAACTGACAACGAATGTCTATTATGTTTGATCATGAGCATTTCTAAGCTTCGTTTTATTTTCAGGAGTAAATAAAAACAAAAACTGTCCAAAATTTGGATATTTTTTTATTATGCAGTTTCTCGATCTAAGCTTTCGGCTCACATGAGTCATCATCAGAATGGTTATATGGACATTACAACAGAGATGTTCACCATCAAAGATGACATCCTGTTATGTTTACATAGATGCTTGCTATTCGACGATAACGGTCGCGGAATAGCAGACGCAGGTCGTAAATTCACATAGCAAACTTCTATGTAAACATAAAAGAATGTCATATTTGTTGTCAGTCAGATTTTCTACCATTCAGTTATCTTCATACACGAAACGGCTAGTTCAAGTTTATTGTTTTTACGAATATAAGAAAATGCCAATCAGCCGAAGTGCTCGATTCATTTTACTGAAGAGCTTTGCATTAACGCAGGTGGCTCTTGTTTATAGAATTAGCGTATCACTCAACTCAACTGAAATATATTTTCAAGAGCTAAGCGATAAGATAATGAACAAATAGGAAACGTTTATAAATTTAACATGTTTCGCAGTTTTTCAGCTTCACCATAATTTTGGGGGGAAATTGAATTATGGAATGAAAAGTTCCGATACTTTTAGTTCTGTGTCGTTTCGTTTTTATCAGACAGGCAGACCTCACGTGTCTTTCTTAATGTACTTTTAATGCTTCTGTGTGTGCGCGCGTCTGTGTAAGTTTGGATTCTAGTAGTGTAAGTGTGTGTATCTAAGATATTGGTGTGTCTCTTTCTTCGAGTATTACATTTCTAGGTAGCATAGCGGGATTTGGATGATAATGTGTGTCCGTGTGTCACGTGGCGACTTTTGTTTGTCTAGTAGTGTCCGTAGTGCGGGATGTCTGGTGTGGGAGTGAAAGACTTAGATTACAGCGGCAGCAGATATGCGGACCTTGGATTCTTTAAGTGTGGGTTTTATGAATGTTGGCGCGATGAAAAATGTTTGTCGTGTGCTTACTTATGGGTAATTGTTTATCAATATACCTTCTAAATATTCCCTTCGTAGTAAATCATGTTCCTTTTTTTTATTAGAGTGGCATATTTTTAAATCGAAGTTATGGCCTGTTTTATTTCTGTGTTTTCCAGAGAATTCAGTGTGTTTTTCATTCTCTCTCTCTCTCTCTTTATATATATATATATATATATATATATATATATATATATATATATATATATATACATTCATATATATATATATATATATATATATATATATATATATATATATAAAGGACCTAAGGTTTAAAATGAATTTTTTAAAATGAAAAAAAACTTTCTTGAAGCTTTCTTTTTTAGCTTTAATTTAAAGCTAAATGATTAAATTTACTATTTCCCGTAAGCGAAATACTTCGGTGTATTTCAAATAGAAATTATATTGATTGGAATCTCAACTTTTGGTCACTTTCACAAAATCGTTTCAAATCGGCCATTTTGACACATTTGTAAACAAGAGTTAATTCTCGGTTTTAAAGTCTTTCAAAAACAAAATATGCTTTTTGAAATTTTTTTATGAAAATTATATTTTTAGTAATATTAGCTGATTTGAAGTACAATTAATCTGATTTGAGCACTCGTAGATCACTTAAGAAGTGATTATAAATGTGTCACACTTTATTGTTGTTCTACAGAGACTTAATTTGTTAAAAAATAATTTAAGAAAATAACGATTTTTTTCTATATAATTTTTAAGTACTCAACAAACTTAAAAATCTTGGAAAATAGTCTCTATAATTTATCTTTAGTAAAGTTGACTTTAAATTTAGTATAGCCATCGCTCTTATTTTCTGATAATATCGTGTATGGTCTGCCATACTTTCAAACAGTGGCATGCTATGTAATATTCCATATACATAAAAAATTTAAAATTATTTTAAACAATTTGATGCAAAGCTACTTTTATTAAGCTTTTCAATTTTTGATTCGTAAATATGGTTTTCACTTAATAACAATATCATCAAACTTAGGATAATTAATGCAGAATTTTAAACGATTTATATATTATAAATTATAATTAAAATTAACAAAAAATGAAACAATTTTTGTAAAAATTCATTTATTCATCGATTTTTTTTTCTTAAGACAATAGTGTCCTTAATAAATCTTATTTATAAAAGCAATTAAAAGCTTTTGTAATTAAATGATATCATAGTTTTATTCCATCTTTTTATTTTACGATTCGGAGCAGATTTTCGGGAAATGAGCAGTAGTTTGGAAAAAAAAAAAGGGAAGATTTACATTCTCCAAAGAGACGTGCTTTTAACTAATAAAATAAATTTTCTAGGATAAATTCCATTATTCGAAATTTCATGAAATTAAGTAATTGGTGTAGGGGGTTAACAAAGCTAAAAAATATTTTTAACAAGATCTTCTAAAAAAAGAAAATCTAAATAATTTCTTTCATTTACAAACAAGTTCTGAAAGTTTCATTCAAATTCGATAATTATTTGATTTTTGCTAAATTAATGTGTTTTTCACCGGAAAAAAATAATTTGGTCTTTCCTCTTAATAATAACATAAATATTTTGATGACAAAGCTTTGTTTTTTATTAAATTTGAAGCTATGCTGTTTTTTTTTCGAAAATTTGAGGTACGTAATATATATATATATATATATATATATATATATATATATATATATATCCACATTTTCTACATATATAAAAAACATGTACATTCATATATATATATATATATATATATATATATATATATATATATATATATATTATATGTATGTCTTTTCCTCTCATTTCATTGTTGGAAGTGTTACCTGATGATCCGAAATCCTTTAAAAAGAATTTTGGTGAAATAAATTATTGTTATGATACCTTAAAGTGGTCTGTTTTTAATTAAATATTAGCTCTGTTCTTCACATTGAACTCTCAGGATTTCATCCTCCTTGGATTTACCAATTAGGTTTACCAAATTCTTCATAACATATATATATATATATATATATATTATCTACATATATAAAAACACATGTGCATTCACACACACACACACACACACGCACACACACACACACACACACACACACTAAAATAACTAAAATAAATCCTAAAGTGTTTGAAACCTACCTAGGTTTTCAACTAAACGGATTTTTTCACGGTAAACCTGAAAATCCGTTTAGGTGAAATCTAGGTAGGTTTTTCTGGTTCTTTAGGATTTATTTTAGCTATTCCCGCTCTACTTATTGAGCACTCTACATTTTAGTCTTACTACTCGCTTGAGTTTTCTTTCTTTGGACTGAAGACTTAAGGCACTGGACGATTTGTTTCTCCCTGTTCGGATGTTTTTAGTTCTTTTTTTTTTATATTTCCAATTTTTTTCCTCGGCTACCGATTTGTTTTGACATATCTACAAGTTGAGCTGAGGTTTTTACCAAACGAGCATTACTATTATATATATATATATATATATATATATATATATATATATATATATATATATATATATATATATAAGCAAATATATGGATATAGATCCGACAGTATGAAGAAAAATATACTGAAAAAACAAACAAAAATCCTAATATGCAATTATGCTGTTTTAATGTTAATATAATGTCAACGTCGGACGTTTCGGTCTAATAGACCAAAACATATTCATAAAACATAATTAACATAGAAAAGATTAATTCTCGAAAAAACATGGACAAAAAGCAATTTCAATCAAAATAAATTTTTTTTTCGTTTTTCATTCAAAATACCAAATTTTAGGAATACGTTTTCACAACATCGCCCACGTGGACGACGACGTGATCATATTTAAACGGACGCTGATCTTATAAAAAGATCGACAAACATACATATCTGTTTAGATCCAAAATATTTTTTATGTCCATTCGTCTTTACTCAAATTTTGAATTTTATATGGTCTATGTTAATTATGTTTTATGAATATGTCCTGAAGATGGTCTATTAGACCGAAACGTCCGACGTTGACATTAAACATTAAAACAGCATAATCGCATATTAGGATATTTGTTTGTTTGTTTTTTCAGTATATTTTTCTTCATATATATATTTATATATATATATATATATATGGATGCACATGTGTTTATGTTTTTTTATATATTTAGATTAAATTATATTATCGGTTAAGCCTGTAGGTAAAAACGACAGCAACCTCTCAATTTTTATCTGCTTATAAAATTAGACCGGTTGCCTCTCAAGGCGATAGGACCCAGTGTGCCCTGCTATGGTGGGGAAAAATAGATTCATATTTTCCAAAGGGGTTAGTACTTATGTGAATATAATGGACTCGACTGGATTTCGGACTTGGCTTTTCAATTCCTCACTCCGACCCGCAATCCATCACTTCAAAGTACCCCCATAAACATCATTAAGTTTTGATAACAACAAAATGTTTAATATAGCAATATTAAACTAAACTAAAAACAAAATTAAATAATGAAAAGTAACAATGCTGTACTCTGCCATCATAAAATAAATGTCTTAGTCAAACTTATATTTCGTTGTATTGTTTATCGTCATGCTTTTATTCATGAATATTAATATTTTTCTATTCATGAATATTTAATATCTGCTCCTATTAATGAATATTTAATATATGCTTATATTCATGAATATTAATATTTTTCTATTCATAACTATTTAATATATACTTCAATTCATGAATATGTAATATATGCTACTATTTATGAATATGTAATATATGGTCCTATTAATGAATATTTAATATATGCCCTATTCATAAATATTTAATATATACTTCTATTCATGAATATGTAATATATGCTTCTCTTTATGAATATGTAATATATGGTCCTATTAATGAATATTTAATATATGCTTATATTCATAAATATTAATATTTTCTATTCATAAATATTTAATATGTGCTTTTATTCATGAATATTTAATATCTGCTCCTATTAATGAATATTTAATATATGCTTATATTCATGAATATTAATATTTTTCTATTCATAAATATTTAATATATACTTCTATTCTTGAATATGTAATATATGCTTCTCTACATGAATATGTAGTATATAATCCTATTAATGAATATTTAATATATGCTCCTATTCATGAATATTTAATATATGCTTTATTCATGAATATGTAATATATGGTCTTATTAATTAATATTTAATACATGCTTTTATTCATGAATATTAATATTTTCTACTCATAAATATTTAATATATAGTTCTATTCATGAATATGTAATATATGCTTCTATTCATGAATATGTAATATATGGTCCTATTAATGAATATTTAATATATGCTTATATTCATGAATATTAATATTTTTCTATTCATAAATATTTAATATGTGCTTTTATTCATGAATATTTAATATCTGCTCCTATTAATGAATATTTAATATATGCTTTATTCATAAACTATATATATATATATATATATATATATATATATATATATATATATATATATATATATATATATATATATATATATATATATATAGAGAGAGAGAGTAAAGGATAAGGATAATTGGATTGAGAAATCGAAGAGATGAGTTCGAATTTCAGCCGGTTTCGTTACGTTCACATACACGCAAATATTCTTGCGAAAGGTATGGATTCACCTCGACACCTCCAAATGTAGGCTAAATAGTAGGACTTGTATCTGAACATCATTGTTATCTTCCAGAATTGTTCATACAATATTCACTCGTAAAAAGAAAAGAAGAATTATTCTTACAATCCAAAAATATTTTAAATGACTTAAAAAAAGGTTGATAAACCGTAAAAAAGGCAATCTTTCTTAAAGATGAACCCGTATTAAAATAATCTTTGTTTATCTTTGTTATGAGAGGGAAAATGTCATCTCTTGCTTAAAGAGTTATGCCATGAAAGGTGTTGGTTTGCAGTCTTCTGAATAAAGGTTTTGTTTTTAGTTTATATGCATCTTCTGCAGTTGCAGCTGCACTGACCCGAAATGCAGCGGTCAAAGCAACTAAGTAAAAGATAGCGATATTTGAGCCTAAATAATTTATGGAATAATGCTAATTCTTACAGAATCTTAAAATGAGGAATTGCGGAGAGCGTACCAGTTGGCAGTGACTGAAGCAACACAAAGATATGAGTTGGAATAATTCATGGAATATTATGATTATTATTATTAAGTGAGGGATCAGAACATCAAGAAATTAAGCCGGGGTACAAATATAGGAAATTCAATAAATCCATCGTGATACTCAATTAGGTCAGGGCCTACCACAGCCAAATATGCACGTTATAGTGATAGCTATTGAAAAAAGCAGCAAATATCGTTGCTGGTGGGGACTAGTTAGAAATATATGCCATGGACATAAGAGTGAATAATACTCAATTCCCTCTTATTCAATTAGTAAGGAGTAAGTTCCACTTGAGCAGCTTCTTCCCAAGAGCTGCTGCTTTGTGGAACAAACTCCCGATAGGGTGTTTTCCTAGTCACTTCAACTTTGACCTCTTCAAGTTTAGGATTAGACGTTATCTGTCCTGCATAGCTCCGTATACTTCACTTCGTGCCCTTTCTTACGCTCATAAAACACTATACAGTAACTCACTACCTTGAGTGGCTCTTGGGTCTCGTATTGGGTGAACTTTAAAATAAAAAATCTTCATGTTGGAAAACTTAGTCCACTGAGAGGTCCTCTAATTGAGGATATACCCAGGGATGTAGATGTGACCCTCTCGACACCAGGCCATGAAGCTGCTTCTCTACTCCCACTCATGGACAGAGATGTACAGTGCATCGGTCTGAGGGTGGGGAGTTCTCAGTTTCAGGCAACTGGCAAGAGAATCTGTGCGAGTGAACAGGATATCTCTCCTGCAGGTCATCTCACCAAGACAAAAAATTTACATGCTAACGCTTCCAGCGAATTAACACTAGAAACTTTTTTTTTGTTTTTTGCTCATTTTACCCCCAGTAATGCTACCAAGACTGAAGGGGTTACGATGTGTCAGTAAATATGAGAAAAAGGGGAACATTATTAAGAGAGAACAATAAAAGAATTAAGAAAACAGAAAATAACGGTTGGCATTGCATTTAAAGTTTTAAACATTAAAGTTGACTGAAAAGCAAAAAGCCGGAAGAGAGTTCCACAATTCTGAGAGGAGAAAATTTTAACAGAGAATATGATATATATATATATATATATATATATATATATATATATATATATATATATATATATATATATATATATATGTGTTGCAGCATAAGGATTATTATTATTATTATTATTATTATTATTATTATTATTATTATTTTCCTTTGATTTCTGGTCTGTACACATTTCTTTCCATGTCCCGCCCAAAGACCTAAGGTTAGAAATGGCATCATGACATTTTACACTGACCAATTAGAAAAAAAAAACAAAAAAAAAAAACAAAAAACAAACAAAAAAATTAAACACAAACATATTTTACATAGGTAAAGCCCTTTGTAAGGTGCGGGCTGTACTCGGGAGAACAATTTTTTGATAGCTTTTTGAAGATCTTCAAAGATACATTGCAGTCTCCAGGGACTGCCATATCAATAAGGAGGCACCTTATTTGTTTGCGGTCTCTAATAACAATGTCTGGGCGGTTAGCTTTGATTGTTCTTTTTTATTATTATTATTTTTATTATTATTATTATTATTATTTGTGTATATTATGATTTCTGCTTTGTATCCTGTAGAGCCGGTTTCAAACTATGGTCCTTAGGCCCTATAGGAGAATTGTCATTTAATTGATAGAACTTTTCTTAGTATATGGGATGTTCCTAGTAGGGCGATCTTCTGGGCAACTTGTATGTTGATGTTATCTGGGACACAATAAAATTGTCCATTCCTTTTCTCACGAGGCCCAGTGCTCCGATTACTATTGGTACAGTCTCAGTCTTCATTCCCCAAATCCTGTTAATCTCGATCTCCAGATCATTGTATTTGGAAAATTTCTCGATAAATTTTATGGAGGTGTTTCTCTCAGATTATTATTATTATTATTATTATTATTATTATTATTATTATTATTATTTTCTTTGATTTCTGGCGTTTACACATTTCTTTCCGGGTTCCACCCAGAGACCTAAGGTTAGAAATGGCATCATGACACTTTTCACTGACAAAAAAAAAAAAAAATAAATAAATAAATAAATTACATAGATAAAGTCCTTCGTAAAGTGTAGGCTGTACTTATCAGAACAATTTTTTGTATTTCTTTAAGGCATGGACTTCCAGGAATCCTTCAATTAGTCTACTGGAAACTTTTCCAAACAATCCTAGGGCTCCAATTACAACAGGGATTATTGAATATTCTCATGTGCCATATTTTTGAGTATTATTATTATTATTATTATTATTATTACTATAATTATTATTACTTCCTTGATTTCTGTTGTCTACACATTTCCGTCCGGGTCCCAACCAGAGATCTAAGGTCAGAAATGACTTCAGGGTGTCTTCCACTGATCAGCATTTTGTAAAAAAACAAACAAACCTAAAATCACACACATTTTACATAAATTTACATAAATTACATAAATTTACATAAATTACATAAATAACGCTCTACGTAATGTGTGAGCTGTACATGTGAGTATTTCTCTTGGTATTTTTTAAAGGCATTAGCTCCCAGGAATCCCTTTAATGAGTCTGTTGGAATCTTTTTCAATCAGTCCAAGGGATCCAACTACAACTGTAGTTGTTGATGTCATCATGGGCTACATTTGTCAGTTGTATTATTATTATTATTATTATTATTGCACTTGGTGGCATATAAAACTCCCTTTTTTTCCACCACCGATATCTTTAAGGTATCTTCAGGGTCTAGTATGCAAAATTATATTTTTTGCATACATAATGAGTGTATTTAACTAAAATACACAATGCTGTAATATTAAGTATTAATGAAATGGGGCCCTATTTTGTTTAATTCTTTTTTATCATATCTAGTTGAGTAACTACCACTTCACTTACATCAGGAAGATCAAATTTCAATTCTAAATTGTCTGTAAAATTAAAAAAATACTGCATTTATTAGAAATTATATTTACTTTAAATACAGAAGGTTTGGTTTGGTTTGATTCACGGCATATCAACCTCAACGGAGGGCATCTCGGCGTGGTGTAATGGTTAGCAAGCTTGTCTTGCTACTTCAGTTACTACTGAAAAGGGAGTTCAATCCTCACTGGATGCCCCATGCTTTCGGCCTTGTGCCACATCTAATCTACGCTTGGAAAATCTGAATAGGGCACCTCGGGGCGGTGTAATGGTTAACAAGCTTGTCTCGCTAGAACAATTACGACTGAGTAGTGAGTTCGATTCTCTCTGGGTGCCCTCTAATTTCGGCCTTGTGCCACATCTAACCTACGCTTGGAAAATCTCTATCAACCTCAATGGATTATTTAATGCTGACAACATTTTTATTGCTAGTAAGATTTTATTTTCAGACATGTATTGCTAGTAATATTTTTCCTTCAAAAAATCTATT
This sequence comes from Acanthosepion pharaonis, assembly GCA_903632075.3. NCBI lineage: Eukaryota > Metazoa > Mollusca > Cephalopoda > Sepiida > Sepiidae > Acanthosepion > Acanthosepion pharaonis. The sequence continues at coordinate 3,588,876 of CAHIKZ030005544.1, forward strand.
TCTGATAATATTTTTTTCAAAAAAACTATTGCTGGTAAATTTTTTTTGCCTAAAATATATTTCTGATAATATATTGCTAGTAATGTTTTTTTAATAAAGTATTTCTGGTATTAAAAATCATTTTCACACTTTCATAGTGTTTTGACCCCAGTTTGTGGGGTGGGTTAACTATTTACCCATAGCTGGGACCCTAGCAGGTGCTACCACCTTGGGTCAGGGTGGACCTGGGAACATCAGCAATTAAGACGTGGTTTCACACTCCTCAAAACCTCCTGATCAGAGACCTTGCTGCTGGACGTAGTTTATCGTCTTACCCTGGACGCGGATGTAGTTTATCGTCATACCCAGGATGGTAAATACAGAAAGAGTTATATAAAAATGATTTCAAAGGGATGCACATTTTGCCTTAAGTTCCCAGGGGTTGTTGCCAGACATAAATGAAAATGAACCCCCACGAAACAGATGCCCATTTCATATTTATTCAAATTGTGTGTGTACTTATGCTTGTGTCTGTACATGTATATTTTAATTCAATGATTGATCTAAAAATATACACAATTAAGGAAAAAAAAAAAAAAACGTTAAAAAATAATTCTATTTATTGCCGTTCAGAAAAGTTCAATGACGTTTCATAATTGTTTGATTTTTTTAGGGTTTAAAAATGCATTTTTTTGTGTCTTCAAAGTTATGAATTTATTACTCAGCCCAAGGCCGGGGTTGTCCAGGCTGAGTGAATGGTGAATGTAATATTCAAATGTCTAATTTCAAATTGTGTGTGTATATATATGTATGCGTGTACAAAATGTCCATATACATTACATAATGCGCATACAAAGTCATACGCAGACAATGTATGACAGACAGAGAATTAGCAATTCTTTTTTTAATATAGATATAGAAAATATAGAAAAACTACCACATATGCATATTATTAAAAAATGGACGTTCGCAAGATGAAGACTCAACAATGATAATAAAATCTAACTTGTGGGTGAGTTTTCTGTCGAGTCCCGCTTCTGGTTGTTACGTCTGTTAACGATTTCTTTCAGTAAAAGTTCAAAGTTTATACAGTTATCATTAGAAGAGTTTGAAGCCATACTAGCACTGCTAACTGGGCGACTCCATACTTTTTTGGGACCGGTAGACGGACGGGTCGGTGTTGAACATGGCTCGGACATATCCGATCCTGAAGACCTATCTTTCATCTCAGATTCCAACGGCGACGTTTTTCTAGCTGCTGTTAATTCCTGCCGCGAAGGAGACGTCGTAGAGACGCGTCCAACAGAAGCGTCGATATTTCTCGCTGAGTTGTCAGTACTATTGTACTTTCCTTGCCGAAATTCTGGTTTCAAAGTGCCGGGAACTGGGGGAGGAACGGGTATGGGTTCGTGTAGCCCCTTTTTTTCTGATACGTGCATAAATTTCGGTCGTTTTTCAATGGTTGTTCTTAATGACATTCCGTTGGGAGTGTTCGAAGCGGTCGGTGTTGAACTATCAGACGTATTATTAGAACCAGATTCTCTGCTTTTTCCTTTGATGGAGGGGCTTTTATTTGAATTCTTGTTGGGTTTTAAACACGTAATTTCAGCCGCTATTGTGGTTGACGAACAAGCATTTTCCGACCCGCCACTGGATAAGCTTTCTGTATTGGCTCGCTTCTTGAGGGACCTCCTGCCCATGCGCGTCCGTCGCTTTAAGCTGTTCGATAAAGTTACGTGAGGCTGGTTTTCGTTATCCTCAAAACTGGAAACCGATAAGTCGCTGCTGTTTCGTTTTTTCGACGAGGAACTGCTGTGGCTGGATTTGGAAGAATTTCCCGAAGTTCCCGATATCGGTTCGGAATTCATAGGAGGAGGGCGATACGAAGGAAGAAGGGGAGGAGTTTTGGATGATACATTGCGAATCGAACTTTGCTTCAACCCGTTAAATGTTGACAAGTTCTCGTTTTCGGGGATGTAAGCTTCGATTACCTCGCAACCCCTTCCGGATGGTTTGTCTTCAAGACGTTTAATAGTTAAACCAGAAATATCAATTTTGCTTTTCGAGCGTTTCGATTCTGCGTTCTCTAGTATGTCGGGACAGTTCCCGAGTGTGCAAGAAAGCCGACGACGTCTCTCCAGGCTGTGACTAGATTGAATAATGACCGGTTCTTTAATGTTCACCGTTTCTAAATTGCTGTTAGCATGTCTGATCGATTTTCGAGTGTTTTCTTTGGAGCGGGCGATGTCTTCGAGACGGCTGTCATCTTTAGCCAGGCATTTGACTGGTGCCACCAAATTTACACAGGTGTTTTTAATCGCTTCTTTTGAAGCGTTCAGGCTGTTTTTCGAGTGCCTTAAGAAAGAACGACGAAGTGTTTTTTCTGAAACAGGGCCGGAAACAGGGCCAGAAACAGGAGCAGAAACAGGAGCAGAAACAGGACCGGAAACAGGGCCGGAAACAGGGCCAGAAACAGGAGCAGAAACAGGGCCGGAAACAGGGCCAGAAACAGGAGCAGAAACAGGATCGGAAACAGGGCCGGAAACAGGACCAGAAACAGGGACGGAAACAGGGCTGGAAACAGGGCCGGAAACAGAATCCCTGTAAACGCTTTTCATCGATACTGATTTTTCAAAATCTGCAAAGCAACGGTTGGTCTCCAATACCCTCGATAGAGCCGAGGTGGAACTGGGACGTCCCTCTGATTTTAAGCTAGCGTAGAGACTGGTGAAATTGCCACCCATATGGGCACTTGCCGGTCTAGACGATGCCTTGTCAACGCTGTTCAAAGAACATCTGCCGTCCCTTAGCTCTGGCTTGCTTCTCGTCTCCAAGTTGCTCTTGGAACGTCTCAAAGACTTCTTTAGACGGTTTCCGAAGCTTTGTATGATCGCTTTTGTTTGTGTCAGGGAAACTGCAGTCTTTCTTTTTCTGGTGCTGTTCTTTTCGTTAGCATTGGCTTTTAACTCGGCCAGCGCATTTTGTTCCAACTCGAATCGGGCCGATTCCAAAGGAACGGGTTCGAGACTCTCTACGCTTTCATTCCCATCATCATCTTCATCTTCGAATCTTTTCTGGTCTTTTCCTCGGAGAGTTACTATTGGCGTCTTTCCCGCCGAAACAGACCCCCATCTTGAACGTGTTCCGAACGTTGAGCTCTCTGTGCAAATGGAATTAGGGCGGGAACAAGTTACAGCCGACCGAATCGGAGAGCGGTCAGACAATATGGACGCAGTTCGATGCAGCACCTTCACTGTATTCCTGTCCGAATAGAGAGAGTTTCTTTCAAGTTTCATACTAAGTGACCGCCTTGGTGAACGCCTGTGATTGTATAAAGTCACCTGACTCTCCGCAACGGGAAGAGACTCATCTGCTCCAGTCACCACGCTTGCGTTTTCCGTAGAAGTCATTATAGGAGTTGTCCCTCTGGTCATAAGATTTCTTTCTGTGTAGATACTGGTCGATTCACTTGAAGGCACATCTCTAGATGATAACTCAATGATATCAGCTGATTGGACACTAACGATGGCACGGCTGGAATTGCTTCGATAACTTTGCGTTTCTCTGTTTGGTCTAAAGGTCACTATCTCGTTAACACCGGTCTCCTGTCTGATGACCGTGTGTTTATGACGGTGTCCTGTTAGGGGGTTTTCCACCAAAGAATCGCTATCCATCTGGCGTCTTTTTCTGTGTCCGGTTAGTGGATACTGCGCAACGGCCGATAGGTTTTCGGACGTTGCAGTTCGATGACCAGTAAGAGGATTACCCCGATTACTGTGGCAAGTCATGTTAACTCGACTGTTGATGTAATGCACAGCTGGCAGGTCCAGTGACTGTTTACGGCTTCCGAAGAATGTCGATTGTAATTTGGCAGGACGATAACTAAATCGTCTTCTGTTTATTCTTCGTCGGATTTCCCAATACATGAAAAGAGTAAGAACAATGGAATAAAGTCTTTGGATTTTAATTCCAGGAGCAAGTTCATTACCAACGATGCAGCAGACAAGCGAAGTCTATATGAAGATTATTTAAGTTTTGAAAACGGTTCAAATATGAGAGGCTTAATTACAGATCAACTTATATGCAATTGCGTTGGGTACCTCGGTGTAGTGTAATGGTTAACAAGCTGATCTTACTAGAACAATTATGACTGAGTAGTGAGTTTGATCCTTACTGGGTACCCCATACTTTTGGCCTTGTGCCACATCTAAGCTACGCTTGGAAAATCACTTTGGGCACTTCGGGGCGGTGTAATGGTTAACAAGCTTGTCTCGCTAGAACAATTATGACTAAGTAGTGAGTTCGATCCTTACTGGGTACCCCATACTTTCGGCCTCGTGCCACATCTAAGCTACGCTTGGAAAATTACTTAGGGTACCCTGAAGCGGTGTAATGGTTAACAAGCTTGTCTCGCAAGAACAATTATGACTAAGTAGTGAGTTCGATCCTTACTGGGTGTCCTATACTTTCGGCCTCTGCCACATCTAATCTACGCTTGAAAATCAGGCGGTGTAATGGTTAACAAACTTGGCTAGAACAATTACCTCGAGTCGGTCGTGCCCATCTAAGCTACGCTTGAAAATCACACAGGCACCTCGAGTCGGTGTAATGGCTAACAATGATTTCTCGCTAGAACAATTACGACTGAGTAGTGAGTTCGATCCTCACAGGGTGCCCTATACTTTCGGCCTCGTTTACGCTTGGAAAATCACTTTGGGCACCTCGAGTCATCGAGTAGTGAGTTCGATCTCACTGGCGCCCCATAAAATGGCACATCTAAATACGCTTTGTTATATGCGCGCTTGCGTGTTTGCGGTTGTAAACAACGGCTAACTGCATAAACTTAATATTTAACGAATAATGGCCCCTAAAGCGCGACAGTGATGATACTCGCTGTTCAGATATGCCTAAGAAAAGCTATAAAGCTCTTCCTTTCAGTGAAAAGATCACAGTTCTCGGCTTAAGAGGAAGATTAAAAATGTCGAATGCCGAGTTGCTAAGATCTACGGTGAGAACGAATCTTCTGTCAGATAACTTTTATATTGTAATAATCATTCTCATTAATCATTACTTATTGTTGTTAACCTCTTACTATGTCTAATTTCTAAAGGAAGGAAGGGTTCATAATTTTTCATTAATAAGAGTCTTTGAATATTCAGGACGGTAAACGATAACAAATATAAAGTTTAAAAATAAACACGTCAATTCAAATATAGATATCCACTAATAATAACGTTTAAGTGATAAAAAAGGAAATTACGATAACGATTTATGATAGATGAAAAACATAGTATATATATATATATATATATATATATATATATATATATATATATATATATATATATTATATTCCAAAAATTCGCTTGAAGATGAGACAGAACTAATGCTTTTAATTTAATTATATAATTAAATTTGCGGTTTTTTTAACTTAAGTTTTTGAAACATGGTTATTACTGTGTAGCGAAGAAACCATATTTTAAATCAGTTAATTTATAATATTTATGCTCTGTAAATTTACATTGAGCACTATTTTGTAAAAATAAAAATATCAATAAGAACACCGGTTTATATATCTTACTGTACTTTCTTTTTCATTCATATATATATATATATAGTTTACTAATATCCGGTTTTGGGCATATGTGCTCGTTGATAATGTTGGGATTATTTTAGATATTGTTAAATATTTAACTATTTATTTTGCTGTTATTTTCTCTTGTAAATTAAAATCAGGTTAACCCATTACCAATTAAAGTTTACTCTATCAATTTTTTTAGGGCTTTTTTGTGTTTTATAACTTGAAAGGAACAATATAGAAACAATGAAAGTATTTTTTTTCTTTTTCTCAATTTTTGCTAAAAAAAAAACCGCTTTTGGAAGACAATGAAGTAACGTGTGCCAAAAGCCTAAACTCAAAACATCTCAAAGTACATTATATTCATGATTTGCCAGATTTAAATCCTAAAATGAGGATTCATTCAAATTTAGATCAGAATCAGTTAAAAGTTGTAAACCTATTTGCTGCTGCAGGTCTAACAAAATTGGTGCTGCCGGGCGTAAGAAGTTCATGTTAAACTGTTTCTTGCTTTTAAATGCAACAAATAGATCAGTTCAAATCATATTTTTCAAACTCGGGACGTCCTGAAAAAGAATTAAATTTAAAATATGATAAAAATAAAGAAACAAAAAAAGAACCGCCTATATTCGGGATAATCCGATAATCCAATAATCCATTTAAGTCTTTTGAAAAATTTCTCAACAGATAAATCGAATTATAATCCAAAGTGTTTGCAAAAATTTCCAAATGTAAAGTCTCCATTCCGTTTTGGAATTTTTTTTTGTAGCAGTTAAATCCTATATTGAACTTGATCTGCAATCAATACCAGGAAGAGGTGATTTTTTTTTAAAGAAAGCTGACGTATTTCAATTACGTTGACACAGTCTGACCAATTCGGGTAATCAGTTCTGTGTAAAGACTAACGAAGAGTTCTTGAATTTGATTGAAATGTTTGAGAAATATTCTCTTTTCTTCGTCCACATTGATTCAGTCGTAATATTTTATCCAAATGTTTTTTAAAAGAAATTAAATCCAAAGGCTTAATTGAAGTTTTTGTCGGCCATCTTAATTATGACATCTGTCTCATCAGCAATTCAAGTTGATCACGTTACAAAATAAAATCACACAGCAGAATTGTATGGATCTAAAAACAAAGAAACTTGATCACATTTGTATCAGCAATATCTTTTGATTCCACCAAAATTATAATTACTAAATAATCATGTCCTGGCCACTTGAACCGGAACGTATTCCGACCAGTTGAACATCTCTTTAATTTTTGAGCTTTCCTTACTCGAGAAAACAGCAAACACATGATAAAACATACGCTCACATAAACAGGTAAAAGATTAAAAAAAACAATGGAATGAAGAGAATCTCTATGTCGTCTCTTCTGCGTAGGTATGCAGTTCAATTGACTATATTACAAATGTTGGAAATGTAATCATTTAGAGATGAACCGTCGGCCGAATTAAGCTGCGTGTATTGATTAAACAAGATTACAATTGGCTTAGCAGGTCGACACTCTTTCCCATCCACTACCCTGGCTGCCCAAGGTTGCATAAACAAACAGAAGTAGGCTCATTATTTTAGTGATTCAACTCATTGTCTAACTTCTCAGCGAGTCGTAAAAAATCGTTGTAATTTTATAATTAAGCGTGCCTGGGTTAAATATACCAGTGATTCGAGTCCTGTAGCTTTTCTTTAATCCGACTAACGTTTTAAAATTGTGAGTAGGTAAGAGAATACTCAGCCTGAAGTTTTTTTTTTTTTCAAACAAGGCATATTTAATATGGTACAAGGCTCAAGAGTCACTCAAGGTAGAGGCTTGCAGTCGAAATGCTAATACTGAATGTGATGTATAATATGAATCGAATAGAAGGTAATACAAATTTTGTTTTTAATCACTTCACCCCAAGGAAGGCGATACTGCCACTAAGAAGCAATAATGAAAAAGAATGAGAAGAATTTAGGAGAAAGTGCCATAAACTCAATCTTAAAAACAAGAAGCTACTCTTAATTAAAAGAAAAACTTGTAGCTCCAATGAATGAATGATTTATTTCATGGAAATATTTCAACTAGCTGTTGCTAATCTTGATCACTCGTTTAATTTGAGTAAAGCAATCAAAAGAAACTAGAAACGCTTACGAATTCAACTCAAGGAAAAAAACCGATTTGATTACGTTTGCAAAGTAAGAGCATACGCTTTTTTAAGCAAGGTCCATGCCTTATTCGTATTAAAGTTAGGATGCTTGTCTGCATAATTAAAAGAAAACTGGTAGTTCTAATGAATGATTTATTTTATGGAAATACTTCTACTCATGTTCAAAATCCTAGCAGTTAAATCCTATACGGATTTTGATCCGTAATCAATATTAGGATGAGGGGGTAATTTTTTTAAGAAAGCTGACTTGACGTATTTCAATTACGTTGACACACTCTGACCAATTCCGGTATTCAGTTCAGTTGAAAGACTGACGAAGAGCTCTTGAATTTGATTGAAATATTTGAGAAATATTCTCTTTTCTTCATCCACATTGATTCTGTCGTAATATTTTATCCAAATGATTTAAAAACAAAATAAACCCAAAAGCTTAATTGAAATGTTTGTCGGCCATCTTAATTATGATGGCTGTCTCTCAGCAATTCAGGTTAAACTCGTTACAAAAAAAAAAAAAAATCACACAGCAGACTTGAGAGATGAAACGTCTACTCCAGTTCAAAAGACGGGGAAGGTTGTGAGGCGGGCAATAAGCGAACCTATAGAAAAATAGCAAGAGTTTAATTAAAAAAAATATAAATAATTTCGGATTTTACGTGGAGACGTTAGAAGTGTATCATTTTTCTAATAGAACGAATGATTCAATCGTAAGCATTAGGTAGGGACAATTATTTATGTAACCGCCCTTGTTTAATGAATTTTAAGGATTAAATTTTAAGATAGTTTAACTTGCGTTGTCTCCTATAAATGGAAAAACGAGGGGGAACTAACTTTCAGGCTATTTATCTTATTTTAAAGACTGGGGAATATATATATATATATATATATATATATATATATATATATATATAATGATGGGCTCTCTTTTGGTTTCGACGTATGAGTATCTGAAAGCTTAATTGATACAGTTATGAAATTTTGTGTGATAATCTTAAGTGGCACTTAAGACCCGCTAGGGATTTACAAAGGAGGCCACATATGGAGCAAAAGTGAGGATTGTGAGATGAGATCACTGTTAGATTGGCTGACCTTTTATATCTTGCTCTCACCTCGTGAAGACGATTTAAACAAGCAGATTGAAAACTGCTGAGTCCACGAAAATGAGATGAGATAACTGTTAGATTAGCTGACCTTTTAGATCTTGCTCTCACATCTTGAAGACGATTCAAACAAGCAGATTGAAAACTGCTGAGTCTACTAAAACACGTTGACCTCTATTCTACCCGCTCCAAGGCTAAGCGCTCAATGGTGTTAAGTGGTATATTGACTGCTGACGAGTTGCTTTTCAGCTTGTCTTTGTATCTTAGCCATGGGCGTCCTACATTCCTGTAGCCCTGATCTAACTGGCTGTACATTAGGATCTTGGGTATCCTGTCATCAGACATTCTCAAGACATGACCAGTCCACCGTAACTGAGACTGTATGATAAGTCTCTATTACTCCAATATTAAACCTGTTAAACAGGTCTACGTTAGATGACCTATCTTGAAGGTTAACTCCACAGATTGCACGCAGACAGCTTTTATGGAAAACATCCAGCTGGCAAATATATATATATATATATATATATATATATATATATATATATATATTAGAATAAATCCAAAGGAGCCAGGCAAATCTACCTGAGGATTTATATATATATATATATCAAGTCTTCCCATAAGTTCTGTCCGAATTTTAACTTTTTGTTAAAATGAACGAAATTTAAAGAGTATTTTATAATGTCTAATGGAGCTGAACATTATTTTTATGTTTAGATGCATTTAAACTGATTAAATCTTATTTCAGAGAACAATAAAATTAAATTTTGTTTGATTAAAACCCTGCTAACATGGAAGTACCCAAGAATCATTTTGGGCACGTAATGCTTTATGAGTTCAAGAAAGGAAACTCAGCAGCCAAAGCGGCTAGAAACATTCACTCAGTTTATGGAGAGGAATGTGTGAATGAAAGAACTTGCAGAAGATGGTTTGCAAAATTCAGAGGTGGAGATTTCACCCTTGAAGATGAAGATCGAACCGGACGTCCAGTTGAGTTTGACGAAAAGCTTCTTGAAGCAGCCCTTGAAGAAAATCCTGCTTTATCAGTTGAGGAATTGGCAGTGGTTCTCAGTTCAAACCATACAACTGTTCATCATCATCTTCAACAACTTGGAAAAGTTCCTAAACTTGGAAAATGGGTGCCTCGTGAATTGTCTGAAAACAACCTCAAATCCCGAGTTGACATCTGCTCTTCTCTCTATTCTCGCCAACTTGTTTCACCTTTTTTGGATAGACTTGTGACTGGCGACGAAAAATGGATCTTTTATCGAAATGTCAAGCGTCGTAGACAGTGGCTTGATAAAGGAGAAGGACCCCAGCCACAGCCGAGAAGGGAACTTCATGGGCAAAAGGTTCTTCTTTCAATCTGGTGGGATCGCCAAGGAATAATCCACTTTGAATTCTTATCACCTAATGCAACAATTAATGCTCAAATATACTGTCAGCAATTAGAGCATTTGAACCAAGCTTTGAGGGAAAAAAAACCTGCTCTAGTGAATCGAAAAGGGGTGATGTTTCATCAGGACAAAGCGTGACCCCACACAGCAAGAATCACGTCACAAAAGATCGAAGAACTTGGTTGGGAGAAAATTCCTCATCCACCTTATTCTCCTGATCTTGCTCCTTCAGACTACCATTTGTTTTGTAGCTTATAGAATGATTTGGAAGAAACAGCTTTTGTAACACAGGAAGAGGTTCAAACTGACATTTGTGAGTTCTTCGAATCAAAGCCGAAAGAATTTTACAGTAATGGAATTAGTAAGCTTGTTAATAGATGGAAGGAAGTCATAGATAATCAGGGAAAATACATTGTTGATTGAATCTGTAATTAAATGTAACATTTGATCACTTGTTTTCTTTATTCAAAATTCGGACAAAACTTATGGGATGACCTGATATATATATATATATATATATATATATATATATATATATATATATATATATATATACACTAGAATAAAGCCAGTTTACCCTGAAGATCCGTTTAGATTTATTCTATTTTATCGCTCTTCTTACCGTATTGAGCACTCTACGTTTTAATCTTTCTACTCATTTGGTTTTTTTTTCTTCTTCTTTGAACTAAGGACTTTAAGCATTTGGCGATTTGTTTCGTCTTGTTCTGATGTTTTTAGTTCATTTTTTTCTATTTCCAATTTTTTCCTCGGTACCGATTACTTCTGTCATATCTGCAAGTTGAGCTATCCCAGGTTTTCCAAACGACTACTACTATTAATATATATATATATATATATATATATATATATATATATATATAATAAAAAAGGCTTAAACACTAATATTCCATGGTCATAATTTATTCCATTGGAATCGTAAATACGATCCAATTCATCAGACCTACAAATTCAAAAGGAAAACAGAAAAAACCCACTCCGGAACTGAAAACAGAATTTAGAGAAAGTGTAAATATAAGGAGGAGGGAGATTGAACCTTAACAGAGAGAATTTTAGGAGATGTGGGGGGAAGGGTTTTAAATAAGAGAAGAGAATGAATGTCGACGGATGTCTAATGCATAAAGATACATTTCGTGGTGACATACACACACCATAGACAATTTAATGCTAGAATAAGAGGGAGGGGGAAGGGAAAGAGCAGGTGGGGGAGAGAGATGGGACAAAGGAAAGTAAAAGTGCGTTTACTTAAAGGGCCGCTTTGTAATTGAGAAAATTTGACAAAATTAATATCGACTACAGGTTACAAATCGAATATAAATATATGACGATAAATATAACGATTGTCTAATCCAGCAAGGACCTATATTTCTATGTTCAAAGACACATGTGAATACACACAATAACATATACATGTATACACATACACATAGGCGTGTACCCACACACACACACATACATACGTGTACACACATATATAAAAATATAAAAATATATTCACATATCCACACATACACATATTCATCTATATCCATATACACACACTTTTCACATACATATACACTCATACACATGCACCCATGCATATACTCATACATACATACATATACATACATATATATATATATATATATATATATATATATAAATACACATACATACACACATACATATATACATATACAATCCACTAATATTATCTATCTATCTATCTATCTATCTATCTATATAGATATAATAGCTGGCCACTCGTATTCTAGAATAGCGGTCTACTAGGTCGGCTAGCAAATCCTTATTGCAGACGCTCGCTCAGGCACATTTGTGTTTGTTCAATACCCACAGAGCCCACCTGTGGTTTCTACTGCAACTATGCTGAGCAGACCTTAGTTACAGTTTCTGGGAGAGAGCGTGTTATCTAGCGTGATTAAAAATCTGAACAACACGAGCACGCTCAAACCCTCCGTCACGATGACTTGTGACTTTGGGCTAGCACAGTTATCGACGGGCCCCAAAGGTTCCGCCTACCCAATTTCACTCACAAGTCTTGGGTGAACCCGTGGTAGGGTTTTCAGGCACTTTTCAAAGGTGCCACATGCTGGGATCGTCCTCCTCCAGACCGATAACATTATGAAGTCTCCTTCCTGACATATCGACCATGGGCGCGTAATCGAGTGGTTACAACGTTCGCTTTCTGACCATAAGACCCTGTTCGAATCTCGCCATATATATATATATATATATATATATTATGAAATGGACAAAGTCCGATAATTAGTTTAAGACATTTTTATGTTTATACATTCTTTTTATAGATACAAATATTTATTATAAACAGAGCATTTACTTAAATTTTTGTATGTCTAAAAAGAATGTATAAACATAAAAAAATATCTATATATATATATATATATATATATATATATATCGAATCATATATATATCGAATATATATATATATATATATATATATATATATATATATATATATAAATTCATGAATCATTCATACAAAAAAACAAATATAAAGGTTAATGATTTAAATGGCGAGAATACATCTTCGCAAACAATATAAATAAGATACATCAACCCCGAACCTGTATATGAATGATATGATCCCTGTTTATAAATTCCAGTTGCATAAGGTCTTTTTAATTTTTTACAAGCTTTCGTCTGTTCCTACAGACATCTTCAGGTATGGAAATAGATTTTGTTCTTGTTTTTTACTTCTCGGTAATAAGAGGAAAATAAAGATGTAATCCGAAAAAATGCTATGAGAAATCTGTTATTGTTTTGAAACGTGCGGTCGCAACGCTGAGTTTGAATTTAAATTTTAAGGTTGTGCGTTTTTGTACAAATATAGCAATAAGAATTTTTTTTACTGGTAGATTTTCCGTGAATATGGCATGAACTATATTGTTCAATAATTACAGTAATGTCACACTTATTATCCGAAAGTTGCACGTTGGATCAGTTAATTTAATTTCAATTAAAATGTGCAATTATAATTTATAAATTCATCAATCATTCATACAAAAACAAATATAAAGGTTAATGATTTAAATGGCGAGAATACATCTTCGCAAAACAATATAAATAAGATACATCAACCCCGAACCTGTATATGAATGATATGATCCCCGTTATATATATATATATATATATATATATATATATATAAAGAGCGCGCCGCCCTTTGGCCCCGCATGCGAAATGCCGACGACGACCGCCGCTCAAGACGACAGTGACGACCACGACCACGACGAGAGGACGGAATGACGCGCATCGGTCTCAGTCTAATATGTAGCGTCGCGACCCGTAACGGTCGACGCGGGTGCCCACGCGCGTGACGGCCCGCAGGCGACGACGACGCGCCGACCGATCGCGACCGATTGGAGGCACAGTGAAGTAATGGATAACGGCTTGGATTGAGGAATCGCAGAGCCGAGTTCGAATCCAGGTTGAATCCATTACATTCACTTACGTGCTAGTACCCTTGGGAAAGGTGTGAATCATCTTCTTCTCCCTCCAGCTATGGGTAAAATAGCAGGACAGACTGGGTTCTATAGCCTTGGATAGCAACTGGTCTAGGAGAAGGACATCTCTGAATTCAAAACCTGCGGAGGGTCGTTTGGGGACCTTGTGGCACGTAGTGCACCAGGTCTCTTTATTCGGCCCTTTAAAAAGTGTGGATGGTCCTGCACGAAACCTTCACCACTATAATCAAATCTCATGTGCTGTTGTCGGGCTGTCAGTTTCCGGGAGAATCGATTTTTTCATATATATATATCGAATCATCGTACGCCATATATATACATCATGTTGTTTGGAGTGGTCACTAGTGATGACGACGTTATTCCTCAACTTGTCATCCCACAGGGCCTCAGACGCCACACTGAGGCCTACATCAAGTGGCTTGAGGAGGTAGTGCTGCATTTGGTTAAAAGCATCGTTACTGGGAGGCCCTATGTCTAGCAACAGGACCCTGCATCATGTCATACAAGCAAGGGAACGCAGTCATGTTGACAGGATATATCTCCAACTCTTTCCGAATTCTTTGCACTGGCCTCAGATTGACACCCAAACATTCTGAAATGTTCGTATTGGAGCTTCCGGTGCGAATGCCAAGCAGTATAATATGCCGTTTGAAAATTTCTGGCAGAGTGAATTGCATCATGGTGCTCTTTTTCGCACAGACGGTGCCCAACTGACCCTACTATACTGGGCAGTCGACAAAATAAAAAAAAATGTTTGCGTGAAATTAAAAATATAAAATGGCGAAAATTTATCTATCGCACCTTTTATATACTAAAGTTCACTCAATACAAGGCTCAAGAGACACTTGAGGTTGCAGTTAAAACGTCAATACTGAAGATGTGTAATATGAATGAAATAGGAGGTGACAGGATTTTTTTTACTTTTATTAATTTATCCCAAACAAGACGATGATGCCACTAAAACGCAAGGGGCTACTGGAAGTGAAAGAAAATGGAAAGAATTTAGAAAGCACCGGAAACCCAATTCTAAACAGGAAATATGGGATAAACTCCTTGATTATTATAAGTGGGGCGCAGTTTGATCAGCAGTTAGTTGGAATCAAGAAACAAATTAGACACTGTTTTGGAGAAATCACCAAAGATTTATTTTCACTTACAAGATATGAAAATGTTTCTAGTAAGTCGTATAGTGTCGTATTCGAATATACGGTGTGCGAGGTGTGAAATAAGAACATGAAAAAGGAATATTCTTAAACCGGCTGGCTGTTTGTTGGCTATCGTTTTGGGCTTGTCGAGTGGATAGTGGACTCCGCTCTCTTTCTGTGTTCATAGGAGGTCGTTTTCACAGCCTAATGGTCGGACGGGCAGTCAGCTGTGCTCCAGGTAGCCACTATGGTTAGCGTGTGTGTGTGTGTGTGTGTGTGCGCGTGCGCGCGTGTGTGAAGTCTCTCTCTGTCTGCTCCCTGCACCCTGTCTTGTCCGGCTTCTCTCATAGCCTATATAAGGAAACGCACGGACGCATCTGTGGCAAGCAAGAGTCGCGTCGATAATGGCCAGCATACTGGTATATTTGTTTTTTTTTTTAAATTTGGTTTTAATTTTTCATCTCAAACTATATGTGAATTGTGTTTTTTCTGCTACAAGCTGAGCGAGAGACCACCAAAACTTCTTGTAACACCAAAGATGAACTGAAGGCAAGGATTATGGCATCATTCTCCAACTTAAACAAGGAACCGTTCAGAAGAGTTGCAGGTGTTTCCGAAGTCGTCTTGAAGCCAATAGCGATCTTATTGAATAAATATACTCTTATGTATACTATGTATTTCAAGACAGTTTTGTGTAATTTTGGTGAATATATCTGTTAAAGTGAGATGTTCGATGTTATTTTCATTTTGGCGTCATTTAGATGACAATTTATCCATCGCACCCTGTATGTCTGTTAAAATGAGATGTTCAGTGTTATTTTCATTTTCGCGTCATTTAGACGACAATTTATCCATTGCACCCTGTATGTCTGTTAAAATGAAATGTTCAGTGTTATTTTCATTTTGGCGGCATTTAGACGACAATTTATCCATTGCACCCTGTATGTCTGTTAAAATGAGATGTTCAGTGTTATTTTCATTTTGGCATCATTTAGATGACAATTTATCCATCGCACTCTGTATGTCTGTTAAAATGAATGTTCAGTGTTATTTTCATTTTGGCGTCATTTAGACGACAATTTATCCATCGTACCCAGTATGTCTGTTAAAATAAATGTTCAGTGTTATTTTCATTTTGGCGTCATTTAGACGACAATTTATCCATCGTACCCGGTATGTCTGTTAAAATGAATGTTCAGTGTTATTTTCATTTTCGCGTCATTTAGACGACAATTTATCCATCGTACCCGGTATGTCTGTTAAAATGAATGTTCAGTATTATTTTCATTTTGGCGTCATTTAGACGACAATTTATACATCGTACCCTGTATGTCCGTTAAAATGAGATGTTCAGTGTTATTTTCATTTTGGCGGCATTTAGACGACAATTTATCCATCGCACCTTGTATGCCTGTTAAAATGAGATGTTCAGTGTTATTTTCATTTTGGCGTCATTTAGAAGACAATTTATCCATCGCACCCTGTATGTCTGTTAAAATGAATGTTCAGTATTATTTTCATTTTTACGTTATTTAGGCGACAATTTATACATCGCACCCCGTTTATTTACAAAGAAGCTTTGATATTTTTTTTTTGTTTTTTCTCTTGACTATCTCCACAGGGTTTTGTACTAATTTTAGTTTCTGAATCAGTACTTTTATTTCGCACCTGTCTACACTGTTGCCGTCTCGTGACGAAGAATTAATAACTAGTTTCTAAATTAGTCATGAATTTCACTCGTTTGACTTAAGACTCGGGCCAGTCGAAAGGAAAATGACTTGTCCTTTATTGCTACCTCTTTTTGAACCTTGACCTTCACATTCCTGACCCCTTTATCCCAGTAATAATGAGATGCTTTCAACCTGAAAGAATTCGTGATGTACACGCTCTGATGAAATCAAACTAGTGTAATAACACACCCCTTAAATAAAAGGACAATTCGTTCGTGTGTGCGCCAGTATGTGCTTGCGTATGCCTGCGTTTGAGTACAATTACTTGTGAGTGTGTGTAAGTATGCGTTTGTCACTGTTTGCGTATTCATATATTGTATGCTTATTAGTAGTTCTAAGTATCTGTCTGTCAGTTTTGTTTTATTCCCTTACTAACAAATACGCTTTATTTATTAAACTGTATTTATTTATCTTCGACAGCCGTCCTGAAAAGGAGAAACCTTAGTGAAAAATATAGGCTAAAATTTGTCGGATCAAACTCGGATAACAGCCATGATTTGAATGCTGATTTTCAAGGTGGACCCTTTCCACTCTGAAAGCAGTTGTGTTTATGCTGTAATAAAACTAGCAAACATTATTAGGTCAGCTTCATGACTGTAAGTGTCGTTTATGCTGTAATAAAACTGAAAAAAATTATTAGGTCAGCTTCGTGACTGTAAGTGTCGTTTATGCTGTAATAAAACTGAAAAAAATTATTAGGTCAGCTTCGTGAATGTAAGTGTTGTTTATGCTGTAATAAGACTGACAAACATTATTAGGTCAGCTTCATGACTGTAAGTGTCGTTTATGCTGTAATAAAACTGACAAACATTATTAGTTCAGCTTCGTGACTGTAAGTGTCGTTTATACTGTAATAAGACTGACAAACATTATTAGGTCAGCTTCGTGGCTGTAAGTGTTGTTTAAGCTGTAATAATATTAACAAACATTATTAGGTCAGCTCCTTTGCTGTGAGATTTGTTTATGTTGTAATAAAACTAACAAACACTATTGCGTCAGCTGTAAGAGTTATTTATGCTGCAATAAGACTGTCAAAGATCACGTGGCTGAAAGTGTTTTATGCTCCCTACTATATAAGTATTTAAAATCTTGGGATAACCAGGTTTCGGAAGGTTATATTCATGGCTGTCCTTTTGCTACTTTTGAATTCAGAGCTGTCTTCTTTGACTGCCAACTTAAGGTAGAGAGTCCACTTTAACCCACTATTTGACCCATAGCAACGGGGAGATGAGATAAAATAATTGCAAAAGTGAATGCAACAGCTGAATTTGAACTCAGTTCACCTATCACAATTTTTGTGCCGATAACCGCTACGATATACGTAGCGGTAAAATACTAACGCAACACAATCTTCTTTACTCCTTTTTTTTAACTTTTGCTCTATTAACATAATTCAGCCGGCTTCCTAACTAACTAGGAAGAATTGTATGTCATCTGCAGATGCGTGGGTGGTGCATTGGATAACGGCTCGGAATGAGAAATCGGAGAGCCGAGTTCGAATTCTAGTCGAGTTCATTACATTCACTTTAGCGCAAATACCCTTGGGAAAGATGAATCCATCTCCCTCCAGCTATGGGTTAAATAGCAGGACAGTATTTGGAAAAATCATTATTGTTAAGGTAATATTCACTCACAAAAAAATTACTCGGCTTTAAATAATCCATGAAGGGTTGATAAGCCATAAAAAACGAATCAATCAAACAATCAATCCGCCAGTTCAATGTTCGAGATTTCATAAAAACGAAGAATTCGGAGGCAGATTTTTACGATATTTTCGAATACTGACGCAACACAATCCTCCGAAATTTTAGCTCGTCCGCATTTACAAGCTGAAGATAAGCGTCGGTGATACAAAGAGAATGAAAACGTTGTGTTACGAATTTAATGATGGCTTTGAAAAAAAAATTAGCTACTAGTCGGTATGTCATTTGGAATGAAGGTTAGTCAAGTTAAACAAGAATCAAGTCATCGTCGTCATTGGTCAATGGCTAAAATTAGCGGTCGATTGCGCACTGGGTCAATTGGATTGATTGATAGCATTACATTTGACGTTAAATAGAGTTCGTTTAACGAGGACCTGATTTATCTCGCATGAGTCAGTAAAAATGGTTGCTTTTTGCTAAAATTATAGGTTACTAGTTTTAACCCGTGAAAATTTCACAATTCTAATATTCTGATGAATCTAAATTTTTAAGTTAAGGATTGAATAAGGTCATGGCAAGTTCTACGGCAATAAAATATCCATAGAAATTTCCCTATCGCATCGTTAAATATTTGAGCTTGACAACTTTAACAAAATATTGCAATAACAATCTTAAATATGAATGCAGGTCGTTATTTTAAGAAGTAAGGGGATACAAATGAAAACATTTAAAATTGACAGCTTCTTACATTTCACTAAACCAGCCGTTAAACACTTACAATAAGACCAGTAAGAATAAAAACAAAATGACTACATATTTATTTTTAGTAACTTATTAACAGTCCCAAAAGAACATTAATCGTAATATTTTAAAACTGACAAGTGCGTTCAGCTATGCTGCCCGCAGACAAATTGGTGCGTGAGTTCGAATCTCGGCAGAACTTCTCTTTATTTTCCTACCTATACTGTCTACACATTGCCGTAGATCGACGACAAAGTAAAAGTTGTGATAACAAGATGAAAATAAATACTAACAATAGAAATGAATTAGCTTTAACCCATGAATATTTCATGGTTTTTCTATTTTAATATTCTGATGAATCTAAATTTTTAAATTAAGGATTTAGTAAGTTCATGGCGAGTTTTATGACAATCAAATATCCGTAGAAGTTAACCTATCGCATCGTTAAATATTTGAGCTTGACAACTTTAACAAAATATTGTAATAACAATCATAAATATGAAAGCTGGTCATTATTTTAAGAAGTAAGGGGGTACAAATAAAAACATTTGAAATTGACAGCATTTTCCATTTCACTGAAACAGACTTTAAACACTTCGCTTCTTTTTTCTTTTCTTTTTTCTTTCTTTCTTTCTTTCTTTCATTTTCTCACTGAAACCAAGTAGCGTCTTTTCTCTTTCCATGTGATCAAAATGGAATAGTACATTATTTATGAGGTATTGGTAGGATACATTAAACACTTCTTTCTTTCTTTCTAAAACCAAGTAGTGTTTTTCGCCTCTTCCACTATTCTATACGGAATAATACAGTTTAACCCGGATATAAGAGACCCGGATATAAGAGAAACCCGGATATAAGAGAGATTTTATCTGGTCCCAAATTAGAGCCTGAGTCAATGTATACAAAATAGACCAAACCCGGATATAAGAGAAACCCGGATATAAGAGACTTCTTCTCCGGTCCCGACAACTCTCTTATATCCGGGTTACACTGTATTTATTTAGCAGCAGATGCCAAAAACCGTGAAAGTTTGACTAGTTAAAATTAGTTACTAATAAATTTAGATCAATTTCTAGATATGCAGATGGGATTTTGCATCTGTTCAATAACTAGTCACTGGATTTTAGATCGATTTCATCACATACTGACCGGATTTTAGATCTGTTTCAAAACCTACTGACCGGATTTTGGATCGTTATCAACATTTACTGACCGGATTTTGGATCGTTATCAACATTTACTGACCGGATTTTAGATCTGTCTCAAGACCTACTGACCGGATTTTAGATCTGTCTCAAGACCTACTGACCGGATTTTAGATCTGTTTCAAGACCTACTGACCGGATTTTAGATCTGTCTCAAGACCTACTGACCGGATTTTAGATTTGTCTAAAGACCTACTGACCGGATTTTAAATCTTTTTCAGGATCTACTGACCGGATTTTAGATCTGTCTCAAGACCTACTGGCCGGATTTTAGATCTGTTTAAAGACCTACTGACCGGATTTTAAATCTGTTTCAGGACCTACTGACCGGATTTTAGATCTGTCTAAAGACCTACTGACCGGATTTTAGATTTGTCTGACCATGACCTAGATCTGTTTCATGACCGGATTTTTAGATTTGTCTAAAGACCTACTGACCGGATTTTAGATTTGTCTAAAGACCTACTGACCGGATTTTAGATCTGTTTCATGACCTACTGACCGGAATTTAGATTTCTCTAAAGACCTACTGACCGGATTTTAGATCTGTCTTAAGACCTATTGACCGGATTTTAGATCTGTTTCAATATCAACTGACCGAATTTTAGACCGATTTCTTGACCTTTTGACCGGATTTTAGATCGATTTCATTACCTACTGATCATTTTCAGATCGATATCAAGAACTTTAAGCCTAATGCATGCCACTGAGGATTTAATTACATTTTTCATCCGCATTGTTTTTTTCCGTTCCCAGGTGCTGCGACATTTCCTGGTCTGAGGAAGTTTATTGCCGAAAAGAGTATTACAAGAGTTCTGGCTTTCGTCCATATTGCTTCGCATGGGTTGGCAGCTGCAGGCTGTTCAGGATTTGGTAAGTCAATTTCTTGCGAAAAACCCAACCATTTAATAATCCTCTTAAACCCTTTACTTATACAAAACGCCATTTTCAATAGCCCACCGACCAGCAAAGATCAGTTATCTCGTCACCCAAACTATTACTGCTGTAGTGAGTTTGATTCTTATGTATTGGATTGTACCTAAGCAAATGATTTCTCCATGACTTGAAACAATGGTAAGAAGTAAGTCTCTAAAACTATTACTGCTGTAGAGAGTCCGATCCTCACTTTGTGTTTCACATTTGTGACCTTGTGCCTGACTAAACTAAATGTGATAATTAGATATTCATTGTCTAACTGTGCTCGTATACACTAGCCGGTCTCCGTAAAAAGAGCACTGATGAATATTTAGAGTGAAGGGAACCAATGACATATCTCAGCGTTGCATACACTTTCAGGTCAGACGCTATTTTGCGTGAATGTTGATGGAACAATGCACCCCCCCCTCCAGACGATCGCATTGTGAAGTGAAGATTCACTAGCTGGTACCATATTAAAATCCTAGATCAGCTTGATAAAATAGGAATCATCTCTCTCTCTCTCTCTCTCTCTCTCTATCTATATATATATATATATATATATATATATATATATATATATATATATATATACACACACATATATATATATATATATAATAACCATGTTTCAAAAATGGAAGCCAAATACTTTAAATTTAATTATATAATTAAATTAAAATATTCGCTTGAAGATGAAACGGAACTAATGCTTTTAATTTAATTATATAATTAAATTTAAAGCATTTAGCTTCCATTTTGAAACATGGTTATTAATGTAGCGAAAAAAAAACATATTTTAAACCAGTTAATTTATAATATTTATGCTCTGTAAATTTACATTGATCACTGTTTTGTAAAAATAAACAGTATCAATAAGAACACCGGATTATATATCTTACTGTTCTTTTTCTTTCTTTTTATATATATATATATATATATATATATATATATATATATATATATGTGTGTGTGTGTGTGTGTAAATTTAATTAAAATTAAAAAAATTAATTAAAACAGACAACCTTAAGGGTCCTTTGATTATATTTTATACCCCCAAAAAGGTGGTTTTCTCCTGGTTCCAGGTCAGACACCATTTTGCTTGAATGTTGCTAGAACAATGCACCCCTCTCCAGACGATAGCATTGTGATGTGAAGATTCACTAGCTGGCACCATATTAAAATCCTAGATCAGCTTGATAAAATAGGAATCATTCTCTCTCTCTCTCTCTCTCTCTCTCTCTATATATATATATATATATATATATATATATATATATATAAATTTATTAGGTTGGTGCAAAAATAATGACGTAATAATGTCGTTTTCTGACGTACTTTTCTACGTCAAAAAACGACATTCTTACGTCATTATTTTTGCACCAACGTAATAATTACAAATTTTAAAAAATTAATTTAATTAAAATTTAAAAAAAACAGACAACTTTAAGGGTCCATTGATTATATTTTATATCCCCAGAAAGCTGGTCTTCTCCTGGTTCCTTAAATCCCATTCTTTTGTACTTGGAAATGTGATCTGAAGAACGAGGAAAATAAAAAACACGTAATGCTTTACAGTCTTCTGACACGGCGATAAATGTTAAGTGTATACACGTACGTGAATTTTACACGCATTTAAAGAGGTGTTAGATTATTGCAGCCGGAAAATCGGCCGTCTTTTAGTGTAATACAGGCAATGACGTTTTAATTGCATTTTATCTTTGCAGGAAAGGGTGGAGAGTGTGATTCTCTTAACCAAGTGGACGTAGATAAATGCGTCTCTTGTGTCAAAGAGAACCGAGATATGGTAATCGGCGTTAAGGTTCGCCTGGCTGCTGATATTGCCGACAATGGACGAAATGAGGAAGAAGTCTACAGGTGAGTTATAATTAATTTTACGACGGTCATTCCAGGTGACATAAAGAAATTTTTCGATAATATTAGGTTGGTGCAAAAGTAATGACGTAATAATGTCGTTTTTTGACGTTAAAACATACGTCAAAAAACGACATTATTACGTCATTATTTTTGCACCTAATAGGATATATTGTGACTGTTCTGACTAAATCCGTTTCGACGCAAAATGAAAACTGGTAAGACTCGATAGAAAAATGAGAAGAAATCCTGGAAATGTGTCAGAGAATAAATGTCGGATAGGTTGCATATTTCCGCTATTTTCCGTTTGGTATTAGGTTGGTGCAAAAAATAATGACGTAATGATGTCGTTTTTGACGTTAAAAAATACGTCCAAAAACGACATTATTACGTCATTATTTTTGCACCAACCTAATATCACGAGCGATTCCTCCAGCGATCAGCTTTTACACATTGTCTGATTGTGTGGACTAGTAATTTCAAGAAATGTGTACAGAATAGTGGATAGCGGCTTGGATTGAGGAATCGGAGAGTTGAGTTCAAATTCCAGTAGAATCCATTACATTCACTTACTTGGAAAAGGTATGAATCCTCTTCTAAAGACCCCCCACCCCAGCTATGAGTAAATATCAAGACAATCCCAGTTCTGTAGCCTTGTATGGCAACTGGTCTATCGCAGAAAGAAATGGCAACCTACTGCAGAAAAAAAATCTGCCTCGTCAGTCATGTATCGAAAGATACATGATCGCCTAAGCGTGTATCAAGCATGTCATATAATTGACTGAAATTCACTTACATGCTAATACGCTCGGGAAGGGTATGAATCCTCTTCTTCTCCCCCAGCTATGGGTAAATAGCAGGATAAACGGGTTCTATAGCCTTGGGTGGCAACTGGTCTACCGCAGAAAGAAATGGCAACCTACTGCAGGAAAAATTCTGACTCGTCAGTCAGGTATCGAAAGGTAGATGATCGCCTTTATTAATATTTTCAAAAAAGAAACATTTTTAAAATAATTTCATTCATTTGTGAATATGCCCTGAAAGTTTCCTTAAAATCTAACAATTATTTCATTTTGGCAAGAATTTCTAAACCAATGTGATTCTCAACGCGAAAATAGACGTTAAAATTTCCTATACGAAACTTTGGTCTCCCGCTGAAGCATGAAAAAAACAAACTTTTTAACTAAAATTTCGAAAGTTTTAAAAAGGAACAAAAATATAATTTTATAATAAAAATTATAATTGATGTTTAAAATATGTTTTTATTAAGGTGGGGCATTTTTTAGCGAACCTGTGCAAATACCTAATTTTCAGTTTGGTACTGAATTCCTTGACACATGGCACAGTGGATAAAGGCATTAGTTAGATCCAGTCACAAGACCCAAAGAATGTGAGTTCAATACGCGGTTAAGGCAGTGGAGAACTTGGAGAGGGGAATTAACAGGAGATAACTGACATCCATTAAACATGGCACGTGGAACTAGAACAGTCTACCCCAGTGAGCGAAATAAAGGGTTCAGTTCGACATTCCAACCACCTGAAGAAGGCCAAAGCATACAACGGCTGAAACGTTGTTATCAATATGGCGACAAAGATGAGGACAATAGTCCGAATAATATAAATTGTTCTCGTATATGTGGTTCCTTATAATGACGAGGTCATACTGTAGTCTGCTTTGATTTGACTTAGATCTTCATGACTCAACCTAGTTATATAAACGTAGGATTATGTAATATTTTGTAACCTGTCCTTTCAAAACGAGGCTTCTTTCAATAGAATGGATGCGTATTAGGGGAGAAGACGAAAGATAATCCTCGGCGCCACTAAATCTCTTCTATCCGAGATGGAATAATCTCATCTTTTTGTGTTTGTTCCTTCTTGTTTTTTTTTTTGTTTTGTTTTTTTTTTTCGTCTCCTGATATGGAATTACGAAGGAAAAAAAAAAAACAGAAAGAAAAAAGAAAGAAAAAAATGGCATTCTCAAAGACCAAAGAACCCCAAGATCAATATGTTTTCTTCTTTCAAATGCTATTGATTTGAGTTATTTTCCCTAAAGAACGTTCCATGAATGGAACATTTTCATTAGATTGGATTCGTCCAGGAAGGCTGAAATAAGCAAAAAAACAAAAACAAAAAAAAAAAAACTATATTTTTTATTTTTGTTAAGATCGCATAAAAAAGTATATTTCATACGCAAACGTTGTTTGAAGGTCATAAAAAAGGCAAGCTGTGGCGTAGTAATCAACAGGAGCAATAAACAATGGCTTGGGTTCGATCTCTACTAGACCCTGTTAACCTTTAACATACTGGAGGCAATTTTGCTTGCAAAGCAAATATTTTATCCTGTCATTGCAAAGACACAGTGAATGACAGCGTATTTCATTTCTGCAGTTGTGTATGTTGAAAATTTAAGATTTAAGAAAGAGCAGATACTGTCACTTTAAACGTGGTTTTGTGTGCTGTATTAGCTTCAAATGAATATGCGGAATTTTTTTTTCCTTAAAATTAGCTTCAAGGCCTTTTGGTCCAGAGGGACAAAATAAAGTCGTTATGTCCAATCCAAGATGGCATAACTCTTCAGGCAGGCGGACGTTGACGTCATTAACTGGCGTCTGAGGCGTCCTCAAAGGGGGAAATACCGATAAGGGTGGACAATTTTTGAACTGAGGTCTCACGTGAGATTACCACTTTAATCTCGGCCTTGTGCCGCATTTCATTCGTGTAGACATTCAGAAAAATACCATTTTCTTTTTCACTGCAAGAAAGATTTTCGTCAAAGATTTTACTCCCGGAATTCTACAGACGGTTAACTTGTGAAGCGGTTTCAATAGCCAGAACAATGTTTCGAATGTTAAAAATCTCATCTCAAAGTCAATAGAAGAAAAGCGATAACTCGACATTCGTTGGATACTTTTTTTTTCTTTTCGCATTTTTTCGCCAAGAGACGAATCGCTAAATTGAAACCCTTCATTGTCGTGTTGTTTTATCGAACAAGCTGCTTGTTATCCAACGCGGAGACGAATCAAATTAGAATTTTCATTTTCAGACACGCACATTGATCGGTAGATTAGGTGCAGTATCTGACATTTCATATCACTGTTATCAGAGTCTTAGGTAATTCCGTCTGGCAGACACAAGAACTTAATTCAATGAAATCAACTTTGTAATTTGTTCAGACAAATCCACTAGCTACTCCCACTGATAAATGATGACGTTCTTTTTTTTTTGCATCAGGAGAAAATTCTTTCAGAATGGTTATCTATCTATCTATCTATCTATCTATCTATCTAATTGTCTGTTTGTCTGTCTTTCTAAATCTATTCATATTAATCTCGATTGTTCAAGTCTATCTATCTATCTATCTATCTATCTATCTATCTATCTAAATCTATTTATATTAATCTCCATTGTTCAAATCTATCTATCTATCTATCTATCTATCTATCTATCTATCTATCTATCTATCTATCTGTCTGTCTAAATCTGTTCATATTAATCTCCATTGTTCCAATCTATCTATCTATCTATCTATCTATCTATCTATCTATCTATCTATCTATCTATCTAAATCTATTCATATTAATCTCCATTGTTCAAATCTATCTATCTATCTATCTATCTATCTATCTATCTATCTATCTATCTCATTCTGTTCATTATCTATCTATCTATCTATCTATCTATCTATCTGTCTGTCTGTCTGTCTAGCTGTCTGTCTGCCTAAATCTATTCATATTAATCTCCCTTGTTCAAATCTATCTATCTATCTATCTATCTATCTATCTATCTATCTATCTATCTATCTATCTATGCCTGTCCTTATATAGTATGTAGTCATAGGACGCCTTCTGTGCAGGTTACTTTTGATGTGTCTGCTACATACTTCTAAAATCTATAGTCATATCTGTAGACTTTTCTAAAATATCAAGCATGAATTTCGAATAGAAATCATTTATTCTTTTATGTAGCAAATCTCTTTCTAGGACGTTGCTGATGCTTACACTCCACAATTTATTCATTTCAGTTGATTTAAATGAATTGGACCTGTAAATCTTCCTCTTCCTTCTGTCGTTCATTTCCTCAAACTTGTTAAGTAGTTTACTCACGGTTTTCCCCTGCTTCGCATCAATATGTCTCGTGACATCTCGATATCGCTTTCCTTAGAATGACTGATATTTTATTAGTTACAATTACGTACGAGATTTTTTGAAGAGATTAAAAAATATGCCCATAAAATATAAGATTTATCGATAAAAAAAAACAAATTTTCAGTACGTATTTATCAATAAAGAATAAATGTTACAATTAAGTACAAAATTTACGATGTTACACGACGGTAGGCTTATTACTCAGAAGCCGCATTATACATGAGCCATATGAAATAATTCAGGGGTTGCACTATAGGCTTATACACTAGTATATATATTATGTCATGTCTGTGTGAGGTAAGATTAAAGGAAGCAACTTACTGGTGCCGCCATTTTTATTTGATACGTAAAATTACCTGTCTATATTTCTGAGATGAGGTATTATGTACACTATTTACATTATTCGGATTATTGTCCTCATATTTGTTGCCATATTTATTACAACGTTTCGGTCCTTCAGTATCTGTCTATATTTCTGAGATGAGGTATTATGTACACTATTTACATTATTCGGATTATTGTCCTCATCTTTGTCGTCATATTTATTACAACGTTTCGGCCTTTCAGTATCTGTCTATATTTCTGAGATAAGGTATTATGTACACTATTTACATTATTCGGATTATTGTCCTCATATTTGTTGCCATATTTATTACAACGTTTTGGCACTTCAGTATCTGTCTATATTTCTGAGATGAGGTATTATGTACATTATTTACATTATTCGGACTATTGTCCTCATCTTTGTCGCCATATTTATTAAAACGTTTCGGCCCTTCAGTTCTGTCTATATTCCTGAGATGAGGTATTATGTATATTATTTACATTATTCGGATTATTGTCCTAATCTTTGTCAATATGTCATGGGAGTGCGCTATTTTCCTCTGTCCCTCTTGCTGTCGATATGTCATTCGAGTGTGCTATTTTCCTCTGCTTCACTTGCTGTCGATTTGTCATTCGAGTGTGCTATTTTTCTCTGGCCCTTTTATCTTCAATCTGTCCTTTGAGTATAAAATTTCCCAAGCCCTCTTTCCTCGTTGTGCGCCATAGAAACTTCAACTCTCCTTTTCTGATGTTATGTATTTGTCCTTTTCGTTTCTTTTTTCTCTAAAACATCGTCGTTGCTTGGTCGATATTTTATTGTAAAGATTAACGTAGAAAAACAATAAATTTAGAACATCCTTTGTTCAACGAAAACGGAATGATTACAGCGAAACTGAATCTATTACTCGTTGTTTTGCAAAATGATCAATTTGTGACCTATTTCGGAGAACAATTCGAATCTTACCGATTTGAAGATAGCAAGAGATCGATAAAGCGATATATTTTTGAAACCAAAATCAATGGCAAATCGAACATGAATGAATGACTCAGTCAATGGAGAAAAACCACAATTCCATCCACATATTTAGACGAGGTTTTCTTTTAAGTACATTCTGTTCTCTGTAACACTTCTTTCTTGTTGAACTCCCTTCTGGCTTCTTGTTTTCCAGTCGACATTGATTTTCAAAAATGGCAATCATTCGTTCTGTATTCTTGATTCTTATCCTTTTATTCTTCTCCCTTAATAACGTTCCCTCTTTCTCCTATTCACTCACGCTCCGTAACCCCTTGCTTCTTAGTGGCTTTATTGCCTGGCGTGGGGTGAAATGATTAAAGAAAAATTTAATGGGTGGGGACGTAGAGGGTGCACGCCCCCCATCCAATTTCCGAGAAAATATTTTTTGTTGCAAAGTAGATAAGTTAAGCAACAATGGGTGAAGACAGAGTTAATGCCCTTGTTCTTTTCTAAGTTCACAAAGACATTCTGTTAGACTAGGATAAAATCGGGAACCTGTATGCAAATAAAAAGCCACCAAAATTGACTTTAGTAAATCCTCTTTTATAAAGGCTATATAATTACAGTTTGAATTTACAATTTTACTTATCAAATAAATAAAAGAAAACGCAAATTTAAAATTTATATATACGGCCGTGTTCGTAGTTAATATTATTAAGTAACCCTTTGCGTCTTAGTGGCTTTATTGCCTTGCGTGGGGTGAAATGATTAAAGAAAAACAAGCTTCTGACCTTTGTCTTGGTGAATTAAGTAAATATCCCGTTCAGTACCATAGATTTGCCTGTTAGTCACCCGAACCTGTGCACCCTCCTCCCCACGAATTGATGCATAGTACATCATGAGCAGAAGTAGTGGAGCATCATCCTCTCCGACCTGGTGTCGGGAGGGTTGGGTTTTTTTTTTTTAAATAAAACTTGATAGTCACATCTTTTATTGTTATCTCTCCTTGATAATGTTTTCTTTTTATCATATTCTATCACAATCAGTAACCCCTTGCATCTTAGTGGCTTTATTGCCTTTCTTGAGGTGAACTGATTACATAAATAGTAACCTCATGATTTCCAGAGTTGCCAATTAGTCAGCGAGACAAGAATCATGAATGAATGATTTCCGTATCATTGGTAAAAAATATCCAACTGATGATATCTGCAAGTCTCCACACATGGATGTGGGTGGGGGGATAAAAAAAAAATGAAAGAAAGAGGGAAGAAAATAAGAAAGGAAGAATGAATGAATGAATTAAAACAAGAAAGAAATATAGATAGAAAGAAAGAAAATGATGAAAGGAAGCCCGTATGTGTGGGATAAAAGAAAGAAAGAAAGAAAGAAAGAAAGAAAGAAAGAACAAAAGAAAGAAAGAAAGAAAGAAAGAAAGAAAGAAAGAAAGACAAAACGAAAAAATAAATTAAAAAAAGAAAGAAAGACAGATAAAAAGAAAGAAAAAGATGAAAGGATGCATGGAAGGGGAGGCGCAAAAGAAAGAAAGAAAGAATAAAGAAAAGAAAGATGGAAGGAAATAAAAGAAAGAAAAAAAGAAAGAAGGAATGAATGAATGAAAATAAGAAAGAGAGAGAGATAGGAAGTTGATTCTGACGGAGTGAATTGCGTCATGTTTACGTTTTTCTCATACACAGTTCGCCTGCTATACTGTGTAATCGATAAAATAATAAACAAAAAACACGCATGCGCGAAATTACAAATATAATTTCGCGACAACTTACCCATCGCACCCCCTATACATTATATATATATATATATGTGTGTGTGTGTGTGTCAGCAATTTCCCTCAAAGTGCTCACACAGCTAATTACTGTTCGCTACATTAACCACAACAGTAGATCAGTCGAAAATCTTCCTTTCAAAATAACAGGCGATGCAGGAGAGCACAGGGATAAATGAGGTCATGCCTTCCCTAGCAGCATCAGTGTCAAGGAAACATAGGCAGCCGACATACAAAAACTCATTTTCTCTGATGCAGTTTTTGAAATGGAAACAGTTGGGCGCCATTTGTCTGTCAGTGTGTGGTTTTCTAAGCATGGCTTAGAGGTTGGCACAACGTCGAAAGTATGATGCATCCACTGAGGGTTCAACTCACTATTCAGCTTTCATTGATCTAGCGAGACAATTATCTGTATTTCTGGAGGTAAGCGGTGCAAATTGGTAAGAGAGAGGGCGCGGCATCTCGGGAAAACTCTCTTTGATCGTTCTAATGTGAAAATAACTCCTAAATTGGTTGCTGAGCGCCTCAGGCACAACACAGAGGCCTATATCAAGTGACTTGAAGAGGCAGAGCTGCCCTGGGTCAAGAGGGTGGCTGATGGAAGACCTTTATATCTGGCAACGGGACTATGACACATGAGCCGGAGAAACCAGTTATGGCTATCAGACAATTTCAGCGATCACATCACCCCTTACACTTGGCCACCAAACTCACCAGTCAGCAAGGGGGTTCTTCATTATTGGAGTCTAGTTGACCGAGAGACCAACAAAACTCCTTGTAACACCAAATATGAACTGAAGGCAAAGATTATGGCAGCATTCACCAACTTAAACAAGGAGACCGCCCAGATGAGTTGCAGGAGATTCCGAAGTCGTCTGGAGGCTGTTGTTGAAGCCAATAGCGATTTTATTGAATAAATTTACTCATCGATATATCAAGATATTTTGGTGTAATTTTGGTAAATATTATCTGTTAAATTGAAATGCCAATGTTATTTTCGTTTTTGCGTAATTTTATGACAATTTAATCATCGTACACTGTATGTGTGTGTGTGTATTTGTGCATATATATAATATGTGTGTGAGCGTGCGCGCGCCTATGAGCGCATGTGTGGTTACCTGTTCATTCCATATATATATATATATATATATATATATATATATATATATATATATATATATATATATATATATATATATATATATATATATATATATATATATATATATATATATAGAGAGAGAGAGAGAGAGAGAGAGAGAGAGAGAGGGGCGACACGGAGTAATGGATAGCGGCTTGGATTGAGGAATCGGAGAGCCGAGTTCGAATTCCAGTCGAATCCATTACATTCACTTACGTGTTAATACCCTTGGGAAGGTGTGAATCCTCTTTTTCTCCCTCCAGCTATGGGTAAATAGCAGGACAGACTGGGTTCTATGGCCTTGGATGGCAACTGGTCTAGGAGAAGGACAACTCTGAATTCAAAACCTGCGGAGGGTCGTTTGGGAACCTTATGGCATTCGGTGCACCAGGACTCTGTATTCGGCCCTTCAAAAAGTGTGGATGGTCCTGCACGAAGCCTTCACCACTATAATCAAATCTCATGTGCTGTTGTCGGGCTGTCGATTTCCTAGGAATTCGACGGGAGAATATATCGATATATATATATATATATATATATATATATATATATATTATATACATATATAGTGAGAGTGAGAGAGAGGGAAAATCAGAAAGCAGTGTTTCATTTATAGCAGAAAAACGAGGTCACAGAATCAGGAGAGAAAAAAAAAACGGTGTAATTTGTCATGGAAGATTTGGTTCACAACATTCTATGGAATTAGGATGAAAGCAGCCAGGAAGAATTGAATGAAGCTTCGGTAGAACGAGATAGCGACGGGCAAATGGTGGACGTGGAGGGACGAATTGAAAAAGAGAGAGAAAGAATTCAAGAAAGAGTTACGAAAACAAAGAATGTAAAATTGTCAATGGTAAAGGAAGAAATGGAAGGGAAGAAAAAAGCGAAAGAACTGAAGAAAAACCTGGAAGAAATATGTCAAGACAAAGAAAGCGATATTCTTAAGAGATTTTCGATGTTCGAGAATAAAAAACGAAAGGAAGGTTAATAAGAAAAATGGAAGAAAAGAAAGAATAAGATGAAAGAAAGAAAGAAGATAAGAAGGAAGGAAAAGAGGAAGGAAGGAAGGAAGGAAGGAAGGAAAAGGAAGGAAGGAAGGAAGGAAGGAAGGAAGGAAGGAAGGAAGGAAGGAAGGAAGGAAGGAAAAAAAGAAGGAACGGAAGAAAAAAGGAAGGAAGGAAGATTAATGGTAGGTTGGTAGAAAGAAAGAAAGAAAGAAAGAAAGAAAGAAAGAAAGAAAGAAAAAAGGAATAGTGAAGGAATGAATGAATGAATGAAGGAAGGAAGGAAGGAAGGAAAGAAGAAAGGAAGGAAGCAAGATTAATGGTAGTTTGTTAAGCAGAAAGAAAGAAAGAAAGAAAGAAAGAAAGAAAGAAAGAAAGAAAGAAGAAAAGAATAGTGGAGAAAAGAAGAAAGAAAGGAAGGAAGGAAGGAAGGAAGGAAGGAAAGAAGGAAGGAAGGAAGGAAGGAAGGAAAGAAGGAAGGAAGGAAGCAAGATTAATGGTAGTTTGTTAAGCAGAAAGAAAGAAAGAAACAAAAGAAAAAGAAAGAAAGAAAAAGAAAGAAAGAAAGAAGAAAAGAATAGTGGAAAAAAAAAGAAGGAAAAGGAAGGAAGGAAGGAAGGAAGGAAGGAAGGAAGGAAGGAAGGAAGGAAGGAAGGAAAGAAGGAAGGAAGGAAGCAAGATTAATGGTAGTTTGTTAAGCAGAAAGAAAGAAAGAAAGAAAGAAAGAAAGAAAGAAGAAATGAATAGTGGAGAAAAGAAGAAAGGAAGGAAGGAAGGAAGGAAGGAAGGAAGGAAGGAAGGAAGGGAAACGAAAAACTTGTAAGCACAATAAATTGAAGAAATGAAAATCTAAAAGGGAGAATAATAAAAAGAAAAAAACAGAAAGAATAACGAAGAGAGAGAGAGAGAGAGAGAGAGAGAGAGAGAGGTGTGAGAGAAAGAGAAATGAAGAAGAAATCAGACTGAGAAGGAGAAGAAGAATGAAGATATTGTGTTCGTGATGAACGAAAAATTCGGAGCTTAAACATTGTCGCTGCGAACAGAGAGACGTCATCTGGCAAATGTTTTAAGCCTCGTTTTCGACTCTAAAGATAAAAAAGAAAAAAGAAAAAAACATTCGTAAACTCTAGTAAATAAATATTATCCGTTGTCTCCCCAAGTCCAGTAAGAAGTCGACCCTTCTTGTAAGCCAAGATAAGCTTCGTAAATCAT
This sequence comes from Acanthosepion pharaonis, assembly GCA_903632075.3. NCBI lineage: Eukaryota > Metazoa > Mollusca > Cephalopoda > Sepiida > Sepiidae > Acanthosepion > Acanthosepion pharaonis. The sequence goes on from CAHIKZ030005544.1 coordinate 3,622,404, forward strand.
GAAGGTAAACCAGTTCACTTAACAGTCAACAGGCTTATCCCACAGACCAGCCGCTAGTGTAGTGAGTTTCGATCGTCACTTGGCATCTCAACTATTGGCCTGGTGACAAAATTAACCTCGCTTACATAACCGGGCGCTTGCTATAGAGCGATGGTTATCAAAGTGATTTTGATATATTTTCTTTGTTCTTTTTTTTTTTTTTCGTTTTCTTTTTCTTCTCCATTGCTTCTTTTTATGTTTTCTTTCCTTCTTTTTTTTTGATTTTCTTTCTTTCGTCTGCATTCTTTCATTATATCTTACATTTTTTCCCCTCCCTCCTTCTTTCTTTTTTTCCTCATTTCAATCTTCATATTAACGGACGACGATGCCATTGTCTTCGAAAAAAAAAACAAAACCTCTTTTAGTAAAGAGAATGATCCTATATAACTGGGCCCCTACCGTAGCTCGATAGTAATTATAGTCGTCCCATTGACAATTCGCTTGTGACACGAGTTCCTTTTTTGATGTCTTCTCTAAACTTGGTTGGTTGATTTTAAGATGTGTTAACCCTTGCCATGTCATTATTTTAATGCAGCGCTTAGAAATGAATCATACTATCTACTGATTAGTAACAGTCAACCAGATTGTGATCGTTAACCATTAAATTAAGTTAACGGATTTTACATGTTATCACTTGTCAAGTTATTTATTGTTGAATTTAATTTGGGGAACACAGTGAAGTTCGAACTTACTACTCAGTAGTTACAATCAAAAAGATGAATATCGTCAACCCTTTTGGGGTCCCTAGACTAATGAAATCATGGGGGCCCTCTCAGACAAAGACATCCCCTAACTCACTCGCAGCCGTCGTGAATATTTCTGCTCGTGATATATTTTAGCGACAAAGCTTGAAGTAATCTTATTGTAAATTCTTTAAATAAAATAGAATAACTATCTTTTCTTTTTCAATAAAATATTCTTTAAGAAATACCATTATTTTACAATTTATTTCAAACCGAATTAACACATATTTTAGGACAAATGAAGTAAAAAAAAAAAAGAAGATTTTTATAACCAGAATTATAACAGTAAAACTATATCTGAGTTTGTTATGTTGATATCATTTCAATTCATGAAACTATATACTATCTGTCTATATTTCTGAGATGAGGTATTATGTACACTATTTACATTATTCGGACCCTTGTCCTCATCTTTGTTGCCATATTTATTACAACGTTTCGACCTTTCAGTATCTGTCTATATTTCTGAGATGAGGTATTATGTACACTATTTACATTATTCGGACCCTTGTCCTCATCTTTGTTGCCATATTTATTACAACGTTTCGGCCCTTCAGTATCTGTCTATATTTCTGAGATGAGGTATTATGTACACTATTTACATTATTCGGACCCTTGTCCTCATCTTTGTTGCCATATTTATTACAACGTTTCGGCCCTTCAGTATCTGTCTATATTTCTGAGATGAGGTATTATGTACACTTTTTACATTATTCGGACTATTATCCTAATCTTTGTCGCCATATGTATTACAACATCTCGGCCGTTGTACGCTCCGGCCTTCTTCAGGTGGTTGGAATGTCGAACTGAACCATTTATTTCGGTCACTGGGGGAGACTGTTATAATTGGTAGTTAGATCCAGTGGTAGGACCCAAACAGTGCGAGTTCAATACCCGGTTAAGGCAGTAGAGATCTTGATGAGGGAGATAACTGATAACTGACATCCATTAAACATGGCAAGTGGAACTAGAAGAGTCTACCTCAGTGATCGAATTAAAGGGTTCACTTCAACATTTCAACCACCTGAAGAAGGCCGGAGCGTACAACGGCCGAAACGTTGTAATAAATATGGCGACAAAGATGAGGACAATAGTCCGAATAATGATGAACTATTTACTAATTATAACATCTGAAACATTAAACTAATATAATCATTTCGACGTTTTAAATATTTGTTTTCCTTTTCTTTTTGAATCAATTTACTCCAAGCAAGGCGATAATGCCACTAAGTTTCAGGGAGCTACTGAGAGTGCAATAGAATGAGAAGACTTTTGAACGGGTCCGGAAACCCGATCCTAAACAGGAAACAAGGAATAACCCTCTACTCCTCATCAAAAAGACTGGAGAGTGGTGTGAACCGCTAAACTAAAATCAAACATGTTATCTACTTGAAACACAATGAAAAATGCTAAAACATTCTTTTCCCTGCTTTGCTTGCTGCAAAGCCAAATAAATGTGATTTTGTCATATTGATATTATGTCAGTTCATGAAACTAATTTGAAGTTAACATCTAGAAAACTAAAATGATTGATTTCTAAAAGCTTGAATGTTAGGCTGCAGCTAATCTATAGGATAATCCGGCCCTGGTTCCTATGGTGTAGCCAATACTACCCTAAAGGATAATCCGAACCCAGGCCCTAGGCAGCAGCCTATACTAGCCGAAAGGATAATCCGTCCCCAGGTGCTAGGCAGCAGCCTATACTAGCCGAAAGGATAATCCGTCCCCAGGCCCTAGGCAGCAGCCTATACTAGCCGAAAGGATAATCCGTCCCCAGGTCCTAGGCAGCAGCCTATACTAGCCGAAAGGATAATCCGTCCCCAGGTCCTAGGCAGCAGCCTATACTAGCCGAAAGGATAATCCGTCCCCAGGTCCTAGGCAGCAGCCTGTACTAGACTAAAGGATAATCCGTACCCAGGCCCTAGGCTGCAGACTACATAGCCTAAAGGATAATCCAGCCCCAGGCCCTAGACAGCAGCCTATACTAGCCTAAAGGATAATCCAGCCCCAGGCCCTAGGCAGCAGCCTATACTAGCCGAAAGGATAATCCGGTCCTGGTCCCTATGCTGTAGCCTAGACTACCCTAAACTATAATCCGGCCTTGATAATATTAAAAGTCAGGTTTAGTTGGTTGATCTGACGACATGTTAATTCTCCTTAAGTTATTTAATGTTGAATATTTTATGGGACACTCGGTAGTAATGGCTGACCAGACTAGTTTCATTATCCTCAAGGTGAGGCACCCTTACATGTGATTTTGCGTGTGTCTATTTATATTATTTTAAATCGCACGGGGTCCCTACTTGCCTGGTCGACCATTCGCTAATGTAGAGAGATTATTTCTGATTAAAAGCTCAAAAGACCCACGAGATAGAAAGTTGTGGAAAGCCATAGTCGCCTATATCTTTATACGGCACGACACATCGAAGAAGAAACCTCAGTGAAGAGATCGTAAGGAACTGTGTTGTTACCATTGAGCCGTGATAAGCCAACTTGCCACCCAGTGCAATGGCAGGGTATTGAGTGCGAGGATAGACTGCCGTGAGGGAAATGGCACAAATGAGAGAGAGAGAGAGAGGGGGGAGCAAGGAAGGGGAGAGAGGGAGAGAGAAGTGGAAAGGGTCAGAGAGAGAGTTAAAAGAGAATTTGGAGTAAGAGAAATTGAATTACAATGTAAATAAGAGATTTGTTCAAAGAAGCAGAGGGACATGTTAAAAGAGAAAGAGAGAGAGAGAGAGAGAGAGAGAGGATGTTATGATAAAAGAGAGAAGATTGAGATTAAAAAGAGAAGTAAAAAAGAGAGACGTGGTGAGAGGCGAAAGAAAGAAAAAAATTGATGAGAAAGGTTTTTGGAGAAAAATAAAATAAAAGCAAAACGAAGAAAGAGTTAGCAGAGAGACTTCGAATATAACAGGGAACAACAATGAAACGAGAGGGAAACAATGAAAGAAGGAATTTGAAGAAAGAAAAATGGCGACTGAAGAAGGAGAGAAAGGGAAGTAAGTGTGTCAATCAAGATGGCGATTATAAAACCCGAAAATATAACAAATAATACGAAACAAGTGAACGAAAAGCAAGAAAGAAAAAGTAAATGTATAAATGCTGTATGGAGGAAGAAAAAAGAAATAAAGAAAGAATGAACGAGAAAAATAATAAAAGTAGAAGGAAAGGATGAAACGTGAGAGAAAAATGGAAGGAATAAGAAAGAAAGAAAGAAAGAAAGGAAGAAAGAAAGAAACGAAGAAAAATGAATTTAGGGAAAGAAAGAAAGAAACGAAAAAATGTAAATTTAGGGAAGCGAAGAAAGAAAGAAAGAAAGAAAGAAAGAAAGAAAGAAAGGAAGAAAGAAAGAAAGAATGAATCAAAGAAAAACGTGAACTTAGGGATGCTAAGAACGAAAGAAAGCTCAAAAGAAAGAAAGAAACGAACCACGAACGTAAATTTAGGAAAGCCAAGAAAGAAAGAAGAGATGAAATATGAATTTAGAGAAGCTAAGAAAGAAAGAAAGAAAGAAAGAAAGAAAGAAAGAAAGAAAGAAAGATGGAAATGAATAAAAAGTAAGAAAGAAAAGAAAAGAAAGAAAGATGGAAGGGAATAAAAAGAAAGAAATATATGAATTCAGGGAAGCGAAAAAAGAAGAACGAAAAAAAGAAAAAAGAAAAAGAAAGAAAGAATGAATGAAATAAAGAAATCAAAAAACGACAGAAAGTAAAAGAAAGAAAGAAAGAATAAAGAAGTGGGGGGGAATAGAAAAAGTTCAGAAAAGAATAAAGAAGAAAGAAGAGAAGAGAAAAAGTAACAATTCATGAAAGCCAAAAAGAAAAGAAAAAAGAAAAATGAAAAACGAAGAAGGACAAAATAAGCATGGAAGTGGGGGGGGATAAAAAGAGACAGAATGAAAGAAAGAGGGAAGAAAATAAGAAAAAAAGAATGAATGAATTAATTAAGAAAAGAAAGAAATCTAGATGGGAAGAAAGAAAATGGTGAAAGGAAGCCAGTATGTATGAGATAAAAGAAAGAAAGAATGAAGAAAAGAAAGATAGAAAGATGGAAGGGAATGAAAAGAAAGAAAGAAAGAAAGAAAGAAAGAAAGAAAGAAAGAATAGATTAAAATAAGAAAGAAAGACAGACAGGAAAAAGATGAAAAATGCATGGAAGGGGGCACAAAAGAAAGAAAGAATAAAGGAAGATGGAAAGGAATAAAAAGAAAGAATGAAAGAAAGAATGAATGAATGAATGAATGAATTAATGAATGAAAATAGGAAAGAAAGAGAAATAGGAAAAAAGAAAATGATAAAAAGGATGCATGGAAGTG
>CAHIKZ030005544.1:3630000-3660000 GCA_903632075.3 Acanthosepion pharaonis
GAGTTTGTCTTCTTTTTTTTTTTTGGACTCGCCATTTTGATTGGCACATTTTCTCCTCTTTTCTTTCGGCTCCATTTTTCTCTCTTTCATTTTCCATTTGCATTTCATTTCTGTCTTGCTTTGCAATCATTACTCGTTTCTTTGAGTTGTTTTCGTCTTGTTATTCCGCAGAGAGGCAGAATATTAGAATTATCATGATTGAGTCACGTCTTTTTTCCCCCTTCAAGTCAGAAAATAACTAACAGTTGCGAAGGGAACACGCAATAGAAATCATAGACGCAGTCAACAAAATGAATCCGAAGATTGTATTTCTTGTTTCATGCAGCTTTTTAATAAAATGACTACGAACAACAATGGATTAGAACGAATAATATTCGTAAAACCTGGGATAGAAATAATAGCCATTGAATCTAAGAGGATCTGTGAAAATTCCACCACCTATCTTTGCAATTCAGGAACAGAAGACAATATAATACGCAGATGAAGCTGAGCAGTACGACATTGCCAATTTCGTTTTAAGATGAATATTTTTAGCTATTTTCCGAAAAAATATATTTACAATTCATAATTTATTCCAAAAAATATATTTCCAATTCATAATTTATTCCGAAAAATATATTTCCAATTCATAATTTATTTCGAAAATGATATTTCCAGTTCATATATTATTTCGAAAAACATTTTTTTAATTCATGATTTATTTCGAAAAAAGATATTTCTAATACATATTTTATTTCGAAAATGATATTTCGAATTTATATTTGAAAAAGATATTTCTAATTCATATTTTGTTTCAGAAAATGTATTTCTAAATCAAATTTTATTTTGGGAAAATATTTCTAATTTTGTCTATATATCTAAGATGAAGTATTATATACAATATTTACATTATTCGGACGATTGTTCTCATCTTTGTTGCCATATTTATCACAACGTTTCGGCCTTTCAGTATCTGTATTTCTGACATGAGGTATTTATGTACACTATTTTCATTATTCGGACTATTGTCCTCATCTTTGTCGCCATATTTATCACAACGTTTCGGCCGTTGTGTATCCGGCCTTCTTCAGGTGGTTGGAATGTCGAACTGAACCCTTTATTTCGTTCGCTGGGCCATGTCTATTGGATATCAGTTATCAGTTATCTCCTGTTAACTGACCTTTCCAAGATCTCCAAGAGATAACTGATAACTGACATCCATTAGACGTGGCACGTGGAACCTACTGCCCATATTAACAGAACATGGGATGAAGGACCTACCTGATAATCAGACAGTACAATGCTAGGTTCAGATCAAGGTGAAAGAAGACGTCAATCTGCAATTTGACAAATAACACCTGAAAACTCTAATTGAAGAAAACCCGCGTTTTTTCACAGAGAAAGTGACAGAGAAATATCTCAGATAATGATGGGTGTCAGCATTTCAACAATATCGGATCATTTCAAGAAAATTGACAAAGTAAAGAAACTCGATAAATAGGTTCTACATGAAAGTGAAAGTGAAAGTAAAATCCAAAGAAATCGACGTTTTGAAAAGTGTTCGATGCAGCATCTACGAAATTCGAATGATCCATTTCGTGACTTGTGATGAGAAATTGATCCTTTATGACAGTCGTAAACGATCGGCTCAATGGCATGATCATGACGAAGGTTTCAAACACTTTCGAAACCTAAAATTGCACCAACAGAAGATTATGGTGACTGTCTGGTGATCCGCCATTGGCGTTATCGATTACAGGTTTCTGGAATCTAACCAGAGCATCACTGCTGTAGTTTACAGCCAGCAAGTGGATGAAATGCGACCGGCTCTGGTTAATCGTCGCGTCCCATTTCTGCTTCAGGACAATACTCGGCCGTATGTTGCCAGGATAAATCTGTAGAGGCCCACCGACTTGTGATACGAGACTTTGCCGACTTGTGATACGAGACTTTGCCGACTTGTGATACGAGACTTTGCCGACTTGTGATACGAGACTTTGCCGACTTGTGATACGAGACTTTGCCGACTTGTGATACGAGACTTTTAGAAGAGTAAGCAGGAGTACAGTAGATAGCGATTGACATTGCATTTAAACTTTTGCAGATTAAAGTAGACTGGAAAGCATGGAGCCGGAAGGGAGTTCCACAAGCGAGAAGTGCGAGAAAAGAAAGTGTTAGCATAGAACTTACGGCTACATCTAGCCAGTTTAATTGTAAATTGATGAGATATAAACGCCAGTCTAGGATTGTGCTTAAATTCAAAAACTCTAGGTACAATAGCGAAGAGCGAACAATTACCATAAAAGTATTTATAAAAATGACACAGAGCGGCAGCCTTACAGTGGCGGGAAAATAACTGAAGCCGAGCCACCAGATCAGGACTAATAATATAGGTGCTTCTTTGGATTTTGTTACAAGTTTATTTATGCTTTCACTATAAAAGGTTTTGATGCCAAGAAAATATTCTATACTGTTTCTGCTTCGACTACGCAAAGGAATGTCTTCTGGAGTTAAAAAAAGATATATGTCGAGATGCTTGTAAAAGTTGAAGTCAGTGGGCTCGACGTTGCTTAACTTCGGTGATCGTACGAGAACGAATGTTTCAACGTGATACAGCCATAAGCTATTTGGGGAAGTAGTTTTGGCCGAAAACTTTTCACCATCCCATTATATCGATGGCCAAAAAAGCAATGAAGGCAAGAACCTCCCAGTCCCCAAGCAGTGTCGATTTATGTATCCACACAGTTTTGACCTATCTGGGCATTTGCACTTACCTATGCTTGATCAACATGCATATTTATAACATGTGCGCACACACACACACACACACACACACACACATATATATATATATGTATATATATGTGTGTGTGCATTATGAAAATATATGTATATATATATGTGTGTGCATTATGAAATGGACAAATTCCGACAATTATTTTCAGACATTTTTTATGTTTATACGTTTTTTTATAGATACAAATATTTAAGTAAATGCTCTGTTTATAATAAACAGTATTAAACAAGATGTCCGAGAAATTTTCATAGAAAATATGCGTCCTCTGACAGGAATCGAATCTGTATCCTATACGGAACCGTCATATAGCCTGACGTGCCTTAACCGATTTAGCCACAGAGGAAGGTTTCGGTTAGCAAGGTCGGTTTTATTCTCCATGATATTTTCTCGTACATTCATATCTTCTCGATGCGTATCCAAATGTAAGCAAATGACGTTACACATTATGAAATGGACAAAGTCCGACAGTTATTTTAAGACTATATGACAGTTCTGTATATGATACAGGTTCAAGGAACGTGGGGGTTGAATAAGAGCAACGTACCTAGCATTGGCGGTAATAGATTTATACCCACATCAAGTAATTTGGTATAGTTTTTTATATATATATATATATATATATATATATATATATATATATATGCTGCAGTTCAAAAGTTTGAGGAAACCCTTAGTAATTTTTTAAATTGGGCCCAAAAGTGCTTTTTGTATTTCAACTAAGAGAAAATTGTACATGCTTAAAAAAGTATATATGTTTGATAATTGAATACATTTTTTGTCAAAGTCTTTAGATCACATTTTCATTTTTTTCAGTCTTCTGTCAAGTTCATCCCATGCTAATTCTGGAGATAGTCTCAAACTTTTGACCTGTATATTTATGTATATTTATATATATATATATATATATATATATATATATATATATATATACTAGTAGTAGAGCCCGGCCTTGCCGGGGATGTAACAATGAGATAGATCAAGTATCGACCATCATGAAGACTAAAAAATAAAATTGACAAAGATTATTGTTTAAGGTTGACGGACACGCATGCCTTAATTAGTTTTTTTTTTAACGAATTGGTCAAACCCAAACTTAACCAAAAACATTGTTTTCAATCGTTATGAGTCTATCGATTGAATAGAATTTTATTTTAAACAATTGGCTTGTAAATGGAATTTTTAAAGCATTCTGAATGTAAAAATAAAGAAAAAAGTGTTCAAGACAATAAGAAACACTACCTGTCAAAAAAAAGTGAAGTTTTGTTGAAATCGGTTGAAAAATGTAGGAAATCCGATCCCATATATAAATGAACACACGCACACGCACACACACACACACACACACACACACACACACACACACACACACACACACACACACACACACACACACACACAAAGCCTTGGTTTTATAATAAGTATAACTCGATATGAGTTGTTCCCCTTTCATTCTGGCGACAGAAACGTGTTTTATCGTGTTTTCAAATTGATTTTGTGCAAAAACAATTGTGTTTTTCCAATTTTTGGTTCCGTCAGAACCACCGCAACGTAATTTTACGCAGTCCTGTGAAGTTTTGTTGAAATCGGTGGAAAAATGTAGGAAATCCGATCCAAATATATAAACGCACGCACACACACACACACACACGCACACACACACACACACACACACACACACACACACACACACAATCTGCGTTTTATAATAAGTAAGATATATATATATATATATATATATCCTGATGATAAATATGATTAGATTACACTTTCAGCATTTTTTAAAAAATGTATTAAATCTTTTTGCACATTTCTTCGGTTCGTTTCCTGAGAAGAACCAGTTGTTTTCCGTCTGTTCATCACGAATATGGAACGACACTGACAATTCCATTCCATTTTTTTTTGAACCATCGCCATTTTTTTTTTTTTTCGAAGCATGATTCTTCATTCACATTGCTCGACATCTGATTGTTTATCGGGAATCATGCTTACCTCCTGGAACGAACAAGGGACGTTACTTAATGGTGATCCTAACGTTCGTTTGATACGACAGAGATGTCAGTAATTACGTCGGTCAAATTTTCTAAAAGAAAGGTTTTGATACCAAGAAAATCAGCAGTTATAATTGCTCGGACTGCAACGAGGAAAATTGGTTCACTGTGTCGATCTAGACAGATTTTCTCGATTTTAAATATTTATAAGCCTACCATTCTTCCTTGCTTAAAATATTGCTGCCACATCTGATTTGGTATTCCTGGTATATATTTAGAGATTCTTGATAAAATCCAAAGAAGAATCTGCAATGTTATTGGTTGTGATCTGGCATTTCGGCTTCAGTCACTTTCCCACCACCTTAACGTAGTTTCCTTGTGACTTTTCGGAAAAAACACTTTCATGATAATTGCGCTGAAGAGAATTTAAGCACAGTACTAGATTGGCAGCAAGTTTTCATCATTTTACAGTTGCAATAGCTAGATTCAACCGTAAGTTCTATGCTAACAGTTTCTTCTCTCGCACGTCTCACCCGTGGAACTCTCTTCCAGCTTCTTGCTTCACAGTCAACTTTGATCTTTAAAAATTTAAATGCAACGTCAGTTGCTATCTTAGTTTTCTTAATTATTATTATTTAATGTTCTCTTCTTAATAATGTCTTTTTTTTCATATTCTCTAACACTTTCTAATCCCCTTGCGTCGTAGTGGCTTTATTGTCTTTCTCGGGAGTGAAATGATTAGAAAAATATATGTATGCATAAGGGTTTTAATTTTTTTATATTTAAATTTGAATAATACGAACTCAAAGGTGAGGAAAGAGAAATAGGATGAATGTGTAGCACCAATCTTCCAAATGTATATGGAATGCATGCTTAGAAAATCAGCATTTAAAGGCCATAGTTTTTATCTTTATCTTTATATTTATAAATAAATAATAACAAAAATCTAACATATATATATATATATATATATATATATATATATATATATATATATATGTATATGTGTGTGTGTGTGTGTGTGTATGTGTGTAATGTTACCCACGCAAGAATGGACTCTCCAGCTATAAATAGGAGCAGGTATTGCCTTTTGGAGAGGAAAGTTTCCAGCAGTCAGTTCTGACAGTGTCGATTGTATATATATATATATATATATATATATATATATATATATATATATATATAAGTATGAGATTGGTGTATACGGAATAAATTCCAATAACTAAAAATGTTATTGTTAAGAGAGTGCTCAATACAGAGTAGAGCAAGTATAATTTCTTCTAAAATTATAACATAAACATGTTATAAAATCATTACAAAAATAGCCATTTTGTTTCAACGCTTCTGGTGTCTTATCAAGTGATGGTGTTGAATTTATCTATCTATCTATCTATCTATCTATCTATCTATCTATCTATCTATCTATCTATCTATCTATCTATCTATTCAACACCATCACTTGATGAAATACCAGAAAAAATTATATACAAGTGGCCACCTATATATATATATATATATATATACGTATATATCAGGTGAGATGAGTAAATTGTCGCCATTTTATAAATATAAATACTGATAGATAGGTAGGTAGATAGATATGAAAAGATACAGAGATAGTACGAGAACAGATTGAAATGAATAGGAATATATATCAGTTTAAAATTTATAAATATAGACTCATATCGACAGATGATAACTGACTGAAATATATATATATATATATATATATAGAGAGAGATAGATGAAGATAGATATGGAAAAATGGAGATAGATAGTTATGTGCAATTGATATATATATATATATATATATATATATATATATATATATATATATATATATATATGTATATATATGTAGATAGATAGATCTATCGGTAGATAGATAATAAATAGATAGGTACTGAAAGACCGAGATAGATACATATTCAAAGACTGGGATAGATAGATAGATAGATAGATAGATAGATAGATAGATAGATAGATAGATACGAACAGGCTGAGAGATAGATAGATAGATAGATAGATAGATAGATAGATAGATAGATATGGATTGCCTAAGAGAGAGATAGAGATAAATAAGGAGAGAGAGGGAGAGAGAGAGAGAGATAGAGATAAAGAAAGAAAGGCAAAGACGAATGGTCGATAATACTTGTTAATAGCTTCAAATTGTGTGCATACCAAAAACACTGAGGCCCATTTCCAGCATTGGATATAATTTTCTTTTAGTAATTGATAAAGGAAGAATTTCCGTAACTTTAGAAAAAAATTACTCGGAATCAATTTCCTCGGTTGGTTACGACAAAGATACTATTGATGGTGACAATGATGACAGTGCCTTGATCAGGCCCGAAGAAATCGATGCCAATTTCTCGCGAACGCACTCGAAGACCTCATTGTTCTAAGCGGCGAACTAACGAAATGATGTTTATTTGAATTTAATCAGCAATTTACTTCTAATTAAATGTCAATAAACAAAAGCATTGACGTAAGTAAAATGTTTCATTTAGCTTACTTGTCCCAACTTTTAACTTAATTAAAAAAATAAAAAAAAAATAAAAAAATAAAAATGGTCGATTCAGAAATTTCCAGATTGTCTTAAAGAGATGGAATAGAATTTTGCAAATTCCACCTGTTTCGTTGAGATCACATTCCTGAAAGGTCAGCATGACCTAAGTGCTGAAAGCGGAAAGCAAGAAAAGAAAAAAAAATCAATTTTACATTCAATCGATTCGAAGCGAATATTCAGCAGGCTTTCGCTTCGAAGGAATTTGTAAATAAAATCGTAGAAGTCGAGCGTTTTTATTCTTTAAATACGAATTTGATTAAATGCCGAGAAAAATCAGGAGACAGGAGTTGAGAACACTAGCGAGGTCATTATGGGACTATTCTGAATATCTCCCCTAACTACCTCTTTTCTTTTCTATCTCAGTTGATTATCTATCTATCTATCTATCTATCTATCTATCTATCTATCTCACTTCATTATCTCACTACATTATCTATCTATCTATCTATCTATCTATCTATCTATCTATCTATCTTACTTCATTATCTCACTTCATTATCTATCTATCTATCTATCTATCTATCTATCTTACTTCATTATCTCACTTCATTATCTATCTATCTATCTATCTATCTATCTATCTCCTTCATTATCTCAGTTCATTATCTATCTATCTATTTATCTATCTATCTATATATCTTACTTCATTATCTCAGTTCATTATCTATCTATCTATCTATCTATCTATCTATATATATATATATATATATATATATATATATATATATCCATCTCCTTCATTATCTCAATTCATTATCTATCTATCTATCTATCTATCATATCTATCTATCTATCTATCTCAATCTGTTCATATCTATCTATCTATCTATCTATCTATCTATCTATCTATCTATCTATCTCACTTCATTATCACTGTTCATTATCTATCTATCTATCTATCTATCTATCTATCTATCTATCTATCTCACTTCATTATCTCAGTTCATTATCTATCTATCTATCTCACTTACTTCATGATCGAAGTTCATTATCTATCTAATCATATGATATGAGATATAGAGAGTAATAGCGATAATCAAAATGCAGTACATTAACATATATATATATATATATATATATATATATATATATATATATATATACACCCAAGTATAGGATTGGCTATTTTGTATACAGAATAAATTTCAATAACCAACAAATACCATTCTTAAAAGAGTGCTCAATAAAGACTAGAGGAAATACAATTATTTATTCGAAAATTATAACATAAATATGTTACATAAGAACATTCCCATCACGAACAAAAGGGATTATTTCGTTCATTTAATTCTACAAACAGAAAACCTTATCACAAGAATGAAATGGAAAGCTTACATTTTTCTTCATGACGAACATTCAACATCATCATTTGATAAGACACTATCCTTGTTTGAAACAAAATGGCTATTTTGTAGTGATTTTATAACATATTTATGTTATAATTTTCGAATAAATAATGTTATATATATATATATATATATATATATATATATATATATATATATATATATGAAAAGAAATATAGTCTTAAGATGTGCTATAGCAATGGGATAATTTTTAAATTTATCAGAGTGTTTGCGTTTGTGCAAATATGAAAAAGTGAATATAGAAGAGGCATGAACTATATTGTTCAATAAACAGAATGTCGCCTCTTATTGTTAACTTCTATGTCAGTTATTTAAATTATATATATATATATATATATATATACATGAATTATTCACACAAAACTAATGCAAAGGTTAATGATTTAAATGGCGAGACATCCATCATCGCAAACAATTCAAATAGTACACAAAAACCTCCAGATCCGTTATGAATGAATTGATCCTTGTTTATATAAATTTCTGCCGTATTAGTTGTTATTTTTTACTACAAGCTTTCGTCTGTTCCTACAGACATCTTCAGGTATAGAATAGATGTTGTTCTTGTTTTTTCTCTTAGTAATAAGAGGACATCGAAAATATATGTGTTATTGTATCCGAAATGCTATTGAAAATGAGTTATTGGTTTTGGAACGCGCCAAAGCAACGCTGAGTTTGATTTAAAATTTTTAAAGTGTTTGCGTTTATACCAAATATGGTGATGAACAAATTTTTACTGGTAAATTTTACTGTCAAAGTGGCATGAACTATATTGTTCAATAATTACAGTAATGTCGCACTTATTATCTAAAAAGTCGCACATGGATCAGTTATTTAAATTACAATAAACGTGCAATCAATTTACAAATACATGAATTATTCACACAAAACTAATGCAAAGGTTAATGATTTAAATGGCGAGACATCCATCATCGCAAACAATTCAAATAGTACACAAAACCTCCAGATCCGTTATGAATGAATTGATCCTTGTTTATATAAATTTCTGCCGTATTAGTTGTTATTTTTACTACAAGCTTTCGTCTGTTCCTACAGACATCTTCAGGTATATAATAGATGTCTCGCCATTTAAATCATTAACCTTTGCATTAGTTTTGTGTGAATAATTCATGTATTTGTAAATTGATTGCACGTTTATTGTAATATATATATATATATATATATATATATATATATATATATATATATATATATATATATATATATATGTATGTATGTATGTATATAAACAGAGGCAGATAGATATATAGATATGCGCAGTTTCTATGCTTATTTCATCTTTTAACTCAATGTATCTATCTAGAGTTATAGGTAAAAATAAAATTATCCTTGATAATGGCAAATGGTTATGAGAGAGAGAGAGAGAGAAAGAGAGAGAGAGATAGAGAGAGAGAGTGTGTGTATGTGTGTGTGTGTGTATGCGTGTGTGCATATGTGCAGGTAAGTATAAACAGGTTGAGATAGCTAGATATTTTATACAAAATACGATCTCTCTCTCTCTCTATCTATCTATCTATCTATCTATCTCTGTATATTCACATATATCAACTCTAATTTAATTGGAAATCATATTTTAACATCAGTAATTTTATTTACGGTATCAGCCCCTCCTCTCTGTTTCTTTCTTATCAATAGCGAATTTATATCTACTTTCCTCAAATCAATCGGCCAAGCATTGCCACGAAATACTCATCAAAATACAGTGATCGAAATCCCCCCCCACATACCTAATGATCACGAAATTAAAGCACAAATAATGTCCGACCTTCGTGGATCCAGTGTCAGATTATTCAGATTTCAAAGGTTAGAGTTTAGAATGCTGACCCAGTTTTTACATTCTTGAAATATCACTGAAGTCAGCCTTTTACGAATTTAGTCTTATTATGCAAGATACAAGGCTTAAGAGCCACTCAAATTATAGGGTTACTGATTGCCGTTGCTTTCTATACATAACAGGAGGTGGTAAGAAAGGCGGTTTAAATTTGTACCATTTATCCATGCTTACAATATGGCTACCACACATATTGCTCCTGCTATATATTTAGAGACCCTTGATAGAATCCAATAAAGAATCTGTCAGTCATATGGCAATGGTCCTGATCTCGTTTTTCGATTCTAAACACTTTCCCACTGTCGCAACATAGTTTCCCTTTGTCTTTTCTCGTCAGGAGCTCTTGCTATATATTTCGTGATTCGTAATTGTTATATTCCGTGTTAATAGGAATATACACTTGACAAACACACTGGATAAAATAAGTAAATGTTTATTGTGAAAACCAGTGCAATAAAAATAAAGGTAACAGCTCTGACAGTTAGACCAAACATTCTTGCTGTAACACTCTCGTTTGTATATGCTTGTATTACTGTTTCTGTTGCGCATTTGAGAAAAAAAATGATCGAATTTCACTGACATGTGTTAAAGATGAGTTTTAAAGATATTGCATAAATTCATGTTAAAATCGAAGTCTTCACACGATGCCAATTCCAGATGTGATTTTACACCTTATACTCTACGACTATCACGAGAAACATTAGATTTCTTTTCTTAAAATGCACAATAAAATTTAAACAATATTTTACTTAACAGCTGAAACGGAAATAAATATTAAAATATCTACACACTATTAAAAACTCACAACACCAGACGTTTAATCTATACACTGACATACACACAATTGAGAGCATGTAAGAGATGTGAGTATGTTTCAAATAGAATATGAATTACTAAGAAAATGAGAAAATAATGAGAAAAGAAGGCTTGGTGAATATAACACTCAAAGTTCATTTATGAGGTGGCGTCTGTAAGTTTTCCGGATGTTATGGTAATTTTTCTCCCAGCTATAAATAGGAGCAGGTACTTTTGGAGAAGAAAGTTTCTAGCAGTCAACTCTGCCAGTCGGACCGAACATTCTTGCTGTAACACTCTCGTTTGTATATGTTTGTATTACTGTTTCTGTTAATATATTTGTTTAACTCAGTTCCTCTCTTGTGTCTTTATTTCTGGCTCTAACAAGACAACAACACTATCTATCTATCTATCTATCTATCTATCTATCTATCTATCTATCATGGTAATTTATCTACGCACGCATGGATTCTCCCAGCTATAAATAGGAGCAGTTACTGCCTTTTTGGAGAGGGAAGATTCCAGCAGTCAGCTGTGACAATCGGACTGAACTTTCCTGTTGTAACACTCTCGTTTGTATGTTGTATTAGTTTCTGTTAATATATTTGTTTAACTCAATTCCTCTCTTTCTGTCTTTATATACGTTTTTACAACATCGCCCACGTGACGACGACGTGATCATATTTAAACGGAACGCTGATCTTATATAAAAATTTCAGTTATCTGTTTGGATTAGTTGTGCTCTTATGTCCATCGTCTTTTCATGTTGAATTTTATATGTTCTAATGTTAATTATGTTTTATGAATATGTCCTGATGATGGTCTAAAATAGACCAAAACGTCCGACGTTGACTTTATATTAACATTAATACAGCATAATTGCATATTAAATTTTTGTTTGTTTTTTTTTTCTGTATATTTTTCTTCATATATATATATATATATATATATATATATATATATATATATATATATATATATATATATATAACTATGAATCTAAAGAGCCAGTGAAACCTACCTAGGTTTCACCTCCGTGGATCTTCAGGGTACGCTGGCCAAAGAGGTAACATTAGAACAGAATATAATTAGCCTATACAACATAAAAACATGACGATGTGACAAAAATAAATAAATAAATAAAAGAAAGAAACAGTAAAGCAACAACGGGAGGGGGTAAATGCATTCAATAACAGAAAAAAAAGAAAAAAGAAAGAAAGAAACAGTAAAGCAACAACGGGAGGGGGTAAATGCATTCAATAACAGAAAAAAAGAAAAAAGAAAGAAAGAAACAGTAAAGCAACAACGGGAGGGGGTAAATGCATTCAATAACAGAAAAAAAGAAAAAAAAAGAAAGAAGAAAACCAAACCTATTCTAGTAACCAGCGTTTTTAAGGTTTTTCCGGACGAGTATACATAGTTATATTTATAAGATTATATATATATATATATGTGTGTGTGTGTGTGTGTGTGTGTGTGTGTGTATGTGATAAGTTTGGTAATATTCAAAAATAGAAAACCAATATATATATACATGTGTGTATATATATATATATATATATATATATATATATATATATATATATATATATTAAAATTAATTGTTTTAAAGTATGGTTTTTCCGCTACACAGTTCTAACATTGAGCACTATTTTGTAAAATAAAAATATCTATAAGAACACCGGATTATATATCTTACTGTTCTTTTCTTTTTATATATATATATATATATATATATATATATATATATATATATATATATATATATATATATATATATATATATATATATATATATATATATATATGCGTGTGTTTGTATATATATATATATATATAAACTTTCCCTGACGATCCGTTTAGGTGAAACCTAGGTAGGTTTGTCTGGCTCACTAGGTGTATATATATATATATATATATATATATATATATATATATATATATATATATATATATATATATATATATATATATATATATATATATATATATATGCGTGTGAAATGTGTGGATATTTATATATATATATATATAGATAGATATATATATAGATAAATTCTCTAATGACCAAGAAATAAAAATATATATATTTATGAATATATATATATATATATATATATGTGTGTGTGTGTGTGTGTGTGTATATATATATATATATATATATATATATATATATATATATATATATATATATATATGTGTGTGTGTGTGTGTGTCTATGTGTGTGCAGGTATGTTTTATTTTAGGAAAAACACGTTAGCTAAATAATCCAGGGTTCATTATTACTTTTGTTTTTATTTTTAAAAAACAGTACTCCATACAGAAGTAGAGCTTAGATTATAATTATTTTTATATATATATATATATATATATAGATAACAGATAAGGTTGTAAATGACTAGCAGAAAGCCGGAATTATCAATAGATTTGAATTTGTTCTCAAGATGTGATTGGTTTTGTTTCGATGGTGACATGTCATTAATAGCAAGTTAAGAATATTAGCTGACATAATATCTTCGTAAAGCAAGGCATGTTTCTTATTTATGGATCAATTTCATGTAATGTGACCTTTACAAGAAGAATATGATATTCGAACCATCCTTGAAGCAGTTGCATTCTCAGTAATTCAATACCGTACTTGATGTGAAAATTGCCCCTCTAAAATATATTTTGTGTTGTATATGCGAATTTCAGTTGTTTTGTAGGTTAATATTTAAACTATTTAACTAAACTACAATTAAAACTATCGGAGAAAACGCAACGGATGATGGAAAATGTGAACAGAAATTCAAAGTTACGCTGTAATAGCTAAAGTGTCTTCCAAAAGCTAAGCAAAGTATTAAGAAACAGAAAAATTTCGTTAGAATCAAAGAAAAGGCTCATTTGGGATAGCGAAATATGCCTTCCAAAATCTAAGTAAAGTATTATGAAACAACAATTTCCTTACAAGGAAAGAAAAGGCTCATTGGGATAGCAAAAGGCTCATTGGGATAGCTCATTAAGGGATAGCAAAATTTTACAAGAAAGAAAAGGCTCATTTAGCAAAAGGCTTTTGGAAGGCGTTTGGAAGGCGTCTCCTCGCCTTCCAAAAGCTAAGCAAAGTTTTAAGAAACAGAAAAATTTCGTTACAAGCAGAGAAAAGGCTCATTGGGATTGTAAAAGACGCCTTCCAAAATCTAAGCAAGTATTAAGAAACGTAAAAAATTCGTTAGAAGCAAAGAAAAGGATCATTGGGATAACGGAAGATGCCTTCTAAACACTAAGTAAAGTATTAAGAAACAGAAAAAAATCATTAGAATCAAGGAAAAAGTTAATTCGGATAGCAAAAAGTGCCTTCTAAAAGCTAAGCAAAGTATTAAGAAACATAAAAATTTCGTTAGAAGCAAAGAAAATGTTAATTGATATAATGAAAGCTTCCTTCCAAAAGCTAAACAAATTCCTAAGAAACAGGAAAACATTGTTAGAAACAAAGAGTGCTGAACTGCTATGTATTATCAATCTTGCTCTATGGCAGATACTACTGGACACTTTCCTCGCAGATCAAGAGAAGACATGAGGTAAGAGAGATGTGGTTCTACAGAAGGATGCTGAGAATACTATGGACTTACATGTAATCAACGAAGACGTTATATTTAGAGAGAGACAGTTAAAAGTTTCGAGACATATAATGAAGAAAGAGGGCTTGGAGAATTTGACACTCACGGGGCCTACAATGTCGAGAGGGATAGATGAAATCAATGTTCAGCAAGCGAACGAACAGAATTATACTGAATGACACGTAAAGTACTGAAATATTAGTTGCAAACGACAGGAAGTTGTGAAGAGCCATGACTACCCACCTTCTGAAGAGACTTTGCATACCTCTCTGGCAAACAATATGGCTTCTGTTTGCCAGGTTTACTGCTGATGTACAAACGACCATCACTGAATATGTATTTCAAGCTCTTGATAATAACGGCGAAGCTCGAGGTGTGCCTTTAAATATCTCGAAAGCGTTTGACAGGGTTTGGCACGCTGGTCTTCTACGTAAGTTCCATGTCTACAGTATTAATGAACGATTGTTTGATTTAATTCAGTCGTTCCTTTCAATTCTTAAAATGAAGCTCGTTTTGAATGAGATCGCTTGCAGGCCCTCTCATATGAAGGTGAGTGTCTCCAAAGGCTCTAGCCTGGGTCTGACATTTATGTGACTTCATCAATGATCTTCCTGATGTTATCAGTTCCAAGTAGGCATTTATGCAGATGACACTACCATTTATTCCTGTCTCAATAGCCGCTGTTCTAGAAAATGACCTCCAATCTGTGGTTTACAGGGGCCGGAAATGGCTCGTAAATTTTAATCCCTTCAAAACGAAACTGCTATCATTTAACCACCACAGAGAAACGATGCTAGACTCATGGAGAGCCACACACCGTGCCTACTTGGCCTCACGTTTTCAACTGACTTGAAGTGGAACGACTACATCGAATCAATTGCTGCATCTACTGCAAGGAAAGTTGAGTAACTCTGTCGTGCTAGAAGATTTTTTCTCGCCAGAGATCATCTTGCACATTTACAAATCTACCATTCGTCCGTGCATTCTATACGGTTATCTAGAGGTCCGTGACAAAATCCAAAAAAGGATCTGCAATGAAATCGATCCTGACCTGGCATCGCGACTTCAGTCACTTTCTCACCGACGTGACGGAGATTCCCTCTTTTTTTTCTACAAATGTTTTCATGGCATCTGCTCTAACGAGCTTTTTTCTCTGGTGCCCCGATTACGTGATTTTAAGCGTGCTACTAAATTGGCATTTAGGTCCCATCCTTTTACTGATAAATTAGTTAAATGTAACCACCAGTGCTACTCAAACAGTTTCTTTTCTCGACTACCACCTGTGGAACTCTCTTCCGTTTCCTTGCTTCCCTGATAACAATGTTCAAAAATTTAAATGCCACGTCAATCGCCATCTTCTATCTCCTTGAACCCGGTCAGGTTTTATCCTTTCCTCAATTTTCCCGAAACTAATTCTTTTCTCTCACTTTCACTACCTGTAACCCCTTCGTACTAGTGGCATTCCTGCCTAGTTTGGGATGAAATCATTAATATATATATATATATATATATATATATATATATATATATATATATATATATATATATCTGATACTGACCAGGCTCAACGTTGCTTAACTTCTGTAATCGTACTGGAATCGGAAATGGGAAATTTTGATGTTTTCTGGTAATTCACCCCAAAAGTTACTTCTCGTAAATATTAATTCACCCCAAGAAATTATAAATTTTAAATTAAAAGCTTCTTTATTTCATTACATAATATAGACAAGATTTGTGTGTTTATTTTAAGTAATTCCTTTCATATTGTCTGATAAGGTTAATAACATCATCATTGAAATATGAAAGAAAATCACGATATTGATACATATTTTTTTAATCCTATCTAAGCTTTCGGCTTACATAAGCCATGATCAAAGATGACAATTACATTGCAATATATTAAACAATACACGGACAAAACAATAATGATGTTTTTGATGCATGAGAGATTTCCAAGCAACGGCAAATTCGTGTATACGAGACGCGGAAGCGAAAATCGCACCACAGCTCGTGACGTCACACATGAAAACTCGAGAGTGAAAACGAGAAGTATTAATTATTATATATATATATATATATATATATATATATATATATATATATATATATATATAAAACTACATATTTATCTTCATAATTGTTTTCCATGTCACTGTAGTATTTATGTGATCTTAAGTCTGAAGAGAATTCTTTAATATTTGTGAATTACCATTTCTTTGGAAACATTTTTAATCCTTTGAGCGTTCTTGAACAATTTTTCAACCTTCTACCTGAGCTCCTGAGTCAAAATTTGCAAATAATTAGTATGTATTGTTTAATGTTAGATATTAAAAAAAAATTACAAATGTTTACCCACCGCTCAACCGGTGGCTGGGCATTACGTCATTTTTTTACCACCCGTAAAGCGGTGGTCAGGGCTCAAAGAGTGAATCATTTCACTCCAAGCAAGGTAATAAAGCCACTAAGACGCAAGGCAAAATCTCAGTCAGAATAAGCCCCTCACAACTGACCATAAAAGCTGAGCTCTATGGAAGAAATATAGTATGCGAGTATGATAAGTCATGTACTTCAAATTTATTGGTAACTGCAACCTATGATTTTTAAAATCATTTCATCCGAAGCAAGGGGTTACAGCCACTAAGATGCAAGGGGTTAAAGCCACCAAGATGCAAGAGGTTAAAGCCACTAAGATGAAAGTGGTTAAAGCCACTAAGATGCAAGGGGGTTAAGGCCACTAAAATGCAAGGGGTTAAAGCCACTAAGATGAAAGAGGTTAAAGCCACTAAGATGCAAGGGGGTTAAGGCCACTAAGATGCAAGGGGTTACTGAGAGTGAAAGAGAATGATAAAAATTGAGAAGGAACTGGAAAGTCAATCCTAAATAGGAAACAAGGGATAAACCTCTACTCCTGTTTAATAGCCAGGGAAGGCGTGTTAACCAGGCGATAGATGATATATTCATCATTACATGAGTGTGGTAATATCATTGGGGTATTATTCATTTACTGCTTTTAAAACTTTTGTTTAAATCGGCATCACTCCAGGCAAGGCAATAAAGCCACTAATGCGCAAGAGGTTACAGTATATCGAAGAATTAAGTACATAAACATTAATAATGAGCGGGGAGAGGAAAGAGTAATCAAGATGTCAGTAGATAGCGATTGATATAGCATTTAAACTTTTGCTGATTAAAGTTGATGGGAATGCATGGAGCCGGAATGGAGTTCCACGAGCGAGAAGTGCGAGAAAAGAAACTGTTAGCATAGAACTTACGGCTACATCTAGCCAGTTCGACTGTAAATGGATGAGATCCCGACGCCAATCTAGTACAGTGCTTAAATTAAAAAAAGTCTAGGTACTATAGCGATGAGATCTTCCAAATAATTATCATGAAAGGATTTCTAAAAAAGACACGGAGAGGCAACTTTTCGGCGGTGAGAAAGTGACTGAAGCCGAGCTGCCAGATCAGTACCAATAACATTGCTGATTCTTTCTTTGGATCTTATCAAGGAGATATGCTGTGGTTGCTTGACAGGCTGTCCGTTGATATATTACGGCTGTCTTTTGACATATTGTGGCTTGCTGTCTGCTGGGATACCGTACTTTGGTTGTTTGGTTGTTGGTATACTGTGTATTCTCGGTGGTATACTGTACCTGTCTGTCAGTTAGTAAATTGTATGTGGTTGTTCGTTGGTAAATTGTGGCTGTCTGAGTGCCTGTTGGTATACTGTGCCTGTCTCCCAGTTAGTAAATTGTGTGTGGTTGTCCGTTTGCAAATTGTGGCTGTATGAGTGTCTGTTGGTATTCAGTGCCCGTCTATATATATATATATATATATATATATATATATATATATATATATATATATATATATTTTCCTGATCAAACCGGACTCATAAATAATTACATCGGTTACACAACTACATACTTATCCAGATGTCTTACGTTACACCTATCTGATCACAACTCTATTAGAACCCATTTAAACACAAACACAAATTTACCCGACTCCATTAGAAACATACTAGTAGAAAACACAAATATATTAACTGCATACACCTGCAAAAAAGACTAAAAATAATGGAAGCTTTAATAATAAAAAAGAAAAAGCCAACTCTTAACAATATAAACTACGAACAAAGCCACAATGTGCTAACCGTATTCGAAAATTAAAAACATCCCTACCACACACCGATACATACACAGAACGCTCACACTCAACTAAGCTGATAATCGAATCATCCTTGATAAGGGCTAAAGGTATAGCCGAAAGCGCTCGGAAATACAGAACATTCGGACAGTTCTTACACACCCTTTGTCCAGAAAAGAAAGCTCTTGTCAGAATACAAGAAAAATTAAATAAAAAGCTCAACCGTAGTACCTTGTCTGTTGTTTTTAATGAAACATGCATAAAGGAAGGATTGCTGCCCTAAATATACAACTATATATATATATATATATATATTGGGACATCTTTCAGTGAATAATGTAAACAAATTTTGTTGTCTCTTTCTCAATTATATATATATATATATATATATATATATATATATATATATATATTTCAGTGAATAATTTAATTTAAAGTTTTGTCTACTAATTTTCAAATGGGTCCTTTACTATTTTTAAAGTTTTTTGTGTCGTTATTGAAGAACGAGAGAAAATCGACATGTTGATACATATAATTTATTCCGAGTACTTTCGACATACCACAATATATATATATATGTGTGTGTGTGTGTGTGCGCGCACGCGCGTTAAACGATTACTTAGGCTAATGTTTTCCCAGCTAAGTTTTCAGAGATATGATGACTACCTTTTCAAATATTACCTTAATCATGTTCAGCTCTCCATTCTCAATTTCTCCGTATTTTTCTTACTCTCCACCTTACTCTCCTACAACAAGTCTTACGGCTAAATCTTCTCCTAATAGTATTTTTTTCCTCTTTACTATCTCACTTCTTTTTTCTTTTTCTTGTTTTTGTCTTTATATTTAATTACTTGCTCGACACGTTTCCAGCTCATCAACCATCACCTGCTAAGCCCAACGCCGTCTTTATCCTTTTCTTTCATGTTCTCTCTACCAGTTCCACACTATTAGTCCAAATTTCTTGGCCTTTTCCGTTTCTTGCCTGTCAACTACTAACTTTGATGGCTGAGGCTGAACTCAGAGCGCTTCTATTTTTGATTACTACTGCTTCATGTCAGTAGCATCGACTCCTCCACCTGGCTACAAACACACCTTCCCGCATATATAACACACGCCTTTGGGAACCTGTGTAATGGTTAACAAGCTTGTCTAGCTAGAACATTTACAACTGAGAAGTGAATTCGATCGTCACTGGGTGCCTCATGCGTTCAGCCTTATGCAATATCCAAGCCTCGCTTAGAAGAATTACCATTTATCGTACAAGGTGGTTTTATTGTTAAAGCGAGGTGTTCTCAATTTTATAGTAACATGCAGCACTATCTCCATACCTCAGTTCTATGATTATCCATCCAATTTTGCCTCCCATCATTTGAGGCTTAGAACCAGGAGAGCAGATTACTGGGTCTTCCTGGTCTCACATTCCCTACTGACGTAATGTGAAACGATTATAACGAATCAATGCCTAAATCAGCTGCTAGGAAAACGGTTCACTGCGTCATGCTGGACAATTTTTCTTGTCAGAATCTATCTTCAACATTAATAAGTTCACTCATTCGCCCATGCATCAAATATGGCTACCATAATGGGAATGCACGGCGTGTAACAGCAAAATTGTTCAAATCGTGTAACAGCAAAATGGTTCAATTGTCAGATTAAGCTTTGAACCATTGTATCGTAGAAATGATTAAAGATATTTTACTGGAGTTCTCCGTGTTTTTATAACACTATTGGACTCTATTTTGAGCAATAAGAATGTATAATTATCCCCACCCCAAGCTTATCAGAAGAAGCGTGATGAAATCGATCATAAACGAAAATGACATGTCCATTATTAATTAAACATAGCTAAGGAGAGGAAGCTCACAAAGGATTGGAACTAAGTTCAAATATATATATATATATATATATATATATATATATATATATATATATATATATATATATATAGAATATAATATATATTATATATAATATATTGAATTATATTATATATATATATCATATATAATGTATTATATTATATATAAATATATGTAATCTTACTTATTATCAAACGCAGATTGTGTGTGTGTGTGTGTGTGTGTGTGTGTGTGTGTCTGTACGTTTATATATTGGATCGG
This sequence comes from Acanthosepion pharaonis, assembly GCA_903632075.3. Taxonomy (NCBI): domain Eukaryota; kingdom Metazoa; phylum Mollusca; class Cephalopoda; order Sepiida; family Sepiidae; genus Acanthosepion; species Acanthosepion pharaonis. Next base: position 3,651,210 of record CAHIKZ030005544.1, read on the forward strand.
ATTTCCTACATTTTTCAACCGATTTCAACAAACTTCACAGGACTGCGTAAAATTACCTTGCAGTTGTTCTGACAGCGCCAAAAATTGGAAAAACACAATTGTTTTTGCACGAAATCAATTTGAAAACACGATTCTGTCGCCAGAATGAAAGGAGGACAAATCATATCGAGTTATACTTATTATAAAACCCAGGTTGTTTGTGTGTGTGTGTGTGTGTGTTCGTTTATATATGGGATCGGATTTCCCTACATTTTTTCAACCGATTTCAACAAAACTTCACTTTTTTTGGTGCAGGTAGTGTTTCTTATTGTCTTGCACACTTTTTTCTTTATTTTTACATTCAGAATGCTTTAAAAATTCCATTTACAAGACAATTCTTTATAATAAAATTCTATTCAATCGGTAGACTCATAACGATTGAAAACAATGTTTTTGTTTGAGTTTGGGTTTGACCTATTCGTAAAAGAAAACAAAAAAAACTAATTAAGACATGCGTGTCCGTCACCCTTAAACAATAATCTTTGTCAATTTTATTTTTCAGTCTTCATGATGGTCGATACTTGATCTATCTCTTACTGTTACATCCCCGGGCAAGGCCGGGCTCTACTGCTAGTATATTATATATAATATAATATATTGTATTATATTATATGTGTGTGTGTGAGTGTGTGCATGTGCGTGTGTACGTTTGTAGTGCAGCTTACAGTTTCATGGATTTCCCAAGTCGTCAGTCACGAATTGGTGAATGAAACACTTATTATGGTTGTTCTTTAACAAATACTGATTCTCATGGGGGGAACGCTAAATTAAACTCTGGATCAAATCACTTAGCTCTGTCTAACTGCATTGAGCACTGTTTTGTTTTCGCCTTATATTAAATTAAGTAAACATTTATTCGCTTATATGTGTATGCACGCTAACACACAGATCATTCCAGGATCCTTTTACAACTTATTCAAGATGATCTTCGCCCTCTCTAACTTTCTAACTTTCTGTTCTGGAGTAATAAGGTTCCTCACAGATTTAAAGTACGATTTCATTTTCAAGTTCTTTTACACTGCTCTGTGAACTGTCATAGCTGAAACTCTTCTACCACGTGCTAAACTTCTTATGGATTGAGTTGGATCTTTTCTAATTGACCTCTTTAGCTCTCCTCATCCAGTTTTCTCTACTCTTCCTTCTTTTTTAAACTTATTCACCGTTCTCTTGATGGTTCTTGAATGAACTTTGAAGCTGGAAGCCAGATTATGAATGTTGGTGTCATCATTTAAGTCCTCAATGATTTTCCTCTCCCATTCCTCAGTTGAGAAGACAGGGGCTCTGGCACAAAACGATTTTGACCTGTTCTCATTCTACCTGAATAACTAAAAGAGTTTTTCAGTGATTCTTATGAGAAATGATGTCACCATGCCTAAACGTCTTATCTGAAAACATGGAAAAAGAAATTCAATTGGTTTAGTGTTTTTTTAGATATTAAACATTTTGTGGGATGGACTATTATATTGTAACAGGATTTGGACAATTTTGCTGTTACACCCGGTATATCTAGAGATTCTTGGCAGAATCCACAGAAGAATCTGAAACGTTAATGGTCCTGGCCTGGCATCTCGGCTTCAGTCATTTTCAGGCAAATATTTGTTCTGATAATCTTTCCTCGTTGGTACCCTGAATTCAAGAATTTAATCGCAGTACTAGTTCCCTTTTGAAATTGTTAGTTGTAACCGCAGGTTCTACGCTAATAGTTCCTTTTCCCGCACTTCTCGATTGTGGAACTCTCTTTCGACTTCCAACTTTCCTGACAACTTCTTCTTATTATTATTTTTTTACTTTTTTTTCTTCTTCTTCTTTTATGTGCCGTGAAAGTCCAGGACGTTGGCGATCATGGCTCTCCACATTTTCTTGTCTTTTGATACTCTTAATAACTCTTGTTTTTTTTCCATCTCTCCCAAACCATACCCGACATTCATTCGCTCAAGCACATCAGGTACGTAGTACGTTTCTTTCCTCTGGCCCTTCATTCCGTCCAATGAGTATTAAATTTTCCAAGCCCTCTTTCCTTATTATGTCCATAAATTTCAAGTTTAGTTGATATTAAGCATAGCTGTTCTTTTTCTTGCCATTGTATCGATAACTTCAGCGTTGGGCATATATACGGTCTACGGTACGAAAATCTTCAAAAATTTAAATGCAATGCAAATCATCATTTTTTTGTCTCCTTGAAACATGTACTTTTATTAATCTCTTTCTTTGTTTGTTTTTTTTCACTTGCTGCTGAATGGGAAAGATTATGTCTTGCACGGATTTCTTGGACGTGAGCTGTATTATTCAACAGATGTATCATCCAAGAATAATTACTACTGCGTTTATCTCGGGGCATCAACAATTTTGAAGGAACATATAATTTTCTGCATAGATTCATTTATGTGTCATACGTGATACTTTCGATACATGACTGACGAGGCAGATTTTTCCTGCAGTAGGATACCATTTCTTTCTGCAGTAGACCAATTGCCAGCCAAGGCTATAGAACTTGGTCTGTCCTGCTATTTACCCATAGCTGGAGGGAGAAGAAGAGGATTCATACCTTTCCCAAGTGTCAGTCAGTTATGTGCCATGCATGATACACGCTTAGGCGATCATGTATCTTTCGATACATGACTGACGAGGCAGATTTTTTCCCGCAGTAGGATACCATTTCTTTCTGCGGTAGACCAGTTGCCATCAAGGCTATAGAACCTGGTCTGTCCTGCTATCTATCCATAGCTGGTGGGGGAGGGAGAAGAAGGGGATTCATAACTTTTGTAAGCGTATTAGCATGTAAGTAAATGTAATCGATCTGACTGGATTTCGAACTCGGCTCTCTGATTTCTCAATCGGAAACGCTATCCATTACTCTACCGCGCTTCCTAGCGTCCATCCGCTACCGGCTAAAACCACTCGCGGATGGACGCTGAGCCAGCATGCGACATGCGTTTCTATGACGTCATTCCTCCTACTGTTTCTTAGAATTCAAGCCGCCAGCATTTCCTCCTGATGAAACGAATAACAAAAAGAAATAGTCCTTTTCGTTGTTACCGTTTTATCTAGAAACGTGGGGATTTAGAGACGACACAGAAGGCAACGTGTATTTGGGACACAATCCCTCTTTGCAATTCCTATATTTGCACAATTTTTAAAGAGTTTATGCACACATATGTGAACACAAGAAAAAAGGACGAAAAAGCTTAACTGTAGTAAATTGTCAATTGTTTTTAATGAAACTTGTACATTACACATGACGTCACCCTAGACCAGTGGTTTTCAACATTTTTGCTGGAGCGGAAACACAAGGAAACACTCCAGTGGCTCGAGGAATCCCTGCAATAAATTAATTGTCTTATGCAAAAAAAAAAAAAAAAAAAAAGCTTTCAATTATTAAAATAAAATAAAAATACTCATCTTCAGATTTATTTACAAAAAAATACAAAGACAAACTATAAAAATATTGTATACATACCTATGCAGTTTTAATCTTGCTTCTAAGGTTATTACACATGTATTAAAAAACTTTAGTTTAAATGGATTACATTTATTTTCATTAAAAATTCAATGAGAAACTTGAGCTTGATGTTTCTTGCACAAATCTTTAATATTGGGTCATGTTTTTGACAGACACACACGAAGTTCATCTTCCACAGACCGCAATTGAGCTCGTTTCTTGCTCTTGATGGTTGTCAGAGCTGAAAATCCAAATTCACACAAGTAGGATGTTGAAAACTGCATAAGAAGGCGCAGTGCTTTCTGGGCAATTGCAGGATATTCCTTTTTAACCAGCAACCAGAATGCATCCAGGCTAAGCTCAGAAGGCTTCAATTTTAATGTTCTGTCACTTGAAACACCGGCAAGTTCATCTTCTGTTAATGTAAACTGTTCTTCAGATGGCTCAAATTCCACAAATGGGCTCCTAACTTATTTAGTGGAGGTACCGAAACACACATATCTGCACTGGAGAATTCAAAATTACTGTCAATCATAGTACTTGTGTAACTTATTGCGGAATCCCTGGGCTTTACTGGCGGAACGCTAGGGTTCCACGGAACCCTGGTTGAAAATCACTGCTCTAGACCATAAGAAATTCTAACGACCACACAGACACCACATCGGTTCTTGATAATGATTGTGAGAGTCAAAAGTACTTGAACGAAAATAACCAAATATGAACTTCCGGCAGGTTATCCACAACGTCGAACACAATACTCAACAATATATCAGGAAATTGAAAAAATACAATAAAAAAATTAAACATTGTCGCTTTTTTTTTTTATCTAAACTTGTTTGGATTTACGAGGTGACTCATACACCGTATACCAACACTCAGCCAGTCATCCACAGGATACCAGCAGACACCCAGATAGCCACAATATACCAGCAGGCTGATAAAATATACAAACAGCCACACAAGCAATATGGTTTCCGCTTTGTCCGATCTACAGCTGATGTGCTTACGGCCATCACTGAAATTGTCTACCAAGCTCTTCAGAATAACGGAGAAGCTCGTGCCGTGGCCCTAGACATCTCCAAAGCATTTGATAGGGTTTGGCATGCCGGCCTTCTTCGCAAGCTCCAGGGTTATAGCATTACGGGTCGATTGTTTGACCTAATAAAATCATTCCTGTCAAACCGTGAATTGAAGGTCGTTCTCAACGGATTCTCCTCCAGCTCCTATCCCACGAACGCAGGTCCCCCATGGCTCCATCCTTGGCCCTACTCTGTTCCTTATCTTCATTAACGATCTTCCTGATGCCATAGGTTCCCGTCCATCTACACGGATGACACTACAATTTACTCCTGTCTCAAAGACAAATGTAGTGTCGTTGACAAAACTAACCTGGCCGTTCCTTTCGTAAAGGACCTCCAATCGGTTGTGAACTGGGGCAGGAATTGGCTGGTTAACTTTAACGCCTCAAAAACAAAACGGCTCTCTATTAATCACCACTGAGATCCTTCCCTGCCCACCCCCATTAGAATGTCTGACGCTCAACTTCCCGAGAGCGCCTCTCTGCGGCTGCTCAGTCTCACGTTGTCTACTGACCTAAGATGGAACAAATACTTTGAGTCAATTGCTTTGTCCACCGCAAGGAAAGTTGGCTCCCTGTGCCGGAATCGATCCTCCAGATCAACAAATCAACAATTCGCCCTTGCATGGAGTATTGCTGCCATATATGGTCTGGTGCCCCTTCTGTTTGCCTCGGGGTTCTTGATATCCAGAGGCGGATATGCAATGTGGTTGGCCCTGCCCTGGCGTCTCGTCTACAGTCACTTTCTCACAGACGCGCCGTCGCCTCTCTCTGTCTTTTTTACAAATACTTTCATGGTAATTGCTCCGAGGAGCTGCTTTCGCTGTTTCCCAGACTTCATGAGTTCAAGCGCCCTACGAGGCTGGCATCCCGCTCTCAACCTTTTCACTGCTGAAACTGTTAAATGTAGCCGTCTCTTCTACTCCAATAGCTTCATATCTCGCACCTCTCGTCTGTGGAACTCCCTTCCCTTTTCCTGTTTCCCTGAGAGCTATAATCTCCAACTATTCAAATGTAATGTCAATCATCATCTTGCGGCCTCAGCCGAGATTGAACTCGCTACACCAGTATTCCTTATCTGTCATAGCTAATACTGGGATTGGTGTAATTCATAATCTTGTCAAATAGCTGAATTCTTGATGCTTCGCTAGGGCTATCAAGGGTGTTTTTATCGTGACACCATCACTAAATGGATGGCAACTGGTCTAGGAGAAGGAAAACTCTGAATTCAAAACCTCTCTGAGCCTTGGTTGGCAATCTTGGTATACCAACAACCAGTTAATCACCCACAGTATTCCAGCAGACATCCAGAAAAGCCACAATATACAGACTCCTAAAACATACAGACAACCACACACAGTTTACCAACAGACACAGTCAACCATCCACAGGATACCAGCAGACAGGTAGGCAGATTATATCCATATTCAGTCACAGTATCCCTACAGAAAATATGGTGGTGACTGAAATACATGAAAAATTTTCTGTATGTATTCATTTTCAATGATGAATATAGAGCTACATTGGATGGATGTGATGTATTGGCAAGAGGTTGGAATATTGATGGAAATATCCGACCAACACGACTTAGAATATAATCATGGCGAAGTGAAATATAATTTAGGATATTACTGTATGAAGGGGAGGCTCGGTGGAGTAATGGGTAGCGACTCGGATTGAGGAGTTTGAATTCCATTCAAATCCATTACATTCACTTACGTGCTAATACCCTTAGGAGAGGTACGAGTCCGCTTCTTAAAGGCTATGGGTAAAAAGCAGGACAGACCGGGTTCTATAGCCTAGTCCCCCCGCAGGAAAAAATGGCAACCTACTAGAAAAAATAGTCTTTTTGTTAAAGCCCCTTACCGTCCTATCAGTCTCCTTCCCCTCTTCGGCAAAGTCTTCGAAGCTCTAATCAATACCGGGGTAGTTAAGCACCTCACATCCAATAATCTGCTCTATGATAAGCAATATGGTTTCCGCTTTGCCCGATCTACAGCCGATGTGCTCACAGGCATCACTGAAACAGTCTACCGAGCTCTCCAAAATAATAGGGAAGCCCGAGCCGTGGCCCTAGACATCTCCAAAGCATTTGATAGGGTTTGGCATGCCGGCCTTCTGCGGAAGCTCCAGGGTTATAGCATTACGAGTCGATTGTTTGACCTAATACAATCATTCCTGTCAAACCGAGAATTGAAGGTCGTTCTCAACGGATTCTCCTCCAGTTCTTATCACACGAACGCAGATGTTCCTCAAGGCTCCATCCTAGGCCCCACTCTATTCCTTATCTACATAAATGACCTTCCCGACGCCGTAACTTCCCAAGTAGGCATCTACGCGGATGACACCACAATTTATTCTTGCCTCAGTGTTTCAAGTGACAGAACAAATCTAGTCTCGCTGACAAAACTCACCTTGCCGTGCGTCTTGAAAAGGACCTCCAATCGATTGTGAACTGGGGCATGAATTGGCTGGTCAACTTCAACGCTTCGAAGACAAAACTGCTCTCTATTAATCACCACAGAGAGCCTTCCCTTCCCTCCATTAGAATGCCTGACGCTCAACTTCTCGAGAGCAACTCACTGCGGCTTCTCGGTCTCACGTTGACTGCTGACCTGAGATGGAATAAATACATCGAGTCAATTGCTTCGTCCACTGCGAGGAAAGTTGGCTCCCTGAACCGCGCTAGGAAGTTTTTCTCCCCTGAGTCGATCCTCCAGATCTACAAATCAACAATTCGCCCTTGCATGGAGTATTGCTGCCATATATGGTCTGGTTCCCCTTCTTTTTGCCTCGGGGTTCTTGATAAGCTCCAGAAGCGGATATGCAATATGGTTGGCCCTGCCCTGGCGTCTTCTCTACAGTCACTTTCTCACAGACGCGACGTCGCCTCCCTCTGTCTGTTCTACAAATACTTTCAAGGAAATTGCTCCAAGGAGCTGCATTCACTGGTTCCCAGACTTCATGAGTTCAAGCGCCCTACGAGGCTGGCATCCCGCTCTCACCCTTTCACTGTCGAAACTCCTAAATGTAGCCGCCTTTTCTACTTCAATAGCTTCATGTCTCGCACCTCTCGCCTGTGGAATTCCCTTCCCTTCTCCTGTTTCCCTGCGAGCTATAATCTCCAGCTATTCAAGTGTAATGTCAATCGACATCTCCAGTTGCCTTGATCTATCCACTACCCTCATCCTTTCTTCTATCACTCCTATCTGATCTTGCTATTTCCTGTAACCCCTTGCATCCTAGTGGCTTCCCGCCTTGCTTGGGGTGAAACGCTTAAAAAAAAAAAAAAAAGTTATTGGGTTATTGGACATAAAGATTTAATTATGAAATTCCGCGATCATATTTTATATATATATATATATATATATATATATATATATATATATATATATATATATATGCCGAGTGTAACAGCAAAATTGTCCAAATCCTGTAACAGCAAAATTGTCCAATTCTTAGATTAAGCTTTCAACCGTTGTATCTTTGAAATGATTAAAGATATCTTACTGGAATTCTTCGATGTTTTTATGACACTATTGGACACTACTTTGACCAACAAGAATGTGTCATTTCTCTAAAAGCTTTACAGAAGAATCGTGATGAAATCGATCATGAAAGAAAATGACATGTTCATCATTAATTAATCCTAGCTAAGGATCGGAAGTTCATGAAGGATTAAAATAAAGTTCACACACACACACACACACACACACACACACACACACACATATATATATATATATATATATGAACTTTATTTCAATCCTTCATTTTACAATCTGCCTCGTCAGTCATGTATCGAAAGATACATGATCGCCTAAGCGTGTATCACGGAAATCCACTTACGCGCTAATACCCTTGGGAAAGGTATGAATCCTCTTCTTCTTCCCCCAGCTATGGTTAAATAGCAGGGCAGACCGGGTTCTATAGCCTTTGATGATAACTGTTCTACTGCAGAAAGAAATGGCAACCTACTGCGGGAATAAATCTGCTTCGTCAGTTATGTATCGAAAGATACATGATCGCCTAAGCGTGTATCACGCATGGCATATAACTGACTGAAATTCACTTAGGTGCTAATAGCCTTGGGAAAGGTATGGATCCTCTTCTTCTCCCCACTGCAGCTATGGTTAAATAACAGAACAGACCGGGTTCTATAGCCTTGGATAATAACTGGTCTACCGCAGAAAGAAATGGCAAACTATTGACATTGCATTTAAATTTTTGAAGGT
>CAHIKZ030005544.1:3665000-3740000 GCA_903632075.3 Acanthosepion pharaonis
CTTTCTGTCTGTCTCTCTTTCTTTCCTAGTTTTTGTTTTTACGTTTTCTTTGTTGACTTTATTATTTTTCATATATTTTTTCTTTTTCCTTTCTTCGTAGTTGTTTTTATTTATTTATTCTGTGTTAGCTTCTTTATCACTCTTTCTTTCTTTCTTTCTTTCTTTCTTCTTCATTACTCTTTTTTCGGTCTTTCTTTCTCAGATTTTGTATTATTCTTTGCCGACCTCATTACTTTTTCTTTCATACGTTTTCTTTCCTTCTTTCTTTCTTTCTCTTTTTTCTCTCTTTCTCCTTCTTTTTCTATTATTCTTTACAGACTTCATTCTTTTTTCATACGTTTTCTTTCTTTCTTTCATTCCATTCTTCTTTTTTCTTTCTTTCTTTCTTTCTTTGTCTCGTTTTTAAAACTTTTTTTCTTTCTATTCATTGCTGCTTTCATTTGTTTCATTTTCTTTTCTTTTCATTTTTTTCTTTCTTTCTTTTTATCTCTAATTTCCATTTTAATTTCTTTCTTTTTTTTGAAAACTTTCTCTTTCTTTCAATTCGTGTTTTTTCTTTCTTTTTTTCTTATAATTTTATAGACATTTTCATTTCGTTTTTCTTTTAATTGTTACTCTTATCTCCGAACAATTTTTCTTCCTTTTTTCTTTTTCTTTTTCCTTCTCCTCTTTTTCCTCTACTGTCATATCTTCAATTACCATTCTAAAACCAATCATGAATATTTGCTTCTTTTATTGAAATCTTTGCGCAAATTCGACGAAATAAAATCATTCTTTCACATCCCTACTTTCTTCTGTCTTTTTCTTTTGTTTTCTGCTTTTCAGGATGTCATTCGTCTGTTCTTTGACAATTTCATTCTTTCTATCCGCTGATGATGGAGAAATGAAGTTTGGCTTTTGTTTTATATAAAACGCATTTCATTTGGTTGTTTCAAATTATAAAATACTTCATGTGCAATCCTGTATTTCTTTCTTTCTTTCTTTCTTTCTTTCTTTTTTTTTTCTTTCTTTCTTTCTTTCTTGCTTTCTTTCTTTCTTTCTTTGTCGTCACTCCTTTATTTGCTTTTTATAGTTTTCTTTCTTTTTTTCTCTTTTTCTTTGTTTCTTTGTTCCTTTCTTTATCGTCTATTTTATTTGCTTTTTACTCTTTTCTTTATGTTAATTAACTTCTTTCTTTCTTCTTTTCTTTTTCTTTTCTTTTTATCTTTGTCGTCTCTTCTTTATTTGTTTTTTTTTATAATTTTACTGATTTTAATTCGTTTCTTCATTCATTCTTTCCTTTTTTTCTTGCTTTCCTTTTCATTCTTTCTTTTCTTTCTTTCTTTCCTTCCTTTGTTTCTCAAAGTTACCGTCTGTTATTATATATGTATTATAGTCTTCTTCCTATCTTTTTACTTTCTTTCTTTCTTTCTTTCTTTTACTTTCTTTTATAATTATATTTATTTTAATTCGCTTCTTTCTTTCTTTCTTTCTTTTTTCCTTCCTTCCTTCCTTCGTTCTTTCTTTCTTTTCTTTTCTTTCTTTCTCCCCTTCCTTTGCTTTACCGTCTGTTCTTAATATATACGTATTATAGTCTTCTATCTCTTTTTCTTTCTTACTTCCTTCCTTTGTTTTTTCTTTCTTTCTTTCTTTTTTCTTTCTTTCTTTGATTCCTTCTTTCTTTCTTTTACTTTCTTTTATAAATCTATTTTAATTCGCTTCTTTTTCTTTCTTTCCTTCTTTCTTTCTTTCTTTTTTCCTTCTTTCTTTCTTTCTTTCTTTCTTTGATTCCTTCTTTCTTTCTTTGATTTCTTCTTTCTTTCTTTCTCTGATTCCTTCTTTCTTTCTTTCTTTCTTTCTTTGATTCCTTCTTTCTTTCTTTTTTTTTTTACTTTCTTTTATAAATCTATTTTAATTCGCTTCTTTTTTCTTTCTTTCTTTCCTTCTTTCTTTCTTTCTTTCCATCTTTTTTCTTTCTTTCTTTCTTTCTTTCTTTCTATTACTTACGTATAAAAATCTTCTCCGGTTGCTTTGTAGCCTACACAATCCATTCCGACAATCTACACTGCTAATAAATTACTTTTTCCCTCTCTCTATATGTCTTCCTATTTTTCTTAAACTCTCTCCCCCTTTTGTTGCTCACTTGCTCACAGCCTCCTTGTTTGTAAAAGAATATAAAGGCAATTTGGCATCAGATGAGCCAAATTCAACCGCAAATCATAGACTTCTTAATTCTGCTCACTTTCTTCATTTTATTTCTAGCGAATCAACGCAAGAATTTGTATCAGGTCAGTGTGCAGGCAGAAGCTGTAAAATGCAAGCAGTCATATCGAAAGGAAGACAGAATTATATTAACGTAATTGTCCAGTTTAGTCTGACACAATGCCTTTGTAGTGGAACAACTAATTAGAATTGAACACTATCTATCTATCTATCTATCTATCTATCTATCTATCTATCTATCTATCTATTTCAGTACATTCATTATCTATCTATCTATCTATCTATACACGAACATATAAAATTATATCACTGATATGAAACTCTTTTTCTCTATAAATATTATAAATTTCAATATATTAAAATGGCAGCACTCCTTCGTGTATATATATATATATATATATATATTATTATTATTATTATTATATATAAATATGAGGATTTATATCTATCTATCTATCTATCTATCTATCTATCTATCTCTCTAACACAATCTGATAATTATATTTTTTATATTTTTCCTGTATGTCTGATCTATCTATCTATCTATCTATCTATCTATCTATCTATCTATCTATCTATACAAGAACATATAAAATTATATCGCTGATATTAAACTCTTTTTTCTCTATAAATATTATAAATTTCAATATATTAAAATGGCAGCACTCCTTCGTATATATATATATATATATATATATATATATATATATATATATATATATATATATATGAATTATTATTTATATAAAATCTGGATTTATATCTATCTATCTATCTATCTATCTATCTATCTATCTATTCTTATATATATATATATATATATATATATATATATATATATATGAATGGTGGTACTCGTTTGAAAAACCTCGGATAGCTCAACTTGCAGTAGAACAAATCGGTACACGTGGAGTAATGGGGAATAAAAAGAAAAGAACCAAAAACATTAAAACAGGGCGAAAACAATTGTCCAAAGTCCAAAGATAAAAAAAAAAACAAAACGAGTAAAAAGACAATTACGCAAAGTGCTCAATATACTAAGTAGAGCAAAACCTAATTTTATTGTGTAATATATATATATATATATATATATATATATATATATATATATATATATATATATATATTATAAAACAAAATCAAAATTACCTCATATGGTAGGGTATATATCTCTTTCAACCAACGAGAAGTAAATTAATCTTATTCAATCCCGGTGTGTAGACTGTGTTCGTGTCGGAATTAGAAATTTAAAATTTAACCTTTACACCAGTGGAAATATATATATATATATATATATATATATATATATATATATATATATATATATATATATATATATATATATATATGTTATAATTATTTTTAAAATATTCGAAGTAATCATATTTTTTTTAAAATAATCATAATTTAAGTTCTACTTCTGTATGGAGCACTGTTTTTTTAAAAATAAAAACAAAAGTACTAAAGAACCTCGGATTATTTGCCTAACGTGTTCTTTCCTATATTTACACACACACACACACACACATATATATATATATATATATATATATATATATATATATATATCATAACTAGAAATACACCTAGAAACACGGATCTATGATTGTGACTGAGTTTTACAGCAACATTGCGATCTTTAGGTAATTATACTGACGGTGAAACCGCAAATCACCAAAATTTAAATAATTCGAAAGAGAAAAAAAAAATAATTAGCCTGGCAAATTAGTATTGCATCTTAACCGACCTTGATATGATTTTCATTAAAATGTTTGCTCATTGTTTGCTGATTTAACAAAATGTTTGCTGATTTAACAAAATGTTTGCTGATTGACAAAATGTTTGCTGATTGACAAAATATTTGCTGACAAAATGGTCGTTAATTAACTTGAGTAAGATATTTGCAACATTAGCTTTTGAAGTCCTATTGTAGCGGAATTGAAGGATATATTGCTATATTTTTTTATCTTCAAATTATCGTATACAAGTACAGCATTATGGCCATTGTGGCATTATGACCATTTCCGGTTCCTTTACACTATGGCCATTGAGCCATTGTGTTTCTGTTTCATTTTTCCCTTTCTTTAAGTTAGAATATATTTTTGTGCGGTTTTTTTTTTTGTACTTTTCAGTTGGTTCATTCTTTGTGTATTTCGGCAGCAAATGTTTATTAAGGCAAATCCAATAAAAAACGAGAGACATTTTGTATCGATTAATTTTAATGATTGATTTTTCCAAGTTACTAATATTTATTCTCAGACAAGTAGAAAATTTCGTCGGAAGAAAAGAAGAGGAAATATGGTGCAAGATTCCGACTTTCTTTACCAACCCTGATGATGACTTAAGAAAGTCGAAAACTCGGAACATATTTCCGGGACTTTTCTTCCGAAATGATCTTCAGATGGAATAACTAACATATAAATTATTTTTAACTTAATATAATGATAAAATGTGAAAATCGGGAGACAATTTGGCGATACCTCTTGAGTGTACTGAACGAAAAGTTCTTCTGGAGTCAAGGTGCAGCATATAACATCAATCAGTTAAGTGACAAATTCCATTTGTTTTAATCCCATTTATTATATATATATATATATATATATATATATATATATATATATATATATAAACAATTCAACACCTCGAGGCGACAATCATTTCACTCTTAAACACATTCTTAAGCATGAAACAGACTGTAGCCAATTGACCTGTCCACTTTTATATTTACATACGCTCTTTCCCTAATATTTAAACCATGAATATACCATACCTTAAGTCTACGTTTTATCATATATATATATATATATATATATAAAATAAAAATGCATAAATTATTCACACGCATATATATATATATATATATATATATATATATATATATATATAACTATGAACCTAAAGAGCCAGGCAAACCTACGTAGGTTTCACCTACGCAGATCGTCAGGTAAAGAGCCAGTTTACCCTGACGATCCGTATAGGTGAAACCTAGGTAGGTTTGCCTGGCTCTTTACGTTCATAGTTAGATTTTCTCTACTTAGTGTATTGTGCACTTTGCTTAGTTATTTTTACTTTACTCGTGTTGGAGGTTTTTTTCTTTGGACTCTGAGCTGGAGTTCTGGACGATTGTTTTCGCCTCAATATCATGTTCTTAGTTCTTTATTTTTTGATCCCTTATTTTTCCTTGGGCAATGGTTCGTTCATTTACAAGACAAAACACATAAGGTTTTTTCCAGACGAGTATAATTACTTATATTTATAAGATTATAATTATTATATATATATATATATATATATATATATGAAGAAATATAGTCTTAAGGTGTGCTATATTTATGGGATAAAGTGCTCAATATCAGAGATAGAGCGATAGTGTGTACGATTATTCCTACTATATTTTAATTAGTGTTAATTGCATCAACGGCTCTGCGCAATTGAGAGACATAATCTAGAGATTATATTTCAGCCTGATACAAACTTGCCATCCACTTTCAAGGAGAAAGCACATTATTAAAACTCTCGATAGCCTATCCACAATCAGGAAATATATATATATATATATATATATATATATATATATATATATATATATATATATATATATATATATATATATATATATATATATATGCAATTTGTATATATATATATATATTATTTATATATTATATATGCGCGGGTACTTATTGGAAAGCGCTCAATATCAATGATAAAGCTAAACATATTTAGTTATTTGAAGCGAGTTTGTGACTCTGTGTTTCACGCTATTTGCGATCGTCAGACAAACTCTGACGATCGCAAATAGCGTGAAACGCAGGGTAAAAAACTCACATCAAATCATATATATATATATATATATATATATATATATATATATATATATATATATAAGCAAGTATTCATCTAAAAAAATTTGATTAAAAAGACAAACATCATTATTCCAATTTTCAGATATTGCCATTGCCAGTTCTTTTAATTAAACTTCTCTCCCCCTCCTCCCTCTCCTCTCCCCTCCTCCCTCTATATATATATATATATATATATATATATATATATATATATATATATATAATTGGAGCGGTGCTGAAAATTTCTTAGCTGACCCATTTGTCAAAAATCTTTCCAAGTGAACAAACACTTTTTAAATATCTGGTTCGTATCGAGAATTTTTCAGCTCACTACCCCTGATATATATATATATATATATATATATATATATATATATATATATATATATATATATATTTTAAAAAAAATTGCACCTGCCTTCGTAATGTTTGTTTTTAGTTCACCTTTCCATATAATCTCCGATTTCCATTATGGAAATTCTTCTCCCCCCACCCAGCTTTCGCTTCCCTTCCAAATTTGTTCATGTTCTGCTTTGTTACAGAAGCCTGTATAGTGTTGCTTTATCGAAACTCACAATTCCGAGGCTTTAGTACTTCTATATATGGACATAAAAATCATTACGAGGCACAATATGCAAACGAGATCATCTGATACGCGGCTTCACAGAAATAGGCATTGGACTTCAGATTATTCCATTTTTATTCTTTCTGATTAATAATTTCGGAAATTTTGAATAGATCATAGACAAAAGAAGTAACGTCTGTCTTTTAAGCATCTCAGAAATCCTTGCCTTAGTGTTCTCTCACTATCAGTAAACATTGCGTCTTAGTGGCTTTATTGCCTTTTTTGTAGTGAAAGGATTAATAAAAAAAGAATTTTTTGATTATTACTGAACATTTTCTTTTGCTCTCATTCTCTCACAATCAGTAACTCTTGCGTCTTAGTGGCTTTATTGCCTTGCTTGTAGTGAAATTATGAAAAAAGAGTTTTTTTTTTTTTCGTTTAACCTCAAGGCAATACAGCCACTAACACACAATGCGGTATAGAGGTAGAAATAACCTGAGTAAAAACAAAATTCGAAAGAGAAGACAATTAAAGAAGAGTATTCAAATAGACAAATATCTATTGATATTACAAATCTAGAAGGCTACGATTCGTCCAGGCTTAGAATATTGCTGCCACATATGGTCCAGTATTCCTGCTATTTACCTTCAGCTCCTTGATAAGATCCAAAGAAGAATCAGCAATGTTATAGGTCCTGATCTGGTAGTTCGGCTTCAGTCACTTGCCCACCACCGTAACATCGTTGCCTTTCTATGCCTTTTCTATAAATACATTCATTCGAATACTCTCTTCGCTATTGTAAATATTCATCGGGGTTAGTTTTTAAATTATTGTTTTATTCCCCTCCCCCTACAGGCAATGAATTGTAGATATGGGGACTAGTTCAGACTTTCATAGAGACAATGAGGTATTATGGTGAATGCAGTAAGAAAGAATGTGTTGTTTTGGTGTTAGGAATATTGTGGTATGTCTGGGTCAGTGTTTGTGGCTAGCTCAGTTTAAAGTTAACACAGATGAAGACCACACTTTTTGCCATTCCCCATTTTGGCCTTGTATTAATGAGTACATATACATGCACCTACGTTTTAGCGTGCTATATACGTAATAATTAATACATATATTTGCTCTGCATAACGGCATTGAGCACTATTACGTTTACACCTCATGCATAAATTTAACGATTATTTATTATTTGCTTGCCTGCATATGCACATCAGAACACGCATAGACATCTGCTTATATTTGGCTGCTCCCTTTATCCACTCTACAACTATACACACACACACACACACACACACACACACACATACACACACACGCACACACACATATATATATATATATATATATATATATAAATATAGATAACTAGACTCGAAAAAAAAAAACCCTCGAATTTTTGATTTGCTAATCAAATCAATCTCGAGGGAAAAAAAGGTTTAAAAAAAAAGAAAGAGCTACAAACATGGACTTCTGCCGACAAAAAAATCGCACAGATGCAGGTCTGAAGCCCAAAGAAAAAACCCCGATACGAGTAACAACTAACTAACAAAAGAGCTCAATACAACCGTAGAGCAGACCTAGATACACCTAGTGAGCCAGACAAACCTACCTAGGTTTCACCTAAACGGATCGTCAGGGAAAGTTTGGTATATATATATATATATGCCTTTATAGAAATACCTCGCTCACAGACATTAGCTAGATGAAGACATTGTAACTAATTTCTTTCTTATGTGAGAGGTATTTCTGCCGCACCCTGTATTTTACAAATGAAACATTCTTCTACTTCTAAAATCTAGGTGAAAACCAAAGTGCGCCCCGAGGACTTGATTGAAGCTTATTAACCAGCCAGTTATATACCATGCGTGATACACGCTTAGGCGATCCTGTATCTTTCGATACATGACTGACGAGGCAGATTTGTTTCCCGCAGTAGGTTGCCATTTATTTCTACGGTAGGCCAGTTGCCATCCAAGGCCATAGAAATCATACTCATAGCTGGGGGTTGAAGAAGAGGATTCATACCTTTCCCAAGGGTGAATCAGTCAGTTATGTGCCATGTGTGATACACACTTAGGCGATCATGTATCGAAAGATACATGACTGACGAACGAATATTTTCCCCAGTAGGTTGCCATTTCTTTTGCAGTAGACCAGTTGCCATCCAAGGCTATAGAACCCAGTCTGTTTTGCTATTTACTCATAGCTGGAGAGGAGAATAACTGGATTCATACCTTTCCCAAGGGTATTAGCACGTGAGTGAATTTCAGTCAGTTATGTGCCATACGTGATACACTTTTTTAGCGATCATGTATCTTTTGATCATGTATCTTTTGATACATGACTGACAATTTTTTTCCTGCAGTAGGTTGTCATTTCTATCTGCGGTAGACCAATTGCCATCCAAGGCTATAGAACCCAATTTATCCTTCTTTTTACTCATAGCTTAGAAGAAGAGGCTTCATACCTTTCCCATTGGTCAGTCAGTTATGTGCCATGTGTGATACACGCTTAGGAGATGATGTATCTTTCAATACATGACTAATGAGGCAGTTTCTTTCCCGCAATAGGTTGCCATTTCTTTCTATAGTAGACTAATTGCCATCCAAGGCTATAGAATCCGGTCTGTTCTGCTATTTACCCACACTTAGGTGTGTGGTGGGGGAGAAGAAGAGAATTCATACTTTTCCTAAGTGTATTAGCACGTAAGTGAATTTCAGTCAGTTATGTACCATGCGTGATACGCGCTTAGTATACGATATATGACTGACGAGGCAGATTTTTTCCTGCAGTCGGTTGCCATTTCTTTCTGCGGTAGACCAGTTGCCATCCAAGGCTATAGAACTCTGTCCTGCTATTTACCCATAGCTGGAGGGAGAAGAGGATTCACACCTTTCCCAAGGGTAATAGCACGTAAGTGAATGTAATGGAATCGACTAGAATTCGAACTCGGCTCTCCGATTCCTTAATCCAAGCCGCTATCCACTACTCAACCGTGCTTCTATATTATTAACCAGGTAAAGTCCATAAGAAAATTTTCCATCGATCTGGCACGACCGGTCCCCATATCTTATCTGTAGTTCATAGATGGGAAAGGAAATTATGCCGTATCATTATTTGCAAGATCTGGTAAGTCCATGAAGACAATCGATCACCAAATATCGATCACGATTTTGTGAAATAGATATCGACTAATTTTCAATATATATAATCGACTCTCCCGTCGAGATTCGACGTATGAGGGTCAAGCAGATCAGTTTCCAGGAAACCGACAGCCCGACACCGGCACATGAGATTTGATTATAGTTGTGAAGGCTTCGTGCAGGACCATCCACATTTTTTGAAGGGACGAATACAGAGACCTGGTGCACTAAGTGCCATAAGGTCACCAAACGACCCTCCGCAGGTTTTGAATTCAGAGTTGTCCTTCTCCTAGACCAGTTGCCATCAAAGGCTATAGAATCTAGTCTGTCCTGCTATTTTACCCATAGCTGGAGGGAGAGGAAGAGGATTCATACCTTTCCCAAGGGTATTAGCACGTAAGTGAATGTAATGGATTCGACTGAATTCGAACTCGGCTCTGCGATTCCTCAATCCAAGCCGCTATCCATTACTCCAACGTGCCTCTCTCTCTCTCTCTCTCTCTCTCTCTCTCTCTATATATATATATATATATATATATATATATATATATATATATATATATCCGATGCGATGAGAACGAAAGTAATATATAAATTCCAACGTTCACAGCATTAATCCAAAAGAGGGCTCGATACCGATAGTAGAGCGATAATTATGCATTTATTATAATTTTATCATATAGACAAAACCATTTTACTCACTACAAAGATGCGACTTCGTTTCAGTGCATTTCAACTGCACTTCGACCGGTGAGAATCGAAACAATTATTTTAAGAGATTTTTATGTTTATACATTCTTTTTATAGATATTTAAGTAAATGCTCTGTTTTATAATAAACAGTATTAAACAACATTTACTTGAATATCCGAGAAATTTTCACAGAAAATATTCAGACCGGTAAATGTTGTTTAAGACTGTTTATTATAAACAGAGCATTTACTCAAATATTTGTATCTATAAAAATGTATAAACATAAAAATGTCTTAAAATAATTGTCAGACTTTGTCCATTTCATAATGTGTGACGTCATTTGTTTACATTTGGATACGCCATGAGCAGATATGAATGTACGTGAGAGATTCATGGAAAATTGTAGTTTAAAAGCAGTAAAATCGACCTTGCTAACCGAACGCTCCTCTGTGGCCAAATCGGTTAAAGGCACGTCAAGCTAAATGACAGTTCCGTATAGGATACAGGTTCGAATTCTGTCGGAGGACGAATATTTTCTGTGAAAATTTTTCGGACATTCAGGCCGGTAAATGTTGTTTAATACTGTTTATTATAAACAGAGCATTTACTTAAATATTTGTATCTATAAAAAGAATGTATAAACATAAAAATGTCTTTATATATATATATATATTTTTGGTGGTACAAAACTTAGGTATTGCTTTAAAAGTATTAAGCTTAAGACTACGAGATATAATGAAAGATTAAAAAGGAAAAGAAGGAAAGAAAAACACGGTTTCGCTCCCGCCTATCAAAGTTTCTTCATTGAGATAATTACAGGTAAAATATAATAGTCATGAAATATGAAATTAGTCAATGAGGAGAAAAAATAATAAAATTTTGAACTACTAGGTAAGGGAAAAACAAATTTCACTTGTACTTTCTTAAGTGTGATACTAGCCCAGCCTTGTTGCAGGCGACAAAGTCAAACTGACAGATGAAATATATGTGTGTGCAGCAAGGTGAGTCTAAAAGTAACGCAATTTTTTTTTATCAGATAAGGAACACAGTCAACCATATCATACATCAAGATATAGGTATACATCATAGGTTCATATCCCTACTTCTCAACAAATATATATATATATATTTATACTAATGTATGTTTCATTAAATAATATATACAAGTTTTCTCTGTTTATTTTAAGCAAATTCCTTTCCTCTGAGAAGCTTAATAAAATTATCATCGAAAGACGAAAGAAAATCACATTGATACATGTTTTTTTTTAATCCTATCTAAGCGTTCGGCTTACATAAGCCATCATCAAAGATGACAGTAGCAGTACAATAAATTAAACTATACACGGACATAGCAACAATGATAGTTTTGTTTGCATGGAAGATTTCCAAACAACGACAAGCTCGTGCATACGAGACGCTGGAAACGAAAATCGAACCGTGGCTCATGAATTCACACATGGGCACGCGAGAGTGAAAACGAGAAGTGTTAAGTATAGGAAGCCGTTGATTGCCTGACTTATTATTTCAGACTTAACTCTCTTTAGTCGGATAAAAGAGACACTGTGGGACAAACCTTGTGATGGCGATGAAGAAGTGGAAACTGAGTTTTTAAGAAGCTGGGATAGATACCCTCATTAGTTGGTGGAACACGGCCATTGAAAGAGGTGATAACTATGTTGACAGCTCATCAGTATGACTATCCAATTGCCTCGATCTGGGATCGAAACTAAGCTATCGGCGCACGGCAGAGAAAGGGAATATTTTAGCGTATTATATACGGGATGTATACAAACAGGAAATCTTCAGCCAGAGTGCTCAATTCATAACTGAAGAGCGATGCGTTATAAGCGGGAGCAGTCACTGTTTTAAAAATTCGCTTTCCCCATAGTGGTCAATCGGCGAACGAGAGCAAGTCATACAAGACTAGAGAGAGAAAAAGAGAGAAAGGGAGTGAGGGAGAGAGAGAGGGAGAGAGAGAAAGTGAATGAGGAAGAGAGAGAAAGAATGAAAGATAGAAAGAGAGAGAAAAAGAGAGAGAAAGATAGAGAAAGAGAGTGAGGGAGAGAGAGAAAATAGAGAGAGAAAGACAGAGAAAGGCAAAGAAAGAGAGAGATAGAAAGGGAAAGAGAAAGAAAGACAGAGAGAAAGAGAAAGAAGAAGAGAGAGAGAGAGAGCTGCTGTTCATTAAGTGTTGACACTGTGAAGTGTTTTTACCTTTGGTCTTTTTTCTTTCATTTTTCTGTCTTTGGGTTTTTTGTTCTTGTTGAATGTATTAGGACTTTTGGTAAGTTGTCTGTCTGTTGCTCACACCAACATTGTTGGTTTCTTTAGTACACGCACACACACAGAGACACACAGAGACACACACACACACACACACACACACACACACACACACACACACACATGCACCGATATATATTATTTATTTGTTTGAACTTTATTCTTTGAATAGATACTCATAAGTGAGTATATGATCTGATTTTATCAACTGATTAAAGAAGAAGAAGAAGAAGAAGGCGGCAAAAAAAGAAGAAGAAGAAGGGAAAAATAGAAGAAAGAAGAAGAAGAAGAAGGAAGACAGGGGAGAAGGAGGAAGAAAAAGAAGAAAGAAGAAGGCAAAAGAAATAGGATGAAGAAAAAGAAAAAGCAAAAGAAGAAGAAGAAAAAGAAGAAAGAAGAAGGATGAAGAAGAAGGAAGTAAACAAATGAAGAAGAAGAAGAAGAAGAAGAAGAAGATGGCAAAAGAAGAAGAAGGAAAGATAAGACGGAGAAAGATGAAGAAAATGAAGGAAGAAAACAAAAGAAGAAGGAAGAAGGAGGACGAGGAGGAGGAGGAAGAAGAAGAAGAAGAAGAAGAAAGGGGAGAAGGAGGAAGAAAAAGAAGAAAGAAGGCAAAAGAAGTAGGAAGAAGAAAAAGAAGAAAAAGAATGAAGAAAAAGAAAAAGCAAAATAAGAAGGATGAAGAAGAAGGAAGTAAGCAAATGAAGAAGAAGATGAAGATGAAGAAGACGGCAAAAGAAGAAGAAGGAAGAAGAAGGAAAAAGAAGAAGGAGAAAGATGAAGAAGATGAAGGAAGAAAACAACAAAAGAAGAAGGGGACGAGGAGGAGGAGTAGGAGGAGGAGGAAGAAGAAGAAGAAGAAGAATGAAAAAGAAAAAGGAAGAAAGCAAATGAAGAAAAAGAAGAAAAAAGGAAGAGGAAGAAGAAGATTATATCATCATATATGCTTTCTTTTTGATTTTCATTTACATCGAGGCGTCTTTAATTCTCTGAAGAACTGATTCAATTATATCCCGTGATCAGTACAGTTACTTGTAGAGCGCTGGGACTAGTAAGTCCCCTGGAAAAATATTTCGTTTTATGCTGATTTCGAAGCATTTATGAGTCCAACCGGCTGCTTTCTCCTCCAATTTTTTCTTATTTTGGGTGTAATTTCATTCACTTCGTTAGAAACAAAGAAAAGAGCACAGAACAGTTACACGATTTCAGTCCTCTTCCGTGACACTGATTGCTGGACAAACTGCACTAATGATCAATTGCAAGAAGACAGAATTCATGGTTGTGGTTGTTAGCAAAAAGCCGAGTCCAAAATGCAAATAACAAATCAAAGATACCAAAATTCAATCAAGTAGAACAATTTTAATATCTTGGAAGTGTTTTAACAGAGGACGGAATATAGGACACTGAAATCCGAAGGTGTATTGGGATAGGCAAAGATGCATTCCAAAAGCTAAGCAGAATACAGTAGAATTCTTCATATCCGGAAGCCCTCATATCCGGAAAACCCGCATATCCGGAAATCCGCATATTCGGAATCCCGCATATCCGGACATGATTTTGTATATTTGGACTATTTGGGTGAAACGTAACTGATTTGAAAGTTCTGTTTTTTCAGGAAATTTACTTTGGATAATTACTTATGCTTATTTCACCCTAATGGCTTGTATTGGTGCAAAAGATGATGGGAATAAAAGGAAAAGAACAACTTTGGAGTTATCGCAAAAAGTGGAAATTTTAAACAGACTAGACGTTGGTGTTCATTGTAACTAATGGAAAAGTCAATATTGTATGATATAAAATCTTCCAAAGAAACTATTCTTCAGCGTTCACACTGTCACAATGAAGAAGGAAATAAAAACATGATTGTAATGAAATCTGGACTGAAGTTGAAAAAGCTATTGAAAAGGTTGTTAGTTTTATGGAAAGAAAGCCAGCATTCAACTATGACGATCGCAGAATTAAAAAGTATCTTTCGTTTAAAAAATTTCAAGAACAAAAGCAAAATGAAAAAAAAATCAATCTTAAAATCAATTCCGTTATATTTCACTCGCGATTAGCTTATTTTGTTTTCTAGAAAACATTGAAAATAAATGTTACACCTGATTTCAGTTCTTTTATTTTAATCTAAATATAACCTCTTATATCCGGACTTTGTAACCATTTCCTCATATCCGGAATCCCTCATATCCGGAATCCCTCATATCCGGAATCCCTCATATCCGGAATCCCTCATATCCGGACTTTGTAACCAATTCCTCATATCCGGAAGGATTTCTTAGAAAGAAACAGAAAAACAAAGAAAAAAGTACTGCACTTATGTTATATAAATCATCCTATTTGACAGCGAATGTTGGAGAATTTCCCCCAAAATGAAGAAGAGACTTGAAACAACGGATATGTAGTTCTACAAAATGGACCGCATATGCGAGCAACGACGAAGTTTTAGATAAAATGGAAGCAAAATGAACACTTATATTAACATAAGGAGGAGACATAATGAGAAAAGAGGGCTTGGAAAATCTGATACACATAGGACAGATTGAAGGCAAGAGGGACAGAGGAAAACAACGCATAACCTATTTAGTAAGCCGGAGTAAAAGGATGGAAATTGTGGAGAGCCATGATCGCCAACATCCTGAAGGGACACGTTACATAGAAGAACAAGCTTGAGTAAATGGATGGCAGGACAGGGTTTAGGAGAGATAACAAAAAGACAAATTTATAAAGAGCTCCAAAAGATAGGAAATTGTGGAGAGCCATGATCGTCTACGTCCTGAATGGCCATGTCACATAGATGAAGAACAAGTTTGAGTAAATGGATGACAGAACAAAACTTAGGAGAGATAATAAAATTATAAAATATATTAATAACTACAAATTCTAGGAAATTGTGGAGAGCCATGATCGCCAACGTCCTTAAGGAACGCAGCACATAGAAGAATAAGAATGTCTTCGTGAAAATGGATAGCAAAAAAAGGTTTAGGAGAGATAACAAAAATACAGAATTTATAAAAACTACAAAAATCAGGAAGCTATGGAGAGCCATGACCACCAATGTTATGAAGAGACACGGCATATAGAAGAAGAAAACTGACAAAGCTTTAAGAATTATTTTTGACACAAAACGTTCTTTTCAATTTATATGTAAACCCGCTTTGTCCTGTACTCCCGGCGAGGATTGAACTCGTGACATTTGTGGTTTTGTTAACTATCGGTCGACTAGAGGCGTTCAACCGAATGTACTTTATAAAGCCAGAGGGAATCCGTTTGAGGAGAGTCTAAGGCTCTTGAGGCTGGCAAAGCCTTCAAGTGAGCGTTAATCCCCTTACACAAATGAAAATCCCTTGCTCTCCCCAGGGCTTCAGGGAGGATCAAATATTGAGTGGATTCGCAGGCGGGAAGATTTCTTTTCTGGATTCTTTGAAGATGTCACAGGGGATAAGTAGAGAGGATTTGAAGAAAAAATAAATGGGAAGAAAAGGAAAGAATAAGATTTGAAAGGAAAAAATCTGGAAAAATAGAATGAAAAGGGAAAGAATGAAAAGAATAGGAGAAAAGAAAGAATAAGAATGGAATAATGAAAAGGGAAAAAAAGAATAGAATGATGGAATGGAATAGGAAGGAAAGAATAGAATGAATGGAAATAGAAGAAAATGGGAAAAGAATAAAATGGAATAGAAGAAAAGGAAAGGAAAGAATAGAATGATGGAATAGGAAGAAAAGGAAAGAATAGAATGATGGAATAGGAAGGAAAGAATAGGAAAAAAGAAAGAATGATGGAATAGGAATATGGAAGAATAGATGGAAGAATGAAATAAAAGGAAAATAGAATGATGGAATAGGAAAGAAAAGAAAAAAGAATAGAATGATGGAATAGGAAGAAGGAAAGAATAGAATGATGGAAAGGAAGGAAAAGAATAGAATGATGGAGGAAGAAAAAGGAAAGAATAGAATGATGGAATATGGAGAAAAGAATAGAATGATGGAACAAGAAGAAAAGGAAAGAATAAAATAGGAAAGGAAAGAATGGAATAGGAAAGAAAAAGAAAGAATGAGAAAGAATAGAATAGAATGAAGGAAAAGGAAGAAATGGAATAGAAAAGGAAAGAATAGAATGATGGAATAGGAAGAAAAGGGAAAGAATGGATGGAAAAGGAAGAAAGAATAGAATGATGGAATATGGAAAATAGAAAAAATAGAAATGGAATAGGAAGAAAAGGAAAGAAAGAATGATGGAATGGGAAGAAAAAAGAAAGAATATGGAATAAAAACGGAAAGAATAGAATGATGGAAGAAAGGAAGAAAAAAGAATAGAATGATGGAATAGGAAAAAAGGAATGAGAATAGGAAGAAAAAAATAGAAGGAAAGAAATGGAAGAATGATGGAAGAGGAAGAAAAGGAAAGAATAGAATGATGGAATAGGAAGAAAAGGAAAGGATGATGGAAAGGAAAAAAGGAAAGAATATGATGGAATGAATGGAATAAGGGAAGAAAAAAGAATAGAATGATGGAATAGAATGAATAGAATGATGGAATAGGAAGGAAGGAAATGGAATAGAATGATGGAATGATGGAAAAGGAAAGAATAGAAATGGAATAGGAAAGAATAGAATGATGGGAATAGGAAAGAAAAAGGAGGAAAGAATAGAATGATGGAATAGGAAGAAAGGGAAAGGAAAGAATAGAATGATGGAATAGGAAAGAAAAGAATAGAATAGGAAGGAAGGAAAGAATAGAAAATGGAATAGGAAGGAAAAAGAAAGAATAGAAGGAAAGATGGAATGATGGAATAGGAAGAATAGAATGATGGAAAGAATAGAATGATGGAATAGGAGGAAGAAAAGGAAAGAATAGAATAGGATGGAATGGAAGGAAGAAAAGGAAAGAAAGATGGAATATAATGATGGAATAGGAAAAAAGGAAAGAATAGAATGATGGAATAGGAAGGAAGGAAAGAATAGAATGATGGAATAGGAATGGGGAAAGAATAGAAAAGGAAAGAATAAAATGGAATGGAATATGGAAAGAAAAGGAAAGAATAGAATGATGGAATGCAGGAAGGAAAGAATAGATAGAAAATGAATGGAATGATGGAATTTCAGAAAAGGAAAGAATAGAATGATGGAATAGGAAAAAAGGAAAGAATAGAATGATGGAATAGGAAGAAAAGGAAAGAATAGAATGATGGAATAGGAAGAAAAGAATAGAATGATGGAATAGGAAGAAAAGGAAAGAATAGAATGATGGAATAGGAAGGAAAGAATAGAATGATGGAATAGGAAGGAAAGAATAGAATGATGGAATAGGAAGAAAAGGAAAGAATAGAATGATGGAATAGGAAGGAAAGAAAAGAATAGAATGATGGAATAGGAAGAAAAGGGAAAGAATAGAATAGAATGATGGAATAGGAAGAAAAGGAAAGAATAGAATGATGGAATAGGAAGAAAAGGAAAGAATAGAATGATGGAATAGGAAGAAAAGGAAAGAATAGAATGATGGAATAGGAAGAAAAATAGAATGATGGAATAGGAAGGAAAGAATAGAATGATGGAATAGGAAGAAAAGGAAAGAATAGAATGATGGAATAGGAAAAAAGGAAGAATAGAATGAAAGGAAAGAATAGAATGAATGGAATGAAAGGAAGGAAAGAATAGGAATGAAGGAAAGGAATGAGGAAAGAAAAAAGAATAGAATGATAGGATGGAATAGGGAAGAAATGATGGAAAGAAGGAGGAAGAAAAGAAAGAATGATGGAATAGGAAGGAAAGAATGGAATAGGAAGGAAAGAATTCCAGAATGATGGAATAGGAAGAAAAGGAAAGAATAGAATGATGGAATAGGAAAAAAGGAAAGAATAGAATGATGGAATAGGAAGAAAAGGAAAGGAAGAAAAGAAAAAGAATAGAATGATGGAATAGAATAGAAAATGGAAAAGAAAGATAGAATGATGGAATAGGAAGGAAAAAAAGAATAGAATGATGGAAAGAGGAAGAAAGGAAAGAATAGAATGATGGAATAGGAAAGGAAGAAAAGAAAAGAATAGAATGATGGAAGAATGATGGAATAGGAAAGAATAGAATGATGGAAAAAGAATAGAAAAAGAAAAGAAGAATGATGGAATAGGAAGAAAAGGGAAAGAAAGAAGAATAGAATGATGGAATAGGAAGAAAAGAAAAAGAATAGAATGATGGAATAGGAAAAAGAGAAATAGAATGATGGAATAGGAAAGGAAAGAATAGAAAATAGGAAGGAAAGAATAAGAATAGAATGAATGGAAGGAAAGGAAAGAATAGAATGATGGAAATAGGAAGAAAAGAAAAAGAATAGAATGATGGAATAAAATGAAGGAAAGAAAAGAATAATGAGAAATGGAAAAAGGAATAGAAATGAAAAGAAAGATGGAAATAGGGAAAGGAAAGAATAGAATGATGATAGTATATGGAATTAAAGGAAAGAATAGAATGAATGGAATGATGGGGAAAGAATAGGGAAAGGAAAGAATAGAATGATGATGGAATAGGAAGGATAGAATAAAACGAGGGAAAAGAAAGAAAGAAAAAGAAAGAAAGAATGAAAGGAAAAGATGGAAGAGGAAGGAAAGAATAGAATGATGGAAAAAGAAAAGGAAAGAATAGAATGATGGAATAGGAAGGAAAGAATAGAATGATGGAAGGAAAGAGGAAGATGGAAAGGATAGAAGAATGGAATGATGGAAAGGAAAAAAGAAATGGAATGAAATGAAAAAAATAGAATGATGCAAGGAAGAAAAGAAAGAATGGAATGGGAAGGAAGGAAAGAATAGAATGATAAAAATAGAATAAATATAGAATGATGAAATGAAAAGAAAGAAGATAGAATGAGATATGAGAATAGGGAGGAAAGAAAGAAAGAAAGAAAGAAAGAATGAATAGAATGATGGAATAGGAAAAAAAAGAAATGAAAGGAAGAAAAGGAAAGAATAGAATGATGGAAAAGAAAGGAAAAGATTAGGTGGGAAGAAAAATGGAAAGAAAGAATTATGGAAATAGGAAGGAAAGGAAAAAGAAAATGGAAAAAGGAAAAGATTAATGGAAAAATGATGGAAACGAAAAAACAATAGATAATGGAAGAAAATAGAATGATGAAAGAAAAGGAAAGAAAAGAAAGATGGAATAGGAAGAAAAAAAGAAAATGGAATAGGAAGGAAAGAATAGAAAAGAGGAAAAAGAAATGGAATGGGAAGAAAAGGAAAGAATAGAATGATGGAATAGGAAGGAGGAAAGAATAGAATGATGGAAGGAAGAAAAGAAGGAAAAGGAAGAAAGAATAGAATGATGGAATAGGAAGGAAAGAATAGAATGATGGAAAAATGATGGAAAAGAAAGAAAAATGATGGAATGATGGAAGGAAAAAGGAAAGAATAGAATGATAATAGGAAAAAGAAAAGAATGAAAAAGAATAGACAAGATAGGAAATGATGCAAAGGAAGAAAAGGAAAGAATAGAATGATGGAATAGGAAGAAAGGAAAAATATTAGGAAAGAAAAGAAAAAAACCAAAAATGATAGAATGATGGAATAGGAAAACGGAAAATAAATGATGGAAAAAAAAAGGAAAGAAAGAAATGGAATGGAATAGGAAAGAATAGAATTGAAAATAGGAAGA
The DNA here is from genome assembly GCA_903632075.3 of Acanthosepion pharaonis. NCBI lineage: Eukaryota > Metazoa > Mollusca > Cephalopoda > Sepiida > Sepiidae > Acanthosepion > Acanthosepion pharaonis. The sequence goes on from CAHIKZ030005544.1 coordinate 3,685,378, forward strand.
AAAGGAAAAATAGAATGATAGAAAGATAGAATGATGGAATAGGAAGGAAAGAATAGAATGATGGAAGAGGAAGGAAAGAATAGAATGATGGAAGAGGAAAAAAATGAATGATTTAGAAGATTGGCGCAACACAATGGAATAGGAAAAAAGGAAAGAATAGAATGATGGAATAGGAAGAAAAGGAAAAGAATAGAATGATGGAATTTCTGATTGTAGAATGATGGATAGGAAAAGACGAATGATGGAATAAGAATGATTAGGCGAATATCAATGAGCCTTGAAAAAGAAAGGAAAAAGAGAATAGAAGATCTAGGAAGAAAAAGGAAAAAATAGAATGAAATAGGAAGAAAAGATAAAAGAAAAGGATGGAATAGGAAAAGGAAAGAAGAATAGAAATGATGGAAAGGAAAAAAGGAAAGAATAGAATGATGGAATAGGAAGAAAAGAATAAAAAGAATGATGGAATAGGGAAGGAAACAAAAGAATATGGAAAGGAAAAGAATGGGAAGAGAAGAAAAAAAGAATAGAATGATGGAATGGTGGAATAGAAAAATGGAAAAGGAAAAAAAAAAGACTTCAGAAGCAGAAATCCGAAAAAATTCCCGCGTATTAAAAAGGAAAAAAAAGAGTAATGGAAAAAAAGGAAAAAAAAGTAAAAAACTTAGTGCGTCAGAAAAACTCAAAAGCTGATTGGACAAATGGGGCGTCGAAGCAGGTTCACGATACTTAATTCACTGGAATGATAGATAGGATGAAAATGAAATAAAAAAAAAAAGAAGCATCCAGATGATTAAGATATGGTGACATCTAAAACAGCTTTGCGTCAGAAAGGATATATATATATATATATATATATATATATATATATATATATATATATATATATGATAGACTCTCCCGTCGGTTTGACGTATGAGGATCTGACAGCTTAGTTGATTCAGTTATGAAATTTTGTGCGATAATCTTAAGTGGCATTTAAGACCCGCTAGTGATTTACAAAGGAGGCCACATATGGAGCAAGTGTGAGGATTGTGAGTTGAGATCACTGATAGATTGGCTGACCTTTTAGATCTTGCTCTCGCTTCTTGATGATGATTTAGACGCTGTGATAAATATGCCAGCAAAGATGAAGATGATAGTGCAAACAATCTAAATCGTGTACATAATACCCCATCTCAGAAATATAGACAGATACTGAAGGTTTTGGAGAGATAACAAAAAGAAAATATGAATAAGTGATCCAAAGTATAGGAAATTGGGGAGATCCATGATCGCCAACACTCTGAAAAGATACTGCATATAGAAGAAGTAGTATCTGATGAGATTGCTAATGCAATAGCTTTTTTGTTATGATCTTAGCCATTATTCAAACAATTATCCAAGGAATTTTTGTTATTACCAAATCAGCAGCAATTTTGATAGTATTTTGTGTATTAGATTAGGCTTATGATAGAGGCAAAATATACTTTCACCTTTTACCTCTACGAAGAGCTTTCATTCTTGTTCTACGTGTTGATACAACTTCTGAACATGGAATTACTGCATACGTAGCTTGTCGCAAAACAGCTGTGCATATTCCATGATACATAAGTACTGTCGAATTACATCATCAGCAAACTGAAAAATAAATCTTCTGCATATATATATATATATATATATAGGTAAACCTAAAGAGCTAAACAAACCTACCTAGGTTTCATCTACGCAGATCGTCAGGGTAAAGAGCCAGTTTACCCTGAGGATCCACGTAGGTGAAACCTAGGTAGGTTTGTCTGGCTCTTTAGGTTTACTTAGTTGGCTCTACTTAACGTATTGAGCACTTTGCTTAGTTATTTTTACTTTACTCGCGTCGGAGGTTTTTTTTCTTTGGACTCTGAACTTAGATTCTAGACGATTATTTTTCGCCGGGAGTACATGTTCTTTGTTCTTGCTTTTTTTACCGTTTTTTTTCCCTTCGGTATTGGTCTGTTCATTTACAAGCTAAAACACCTAAGGTTTTGCCGGACGAGTATAGCTGCTTATATTTATAAGATTATTAGTATTATATATATATATATATATATATATATATATATATATATATATATATATATATATTTAAGGTGTGCTATATTTATGGGATAAAGTGCTCAATACCAGAGACAGAGCGTGCGAATATCAGAGATAGATTGCCTGACGATTGCGTCTAGTAGGAAACAGCCTGTCGCCTCCAAGTGTTGACTGTCCAATGTATATATATATATATATATATATATATATATATATATATATATATATATATAGTGATCCATTAGATACCACGCTAATTCCCATATATACATTTTTTAACATCACGTGATCTACGTATTCAAAATTGGATTTCATGTGTTTGCTTTCTGGTGATCTATGTTCAGACTACAGTGTCGGTAGCGACATTTTACTCCTATATAGCAATATATATATATATATATATATATATATATATATATATATATATATATATGTGTGTGTGTGTGTGTGTGTGTGTGTGTGTGTGTGTATATATACACAAAAACAATTAACTCACTACAAAGATGCAACTTCGTTTCGGTGCATTTAGTTACACCTCAACTGGTGAGAACCAAAATGGTATGCACCGAAATGAAGTTTTGTCGTGAGTAAATTGTTTTTGTCTATAATTATTGCACTACTATAGGTTCTGATCCCTCTTTTCAATTAATGCTGTGAATGTTAAAATTTATATATTATTTTCGTTCTCATTAGATTTGATTAACATATATATATATATATATATATATATATATATATATATAAGAAGAAATTTTAAAAACTTATTGATGAACACAAAAGGGACCTTATACATAACAATTTATCAAACGCACTAGTCATACACAGAAATAAATTCAACCACAATTTTGATCTAAAAATGTCACATTTAACAAAAAAAGAAACTAATTTACTTAGAAGTAAAATATATATATATATATATATATATATATTAGGCGTTTTCTTTCTAAGATAGCTAAGAGCAACGATGAGAATAGAAACATAAACAATAACATTAATATTTTTATAAAAATCAAATGAATGAAAATTATAAACAAGAAAGTAGAATTATTAAAAATTGCACATCACCAGTTGACAATAGCAAAAACATTAGATTAATTATTTATTACAAAACTTTAAAACCTCTAACCTTATAGTTAAAAATAATAATTCACCTCCTAGAACAAAAATAAATAGGACAAATATTATTTACTAATTTTAATGCCCATTAAGAAATTGTATTCCTGATCAAACAAAATTTGTAAATAATTATATAGGCCACACTACAACATGTTTGACACGCAGACTCACTCTACACCTTTCTGACCATAGCTCAATTAGATGTCATTTAAATATTCATGGAGACCAACCGGACACTATTCGTAACATGTTGACAACACATATATAATATCATCATCTACATGTAAAAAAAGACGAAAAATAATGGAAGCCTTATTAATAAAAACAAACAAAGCAACACTTAATAATATTAACTTTGAACATGGACACAATATCTTGACCGTGTTTTGAAAAATGAAAACATTATATAAATACATACATGCAACAAGCTATTTCTTATTTAACAATTAATATATTTCATCCTTTAAAATGTCTAAATTTATAGCCGAAAGCGCTCGGATAAAAAGAACATTCGGATAATTTTTGTATAATTTATCATCTGAAAAGAAGAAAATTTTTAGATCACATGAGAAACTGTATAAAAAAATTAAATTAAAGCACCTTGTCTGTCATATTCAATGATATATGCATGAAAGAAGGATTGCTGCCTAAATACATACATACATACATACATACATATATTACATATCACCGTTGCTGCACTGAAATAAATTGAAAAATTAAGATTGCTAGAGAGAAGAACGACAGGTAGAGGTGTCTAAATGCAGAGGTGCAGGTATCTCTAAAAATTGGGATGAAGGTGTCTCAAAATATTACTATAGAGGTGGCTCTAAATATTCGGATGTAGGTGTCCCTAAATGTAATTCGGAACGTCATTAAATTGTGTCACTTTGTGTTTTCCATAGTTTGACTTTTCAGCTAGCTGGATGAATATCTACGAGTTTCCCTAAGGTTAAAAAGTTTGAAAAACCGATAACATTTTTGTTCTTGTATATAAATACTTATTACAAAATAAAATCCTTACATTACTAAATTGTTCGCTGCATTTAAGTATTGCATTAATATTTAAGCTTATCTTTTAAAAGTTCAACAATAATTCTTCGGTCTTCACTAGAAACAATTATTTTTATTTCATGGCTGACTTTCACTGGATTTTGCAATTAATTTCGATTATTCCCAAATTTATTTCCAAGTTATAAAAATTCTTTTTTGTTTTTTCTTTAAGCATTTCACCCCAAGCAAGGCGGGAAGCCACTAGGACGCAAGGGGTTACAGAAAATTTAGAGCAAGATCAGATAGGAGTGATAGAAGAAAGGATGAGGGTAGTGGATAGATCAAGGCAACTGGAAATGTCGATTGACATTACACTTGAATAGCTGGAGATTATAGCTCACAGGGAAACTTATCGTACAAAAAATATTCGTCGTAAAAAATCACGTAAAAAACCATTTGACTATTCTTTGAATATTTCTGCCACAAGTGGTCTGGTGCTACTGCTATACATCTAGAGATCCTTGCTAAAATCTAAAGAGGAATCAGCAATATTATTAGTCCTGATCTGGCATCTTGGCTTCAGTCACTTTCCCAGCACCGTAAAGTTGCCTCCCTAATCTTTTTCTATAAATAATTTCATGATCATTGTTTGGATGAGATCTTTGCTATGGTCCTTAGACTGTACGAATTTAAGTGCTGTTCTAGACTGGTGACGAGGTCTCACCAATTTACAGTTGAGTCTGCAAGATGTAACCGTAAGTTCTATGCTAACAGTTTCTTCTATCGCAGTTATCGCTTCCGGCTTCATGCTTTCCAGTCAATTTCAATCTTTAAAATTTAAATGCAATGTCAGTCGCTATATGCTGTCCTCCTGGTTACTCTTCTTTTGTTACTGCTCTTTAGTAATGTTTCTGTTTTATAATTCCTTCACATCCAATAATATAAAAAAAATAAAATAAATAAATTGTGTCTTAGGGGCTTTACTGCCTTGCTTGGAGTGAACGTGATTAAAAAATAGCTTAGTTGTTTTGAATTTGCAGTATGCACAATACCAAGAAATAAATATCTTCACAAGGGTGTGAAAGGGGTGGACTAGATATATATGGAGGCCGAGGGGTCGGTGAATTGGTGGGGCGTGCAAATGGAAGCCGCTGGTATAGATGGTCTTTCAAGATAGCTCAGCCGACTATTAGAACTAAAGTTTTTTGAGTGCCAAATAATTCTTCCATTGCGTTAGAACAATTTAGGCATATTATGAAGGTTAGAGTCCTTGATAAGCAGCCTATTGCAGCTCGAGCAACGTATACTCCTGCTGGGTGACCAAGCAGAAAAGGAAATGATTTCATTTGACCGTTCTTCTTGTGGTTAGCAGTTATATATACGTAGGTCCTTACCTTCCCTAGAAACTATTCTTTTTATTTCATAGGTGACTTTTGCTGGATTTTCCAATTAATTTCGATTATTCCCAAATTTATCTGCAAGTTGTAAAAATTGTTACCATAAAAAAAAATGTCGCAAAAAAAAAAAGGAAAAAAATCGCCGAAAATAATCACAGTAATGAAAAATTGTGAATCCAAAATTTTAGGATTGGGGGTCTGGATCCGCACCGGAATGGTTTTAATTTGCTCATTGAGTCGGCCTGATTCTAAAATGGTAAGATATGTTGGGCTACGGACTCTAGGTGTAAATTTGAAAACACGGACAGTTTTATTTTAAAATACTGTCGTTTCAGAACAATATTTCTTTTCATTTGAAAAGAACTATTGAAAGGTAGAGAGTTGTATCCCTTTAAGTTGAAAATGTGTGACACACTGACAATCGCATTTATTATTATTATTATTATTATTATTATATAAATTTATAACATAAATATATTATAAAATCACTACAAAAATAGCCATTTTGTTTCAACACCCCCGGTGTCTTATCAAGTGATGATGTTGAATGTAAAATAAATGGTTTTAAAACTTTTAAAACGATTTATTTTACACCGGGGGTGTTGAAACAAAATGGCTATTTTTGTAGTGATTTTATATTTATGCTATAATTTATTTATGTTATGTTTTGTAGTGATTTATGTTATAATTTTTTTTTAATAAATAATTATATATATATATGGAAAAAATCTTTATACTGATATGACAGGCAAGAATAGACTTATACTGATATATTATTCCACGGTCTTATTTAAAACTGACACAAATTGTACAAATGTGAGCGCTTGTGTAAAATTGCACAAACATACGTAATTCACTCGTGCACAACACAAACATACGGATATACATTACATCTACGCATGTAACGTTACACGAAGACAATGCGTGACGGACAGAGAATCGTCTCTTATGTTTATAATATAGATTATTCACTTCATGAAGACAACACATTTTCTATCCCACTAAAAAGTAAAAAAGCAAAAACATCATTACCTTCTCAGGTGGTAATTTTTCTTATGTTATATGTTTTTCATTGGATCATAAACGTTATCATTTTCATTGAATATCGTTGTAAAGTATCCACTTTTCATCATCATCATATTTTCAGAAAAACTTCTGTAGCATATCTTGCCCTTAAGGATAAATATATATTAATTTTCTGATTAAGTTGATAACTTGTAAGATCATATGGAGAATATTGGCCATTTGTATTCATTATCATTACATATATATATATATATATATATATATATATATATATATATATATATATATATATATAATTTAAAGAAAACCAGACACCTTTAAGGTTCCATGGTTATAATTTATTTCCCATGGAGATTCTTTTCCCTGGATCATCCTCCTTGGGATTATGCATACGGATTTCATCCTCCTTGGAATTATCCAAACTACATGAAAACTGGCGTAGAAGCCTGATCAACTTTACTGATAAGGAGGAGGGCGATGACTGTTTCATGGATTTTAGTCTATTATATCATTTCTTGTCCTATCAGTTTAGAATTTTCTTAAGATTACTAGATTTTGCTTGTCAGTTGAAGTGGGTTCACTTTAGATTTGATGATGCTAAGATTGAAAAAGGTCAAGAAAGCATTCATTCTGGTAAATAGGCAAATTTGAAACAAGATTTACACATACTCCTGCCTCAAAAACAAATCTAGCGTCGTTGACAAAACTAACCTGGCCGTTCGTCTCGAAAAGGACCTCCAATCGGTTGTGAACTGGGGTAGGAATTGGCTGGTCAACTTTAATGCTTCAAAAACAAAACTGCTCTCTGTTAATCACCACAGAGATCCTTCCCTGCCCTCCATTAGAATGTCTGACGCTCAACTTCTCGAGAGCACTTCTCTGCGGCTGCTCGGTCTCACGTTGACTGCTGACCTGAGATGGAACAAATACATTGAGTCAATTGCTTCATCCACTGCAAGGAAAGTTGGCTCCCTGTGCCGCGCCAGGAAATTTTTCTCGCCGGAATCGATCCTTCAGATCTACAAATCAACAATTCGCCCTTGCATGGAGTATTGCTGCCATATATGGTTTGGTGCCCTTTCTGTTTCCCTCGGGGTTCTTGATAGGCTCCAGAGGCGGATATGCAATATAATTGGCCATGCTCTGGCATCTCGTCTGCAGTCGCTCTCTCACAGACGCGCCGTCGCCTCTCTCTGTCTGTTTTACAAATACTTTCATGGTAATTGCTCCGAGGAGCTGCTTTCACTGGTTCCCAGACTTCATGAGTTCAAGCGCCCTACGAGGCTGGCATCCCGCTCTCACCCTTTCACTGTTGAAACTACTAAATGTAGCTGCCTTTTCTACTCCAATAGCTTAATATCTCGCACTTCTCGCCTGGGGAACTCCCTCCATTCTTCCTGTTTCCCTGAGAGCTATAATCTCCAACTATTTAAATGTAATGTCAATCGACGTCTCCAGATGCCTTGATCTATCCCCTATCCTTCTCTTCATCATTTCCTCTATCACTTCTCTTTGTTCTCGTTCAAACTCTCTGTAACCCCTTGCGTGCTAGTGGCTTCCAGTCTTGCTTGGGGGGGGGAATGCTTAAAACAAATCTAAACCGGATTTAGCCATATTTATTGAGAAATATATAAATAAGCTACTTCTGATAAATTTTGACAATTTTTTTTTATCCAGGGATATGTGTATATCCTACTTTTCCACAGATTTAGCCTTTTTTTTTCATTGAGAAATATGAAAATAGGCAAATTTCTCATCAGATTTACACTACAAATATGTAAAGATGCAACTTTTAAACCAGATTCAGCCATATTTATTGATAAATATATAAATAAACTACTTTTGATAGATTTTGACATTTTTTAGCCAGAGATATGTGGATATGCAACTTTTTACCATTTTATTAAATTACGAAAGCTTGCTTGTCAATTGAAGTCGGTTAACTTTAGATTTGACGACGTTAACAACATTGCAATGGCCAGGAAAGCATCCTGTCGAGGGTCTGATCTGCAAACTTCATTTTAACTAAAATTTGAACCTGATCCACTTTTCCTTTGGCATTGTTCTTAACGAAATAGCTATACACACCAGTATATTCATATCTTTTTATGAGGCTCATACATAATGCCACCGAACATAGCAAAGACAATAGCAGCACGACGCCGAAGAGGAGGGAATAGTGAGAATAACAGTGATCTATTTAATATGAAAACACAGTTTTGTCTTTCATTCTGACCTGAAGATGAAACGCGTTGTCATTTTAAAAAAAATCTATCTATCTATTACGGTTCATTATCAATCTGGCTAGCTAGCTATCTGTCTATCTCTTTCTGTTCATTATCTATCTATGAGTTCGTTTCTATCTATCTATCTATCTCATTCTGTTCATATCTATCTATCTATCTATCTATCTATCTATCTATCTATCTATCTATCTATCTCATTCTGTTCATATCTATCTATCTATGAGCACGTTTCTTTCTTTCTTTCTATCTATCTATCTATCTATCTATCTATCTCTTTCTGTTCATTATCTATGTATCCATCTATCCATCCATCCATCCCATTCTGTCCATTCTATCTATCTATCGTTTCATCTATCTATCTATCTATCTATCTATCTATCTATCTATCTCATTCTGTTCATATCTATCTATCTATCTATCTATCTATCTATCTATCTATCTATCTATGAGCACGTTTCTTTCTATCTATCTATCTATCTATCTATCTATCTATCTCATTCTGTTCATATCTATCTATCTATCTATCTCATTCTGTTCATATCTATCTATCTATCTATCTATCTATCTATCTATCTATGAGCACGTTTCTTTCTATCTATCTATCTATCTATCTATCTATCTATCTATCTATCTCATTCTGTTCATATCTATCTATCTATCTATCTCATTCTGTTCATATCTATCTATCTATCTATCTATCTGTCTATCTATCTATCTATCTATCTATCTATGAGCACGTTTCTTTCTATCTATCTATCTATCTATCTATCTATCTATCTATCTCATTCTGTTCATATCTATCTATCTATCTATCTCATTCTGTTCATATCTATCTATCTATCTATCTCATTCTGTTCATATCTATCTATCTATCTATGAGCACGTTTCTTTCTTTCTTTCTTTCTATCTATCTATCTATCTATCTATCTCATTCTGTTCATATCTATCTATCTATCTATCTATCTATCTATCTATCTATGAGCACGTTTCTTTCTATCTATCTATCTATCTATCTCATTCTGTTCATATCTATCTATCTATCTATCTCATTCTGTTCATATCTATCTATCTATCTATCTATCTATCTATGAGCACGTTTCTTTCTATCTATCTATCTATCTATCTATCTCATTCTGTTCATATCTATCTATCTATCTATCTCATTCTGTTCATATCTATCTATCTATCTATCTATGAGCACGTTTCTTTCTTTCTTTCTTTCTATCTATCTATCTGTCTATTCTTTGCTTTCGTACCCCATCTTTCGTTCACGATCTCATTTTTCTTCCACTGGATGCATTTAACCTTCTTTTCCCCTATCCCCCCCTTCTATTCGCTTTTCCTTTCACACGAGACGCTTCACGCGCGCACTCTCCCTCCAGTTGCCTTACCTCGTTGCTAGGCAACTGATCACCTGCCCCACTCCGATCCCAATCCCAACCCGGCCACACCCACATATCTCCACCTATTTTTCTAACCTTGCCTTCGTGTTCGCATTCTTCCTTACCTGCAGATTGCATCTTGAAGCACCTACCTCATCATTCCATTTTTCCCGCCGCATACACCGTCGTCGTTCGCGCCAACCGCTTACAAACTTCCGTTCGTTCATCCCTACCTATCGCCATCTTTGCGATAGTCCAAACTTCAGCATTTTATTCTTGACTTCTTTGTCGTCTTCGTTTCTGTCGACAGACAAAGACTTTTTATGCCAAACTTGAAACCTCGTGCCCACAAAAGAGCCGAGTGTCATAAGGACGGGTTTTTCCCTTGACACTGCTATTATTTTAACTACCTTCACTCCTCGGCAAAGTTTACTGTTTTAAAAAGCAATAACTAGAGTTGTAATGAAAACTAAACATATGAAAATAATTTATTCTTTTTCCTTCTTCTTGAGAATTGAAAGCAAATATAATAAATACTATTTATTTACTCGTTTGCTTAGTTACAATAGTTGTTTATTATACTATTTATTGGAATGGTTGGCAAATATACAAATCAACCGTTCGCCCTTGCATGGAGTATTGCTGCCATATATGGTCTGGGGAACCTTCTGTTTATCTCGGAGTTCTTGACAAGATCCTGAGACGGATATGCAATATAATTGGCCCTGATCTGGCATCTCGTCTACAGTCACTTTCTCACAGACGCGCCGTCGCCTCTCTCTGTCTTTTCTACAAATATTTTCATGGTAATTGCTCCGATGAGCTGCTTTCACTGGTTCCCAGACTCCATGAATTCAAGCGCCCTACGAGGCTGGCACCCCGCTCTCATCCTTTCACTGTAGAAACTTTTAAATGTAGCCGTCTCTTCTACTCCAATAGCTTTATACCTCGCACCTCTCGCCTGTGGAACACCCTTCCCAATTACTGTTTCCCTGAGAGCTAAATCTCCAACTATTCAAATGTAATGTCAATCGACATCTCCAGTTACCTTGATCTGTCCACTATCCTTCGCCTCATCCTTTCTTCTATCACTCCTATCTGCTCTTGCTCCAAATCTTCTGCAACCCCCTGCATCCTTGCTCGGGGCGTAATGCTTAAAAAAAAACAAAAACATCGGCTAATTGCCAATCAATTCTAACTTTATAAAATGGTAAATAATAAGAATTTCTTTATAGGTGTTTGACATATTTTAATAATTTAGTAAATGCTTATAAATTTATGAATAAAAAATTATTTTAAAAAATAAAATATTTATTTCTTTATAAATTGGTAAATGATTATTTGTAATACAATTGTATTAGTTTTTAGAATGTAAATTATTCTTATTTACATTATTTACATTGTTCAGACTTTACATCTTTATTGCCATGTTCACGACGTTTCGACTGCTGTACGCTTCGTCAGGTAATTGGAATTTCGAATCCGATCACCTGCAATTTTATTGGTCCTGACCTGGCATATCGGCTTTAGTAACTCTCCTACAATCATAACTTTCTCGTGCCTTTTCTATAAATATTTTCATGGTAATTGTTTTCCTATACTTTCCTTTATGGTACGTAAGAATGTGTTGTTTTGGTGTAAGGTATACTGTGGTATGTTTGGGTCAGTAACTCTAGTGAGTTAAGTTTAATTATAAAATAGAATAAGAACAGCCTTCCTTATCTCTCTTTTGGCCTTGTGCCACACCTTTGTATTTTAAGGATGCGGTACGGTGACGAGAAAGCAGCGATACGCAGGCTGTGGCTCGTTGTCCCTTGTGGACCTCCAACAGCGTTTCTGGAACCCACTTGCTCAGTTTGTACTTCTTACATAGGCGGTGCAGGTGAAGTCTAACTGTTTCATCGGAAACGTTGAACTGTCTTTCAAGTTCACCACACGTTAGACTACTGTCCTCTTCAATGGCCGCCTTCAGGACTCCGTCATTCATGACCTGTGGCCGTCCACTGCGTGGCTCATCATGGAGAGACAAATCTCCCGACTTGAATTTTCGAAACCAACGCCTTGCAGTACGTTCATCCACAGCACTATCCCCAAACTCTTGACATATGCGGTGACTTGATGCAGCTGCTGATAAGCCCACTTTGAAGTCGTAAAGCAAACAGCCCCGAACGAGATCTCTAGACACTTCCATCCTTCTCACAGCTGTCCGGCTTATAACTGATGGCCAGTTACGGTGTGCGTGTTTTTATAACGTCTGATGTTCCTACTTCCGGCTGTCTGAATTTGAAAACAATTGCTACACGCATTTCGTATAAATTTCAACTTCATTCAATGACTAATCAAAAAACAGACAGAACCTTTTTGGTTACCTTGTATGTTTAGGATTTCATAGAAACTGAGGTATTATGGTGGCTTTAGTAAGAATGGTAAATAAAAAGTTGTTGTTTTGGTGTAAGGTATACTGTGGTATGTTTGGGTCAGTAACTCTAGTGAGTTAAGTTTAATTATAAAATAGAATAAGACCAGCTTTCCTTATCTCCCTTTTGGCCTTGTGCCACATCTTTGTATTTTACAAAATAAATATTGCTTTCGTCTATGGTATGTAAACTTTGAGAGCAGTACTAGATTGTCAGTAAGGTCTTATCATCTTATAGTTGAAATGGCGATTAGAGAAGACCCAGAGGCGGAGACGTCCGAAGGAAGCGGAGGCGAGGGTTATTCGCCGGAGAATGTCTTCATCCATGTGTCCATTATCGTTGCCGAGTTAACATTAGACAACGAAATGTTGTAAATGTGCGACTGAGCTGTTGGATCACGTCGTTTAAACGCTGTTTGAATGACCTCTGTTTTATTTGGGTTGATATGAAGACCAACCCGAGCAATTATGCAATGAAGTCAGGGACTGTTTTAGTGAGAGTGCCTCATGTGAAACTATGACATCATCGTCGGCATATTGCAGTTCATAGACAGCAATGGTGGAGGTCAGATTCTTAGCTTTGAAACGTCGGGCATTGAAAACACTTCCGTCAAAGCGATATCGGATATGTATTCCGTCGTTGGATTCCATATTTAACCGAAAGAGAAGAGTCACAGCAACCAGATAGATGTTAAAGAGCACATTAGCAACAATACAGCCATGTTTAACTCCCGTATGCACTGAACTGTTCTGAGGAGAATCCCCCGATGGATACGTTAGCGAGCATATCCTCGTAAAATTGGCGTAGAAGACTCAGAAAGGTCAGCGGACAACCAAATTTGCTAAGCAAATGCTATAGGGTCTCCCGATTGACCGTATCAGAGGTTTTATTTAGGTCAACGAAAGGAAAATTAATCTCTCTTTGCTGCTCCCTGCTTTTTTCGTGTAGTAGAAGAGAGACGAATATCATGTTGAGGGTATTTGATTCAGGTCTGAGGCCACCGTCTATAATACAAGACGTAATAACGATAATAATAGAGCAGTAATGAAACAAGAAAAGCTCGATAGACAGTGATTTTGGTGGCGAGTCGGAGGTTGCTATTCGAGAAGACCCGAAGGCGGAGACGTTCGAAGGAAGCGGAGGCGAGGTTTATCCGCTGAAGAATGTTTTCATCAGTGTGTCCATTATCGCTGCCGAGGTAGATAAATGAGTTAACATTAAACAACTATATATATATATATATATATATATATATATATATATATATATATATATATATATATATATATATATATATATATGTATGTATGTATGTATGAATGTATATATATAAAGACATTCTTTTTATAATAAACAGTATTAACAACATTTACCGGCCTGAATATTCGAGAAATTTTCATAGAAAATATTCGTCCTCCGATAGGCATCGAACCAGTATCCTATACGGAACCGTCATATAGCCTGACGTGCTTTTACCGATTTGGCCACAGAGGAGCGTTCGGTTAGCAAGGTCGAATTTACTGCCTTTAAAATTCAATTTTCCATGATTTTCTCTCATACATTCATATCTGCTCGATGCGTATCCAAATGTAAACAAATGACATCATACATTATGAAATGGACAAAGTCCGACAATTATTTTAAGACATTTTTATGTTTATACATTCTTTTTATAGATACAAATATTTAAGTAAATGCTTCTCTATTTATAATAAACATTAGTAAACAACATTTACCGACCTGAATGTCCGAAAAATTTTCCTAGAAAATATGCGTCCTCCGATAGGAATCGAACCTGTATCCTATACGGAATCGTCATATAGCCTGACGTGATTTTACCGATTGAGCCACAGAGGATCGTTTGGTTAGCACGGTTGAAATTACTGTCTTTAAACTACAATCTTTCATGATTCTCTCACGTACATTCAATACAGCTCAATGCGTATCCAAATGTAAACAAATGACGTTACACATTATGAAATGGACAAACATCAACCTTAAAATTTGGGAATCATTTTATACTAGAATTCTAAAAAAGAAACCTTAAAATCTGAGTGATGTTTGTCGGTAGGCTAACCTCTTCCTCGGGGCGATAACTAATAACGTACATGAAAAGATTGACATTATCAAATAAACTGATAATAAAAGTAATAAAACCTTTTCCACCTTATATATTCCTGGCATAACTTCATAATAAATTGCCTATTCGAAGAATAATTCCATATCAATGAAATGAATACATGCAAGCTCAGCTGAGAAAATGTAAACATCGAGTTATGATTACGTTCACAGCAATAGGATGTACTAGTATTGTATATTATCGCATTATAAGTATTATATTAGCGGTATTTTGTGATTGTCGATGAAGTATAAGTAAATGGCCATTAGTGCACCAGGCTGTTTTGTAAATATTCAGAAGAAGAGGAAGATGAAGAAGAAGATGATGAAGAAGAAGAAGAAGAAGAAGAAGAAGAAGAAGAAGAGGAAAATTAAGAAAAGAAGAAGAGGGAGATGAAGAAGAAGAAGAATATGAAGAAAAAGAAGAAGAAGACTCAGTATTCGCAAGAGATCACGTGATGAAACGTAAACAAAACAATGGTTTCTTGTTTAGGTGACGTGTGTAGGAAAAAATAACATAGAATAGGATTTGTTATTTCGTTTCTTTTAAATTTTTAAGGATAGAGTGAATAACAACATTTCCAATAACATCGTCTTTATATCATCAATAAGCAATCGTCTTATACTACAGGTATAGGATTCATTCATGAAAATTCGCTATATTTTCTTACCTCGTCTTATCTAAAGGTCGCCTTATACATGAAACTATACGGTATATTATCGGAAAATAAGATAAAAAAAATGAATCTTACAATAAGAGATAATTTCAAGTTTAAACCTCAGCCACAAAAACGGCAATCATTACATTTGTTCCATCACAACAAACAGGAAAATAACAGAAAAAATCCCGAAAGTAAGTGATATATTTTTAAAAAGCCGAAAATACGTGATAAATCTTAAAGAAATCAATCAAGTATGTACGTTCATCTGTAATCTGATTTGGCTCCAATTCTCACCAATTAGCGACCAATAGAATTCCCAATAAGAATAAATAAATAAGTAACTTGAAATAAATCAATTCCCAATAGAATAAAAGTAAATCCTTTATTTTGCGTCTTTCACGCTCGTCGGCCATTTTGGTGAACTGATTTAAATTGATCAGTAGTCAGCAAATTATATCAGTTCATCCGAGCCGCCGGCGTACTCTGACACAGATGACCTAAAATAGACTTATTTATATGGAATTATCAATCTATTGATAATTAAATTTACTATGTAGAAAAAATTAAAATAAATGTAAGTAAAAATGCCAGAATTTGATTTTAACATATGACAGTAAAATAAATTTTAGAAAAATCAGTGAAATAAAAAATTCGGCCACTTTTTGCGGCTTTTGAAATCCGAGCGCTTTTTATGTCCGTTCCTGAAATGAGGTTTCTAAGAAAAACGACAGAAGTTGAAGAAATCTGCCTCTGGCATCAGTGTTTGAAAAAACATAGGTCTGCGAAGGAAGCATTTTAAAAAAAAATGTAAAGTCATCACATCTAACGAGGTTGACTGAAGCAATTCTCTTGGTTGAAGGCAGCAATTCCTAAGCAAATATTGATTATATCTTAAATAAATCAGCACGATACAAATATCTTCATACTGTTGTTTTTTAATTTTTTACCTCGTTCTTAAAACTATTTCTTAACTAGCAGCATGGCCCGGCGTTGCCCGTACTTGATTCAAAAATCGTACGACTCATACAGCAAAGCAATCGCTGTCACTTGACTTAAAATATTTTTGCCCTTCCTTGCCTTTAAAGGAGTGCCTTTTGCTGTGCTGATGTTGCTACATGCCTTACTTCTTGCCTATCTCACACGGCGAATTTTTTCTAAGCTCTATACTAAACATTAAATCTGTTACGAAAAAAGAACTAAACAAAATGAACACAAAACGATCAGCTTTAAAAAAAAAGGACTCGTAACTGGAAAAACCGAATGAAAAAAGAATGTTAACAACAAATACTTTTTCACACCCAACCCAGTTCTGCAGAATCAGAATCAACGTTGAGTTAAAGCAAGCGAATGAGCCTATTGGAGTAAAGTGCCATGCAGATTTAAATTTTTCCCCCTTGTGACGAATGCTGCTATTGATTTTTTTTTGCATGCTAGCAAACTACATGAAAACTGTTGTAGAAGCATGAAAAAATCGTTTATTTCCACTATCGATGGGAGTTGGGAAATGCAAAGTCGGTCTTGGCCTTCCTACTAACTTGGAGCATGTGCATGTAAATTTTGGTGCAAATCCGTCGAAAATTGCGGCCGTGCATTCGTTACACACACACACACACACACACACACACACACACATCCTGCCTTTTATAGATAGAGATAACGTAATTTTAACCTTTTTAGTCATTTTTTCTTTCTAAACTTCCACCATGTTCTGTCACCTTGAATCCTCGCTTCGTGTATACTTTGGCTACAAAATCAACGTCTTCAAAAAGAGCCCTACAAGTTTATACAGTTATATTTAAATAAGATAATGTTTCGTTTATTTTTAGAAAAATAGCTTTGGAGCTTTTGACACCCGAGCCCTTTTTATGTCAGTACCTGCAATAAAGTTTCTAAGAAAAGCGACGGAAGTTGAAGAAATTTGCCTCTGGCATCAGTGTTTGAAACAACTTATGTCTGCGAAGGAAGCATTTTTAACAAAAAGTAAGTATATAAATTCAGCACATCGAACGAGGTTGACTGAAGCAATTCTCTTGGTTGAAGGCAACAATTCCTAAGCAAATATTGATTATATCTTAAAAGGCAGACGCTAGTTTGACAAATCTTACTAACCTTAAATACTTACTACCTACTCTATAGATAGATAGATAGAATGAAGGAATGAATGAATCTATCTATCTATCTATCTATCTATCTATCTATCTAATATTCTTGTTAAATATATAAGTATGTCTCTATGTAATCTCTGTGTTCACATTTATAGTTATCACAGTAGAGAAGATATGTATTATAGGCTATTTAGATCTAAATGAATGCTCTGAACCATTTTGTCGATTGAATGCTAAAAGATTCACTGAATACACCCGTACGTCTGGTGACGGGAAAAAAATGAAGGAAAAGAGGAATAATCGACTGAAGCAAAAAGTTTTAAAATGGAATAGAATCTACATTTTTCCTCAGTTTGTAACATGAACAGATGTGGCTCCAAAGCTATATTTCTAAAAATATTCATATCATTATCTTATTTAAATATAAAGCTATAAACTTGTAGGGCTTTTTTCGAAGACGCTGATTTTGTAGCCAAAATATACAGGAAGCGAGGATTCAAGGTGACAGAAGATGGTTAGAAAAAAAATGACTAGAAAAGGTTAAAATGGTGAACACGTCTAAGACTATTAAGAAATAAGAGCGAGGTAAAAAATTTAAAAAAAAACAACAGTATGAAGATATTTGTATCGTGCTGAATGGATTGTCGCCAAACATCAACTCTACATATATAGCTTCGTCTACCGCAAGGAAAGTTGGCTCTCTGTACCGCGCCAGGAATTTTTTCTCGCCGGAGTCGATCTTTCAGATCTACAAATCAACCATTCGCCCTTGCATGGAGTATTGCTGCCATATATGGTCTGGAGTCCCTTCTGTTTGCATCGGGGTTCTTGATAAGCTCCAGAGACGGATATGCAATATAATTGGCCCTGATCTGGCATCTCGTCTACAGTCACTCTCTCACAGACGCGCCGTCGCCTCCCTCTGTCCGTTCTACAAATACTTTCATGGCAATTGCTCCGAGGAGCTGCATTCAAGCGCCCTACGAGGCTGGCATCCCGCTCTCACCCTTTCACTGTCGAAACTCCTAAATGTAGCCGTCTCTTCTACTCCAATAGCTTCATGTCTCGCACCTCTCGCCTGTGGAACTCCCTCCCCTTTTCCTGTTTCCCTGAGAGCTATAATCTCCATCTATCTATCTATCTATCTATCTATCTATCTATCTATCTCATTCTGTTCCTATCTATCTATCTACCTATCTATCTCATTCTGTTCCCTATCTATCTATCTATCTATCTATCGCATTCTGTTCCTATCTATCTATCTATCTATCTATCTATCTATCTATCTATCTATCTGTTCATCTATCTTCCTATCTATCTATCTATCTATCATTCTATCTATCTATCTATCTATCTATCTATCTATCTGTTCATATCTATCTATCTATCTATCTATCTATCTATCTATCTATCTATCTATCTATCTATCTATCTATTAACAGTACCCGTTTCATCAACAGGATGCCTGAAATATATGAATGCAAAGTGATTAAAAACCTTGATAACTCCTGCGTCCATAGAAGCAAATTGGATGAAAAGATTTCACATCAATTGCCTTTGGAATATATTTTTTGAGATTGTAAAGAGACTTTATGGCCCTGTATTTTGTTTCATGCAAATGTTGTGATATTAACAAAAGTTATAAGCAATTTTCAGTAGGTAGTCTCTTTCCATCCACACTGTATAATTATTAACACACATGTACGCGTACGTGTACACGTGTACAAATAAATTTAAACATTGCCATGGCATGCTAAAAAGAAGGGAGAAATGATGAAGGCGGGCAAATTCTAAACACACTTTGACCCGAATTACCCCATTGACCTGAGTGACCAGTCTGATGATGTCTGTATATTTATAGACCGAGTTAAACGTACATACCTCGCTGGAGAGCAATCAGGATCCAGATAGAAGAAGCGTGTAATTAAGTGCTGAAAGAATTCCTCTGAAGTAGAAGAGATAGTCGTAAAACTGATTAAGACGTCGGGGAAGTACACAACGCGAAAAGCAAGCCACGGTGATTTGCGGTGTCACCGGGTCCCTGTAGACATTAACGTCGCGAGAGTTAGCAAACGAGATTTGCAAGCCATTGACAGCGAGATTTAACCTCACTAGTTATGCCACAGATGTAGCCTTGTGCCAGAATAAATAAAGACTAGCAAAGAGTTATCAACCGAGAGACTATTGTAAGAAAACGACACTCATATCGTCATACTAAAAATAAGGGAGTTGGTGGTCGTAACTATCTATCTATCTATCTATCTATCTATCTATCTCAGTCTGTTCATATCTATCTATCTATCTATCTATCTATCTATCTATCTATCTATCTCAATCTATTCACTATCTATCTATCTATCTATCTATCTATCTCAATCTTATCACTATCTATCTATCTCAGTCTGTTCATATCTATCTATCTATCTATCTATCTATCTATCTATCTATCTATCTATCTATCTATCTCATGGATAGCGACTCGGTTTGAAGAACCGGAGAGCCGAGTTCGAATTCCAGTCGAATCCATTACATTCACTTACGTGCTAACACCCTTGGGAAAGGTACTAATCCTCTCCTTCTCCAACCAGCTATGGGAAAATAGCAGGACAGACCAAGTTCTATAACCTTGGATGGCCACTGGTCTACTGCAAAAAGAAATGGCAACCAACAGCGGGAAAAAATCTGCCTCTTCAGTCATGTATCGAAAGATACATGATCGCCTAAGAGTGTATCACGCATGGCACATAACTGAATGAAATTCACTTAAGTGTTAATACCCTTGGGAAAGGTAGGAATCCTCATCTTCTCCCTAGCTATACGTAAATAGTAGGACACACCAGGTTCTACAGCCTTGGATAGAAACTACGTTCTATAGCCTTTGCTATGTATCGAAAGATACATGATCGCCTAAGCGTGTATCACGCATGGCAAATAACGGACGGAATTGTTAGTAAAAATTTTCAGTATATATTTATGATAAATATTTGGTGCTGGGAGATTTTATGAAACTTGAGGTATGTTCATTATATATATATATAAATATAAATATATATATATATATTTTTTAAGCATTACGCCCCGAGCAAGGCGTGAAGCCACTAGGATGCAGGGGGTTGCAGAAGATTTGGAGCGAGAGCAGATAGGAGAGATAGAAGAAAGGATGAGGAGAAGGATAGTGGGTAGATCAAGGTAACTGGAGGTGTCGATTGACATTACACTTGAATAGTTCCACAGGCGAGAAGTGCGAGGTATGAAGCTATTGGAGTAGAAGAGACGGCTACATTTAAAAGTTTCTACAGTGTAAGGGTGGGAGCGGGATGCCAGCCTCGTAGGGCGCTTGAATTCATGGAGTCTGGGAACCAGTGAAAGCAGCTCATTGGAGCAATTACCATGAAAGTATTTGTAGAAAAGACAGAGAGAGGCGACGGCGCGTCTGTGAGAGAGTGACTGTAGACGAGACGCCAGATCAGGGCCAATTATATTGCATATCCGTCTCTGGATCTTGTCTAGAACTCCGAGGTAAACAGACGGTGCACCAGACCATATTTTGCAGCAATACTCCATGCAAGGGCGAATGGTTGATTTGTATATTTGAAGTATCGATTCCGGGGAGAAAAATTTCCTGGCGCGGCACAGAGAGCCAACTTTCCTCGCGGTGGATGAAGCAATTGACTCAATGTATTTGTTCCACCTCAGGCCAGCAGTCAACGTGAGAGCGAGCAGACGCAGGGAGTTGCTCTCACGAAGTTGACTATCAGACATTCTAATGGGGGGGGGCAGGGAAGGATCTCTATGGTGATTAATAGAGATCAGTTTAGTTTTTGAGGCGTTAAAGTTGACCAGCCAATTCTTGCCCCAATTAACAACCGATTGGAGGTCCATTTCAAGACGAGCGGCCAGGTTAGTTTTGTCACCGACACTAGGTTTGTTTTTGAGGCAGGAGTAAATTGTAGTGTCGCTCGCGTAGATCCCAACTTGGGAATCTATGGCGTCAGGAAGGTCGATGATGAAGATAAGGAATAGAGTGCGGCCAAGGATGGAGCCTTGGGGAACACCTGCGTTCGTGGGATAGGAACTGGAGGAGAATCCGTTGAGAACGACATTCAATTCACGGTTTGACAGGAATGATTGTATTAGATCAAACATTCGACCAGTAATACCATAACCCTGGAGCTTACGAAGAAGGCCGGCGTGCCAAACCCTATCAAACGCTTTGGGGATGTCTAGGGCCACGGCACGAGCCTCACCGTTATTTTGAAGGACTTGGTAGACAGTTTCAGTGATGGCTGTAAGCACATCAGTTGTAGATCGGGCGTAGCGGAAACCATATTGCTTGTCTGAGAGCAGATCATGGGCTGTAAGGTGGTTAACCACTTCGGCATTGATTAGAGCCTCGAAGACTTTGCCGAAGAGGGGTAGGAGACTAATAGGACGGTAATTAGAGGGGTCAGAGGGATCTCCAGAGTTCTAAAAGACAGGAACAATGGATGAGGACTTCCAGCAGTCAGGAAAAAACTATATATATATATATATATATATATATATATATATATATATATATATATATATGTATATATTAAGGTAATGAAGGGTTTGGTAATCCGTGTGGATAATTTCAAAGAGGATATGATCCAGAGAGCTCAATGCAAAACCAGAGCAACTATTAATTAAATAATTAGAAGAGACAACCTTAAGGTTCCATGACTATAATTTATTTCCCCTGAGATTTGACCTGATGAACCAGGAAAAATATATTTTCTGAGGAAATGAATTATACTCATGGAAACTTAAGGTTGTCTATTTTTAATTATTTAATTAATTCATATATATATATATATATATATATATATATATATATATATATATATGTTTAACAATAAAAATATTAAAAAATTAAAATCTTCAGACACACTGGGTTGTATATTAATATTCCTTAGTTTTTATTATTATTTCATTTGGATTCCTCGACTAGTTTCGGCCAACATGGCTATCATCAGGAGAAAAATAATTTTCTGCTTGCTGGTAGCAGTGAACTATAGAAATGAATGTCTTGATGGAGAAAATGAACTTTTGTCTGTAATTTTCGTTTGTCTTTTTATTTTTTTTAACATGAATTTTGGTCAGACCTTGTGTTGGTCAAACAGTCTCTTTTAAGTTGTTATTTGAGAGAAGAGCTGGATGGATTCATGCTGCTCTGAATTCCCTTGGTCAGTTTGACAGTTTTATTGGTTCCTGGAAAGGGGATGTGTCTCTGTTAAGTGTGTGTGTGTGTGTCTGTTAAGTGTGTGTTATTTGGTTCTTAGGGAGTGAGTGAGTATGATGTGTGTAAGTGTGTATATTACTATGGGTGTGCGTTATCATTTGGCTCATTAGGGAGTGAGTGAGTATGGTGTGTGTAAGTGTGTATATTCGTGTGGGTGTGTGTATCAGTGTGAGGCCTAAACACCTCCGTAAACATGTCTGTCTTGTGTGGGTGAGAAATGTGGGTAGTATATAGTAGAGTTATTGATATATATACATATATGTTAATTTTATACAAAAAGAATATTACCATGGACTGTAAGAAATATAGAATCTTGAGAGAAACATAATTGTATACACATTGAATATAACACTAGAATTTGTGAAAAAAAAAGTGGAACAAATCTTCTAGAACAGACATGGGCAACGTTTTTTGAACAGTAGGCCACATGAGATACAGTAATTCATAAGGTGGGCCGTACTTCTAAAAGAATGTCTTTTTATTAAATGCCGCAGCCATTTCCCCAACAAAAGCATCTGCTTTAGAAATAGGGAAAAGTTGATTATTCTTCCTTTGGAGAAAAAATTTCTTGTATAATTAAAAACATTGAAGTTTTGGTATAATACAGGCTG
The DNA here is from genome assembly GCA_903632075.3 of Acanthosepion pharaonis. Taxonomy (NCBI): domain Eukaryota; kingdom Metazoa; phylum Mollusca; class Cephalopoda; order Sepiida; family Sepiidae; genus Acanthosepion; species Acanthosepion pharaonis. The sequence goes on from CAHIKZ030005544.1 coordinate 3,708,763, forward strand.
TTTCAAAAATCTTTGTCATATTTTGACATTGAATATCTCGAAAACTATTAAGGATATTGTTGAAATGTTGGGAGTGTTCCCGTGTGCGTGTATTCAAATAAGTACAAACACATAAGTATGGATAAAATACTGGTATATTTGAAGAGGTATTTAACAACAGAGTGATTAGTAATAACGAACGCAAGTTAGTAATAACAATCAGCAAGAGTCTAAAGTCCAACGGTAACTTCCGGTAGAGAGACGGAAGTGAGATGGTCACCTGATCTCTTAGATCTCCTGAACTCGTGATCTCCCCTGATCTCTCTAGCACTGTCCTATATCGTAGAGAGATCAGTCCATTCTCCTGAGAAGATGGGTGGCCCCAACAGATATAAAAAAACGCACCTAACATATTCTGAAAGAATTTAATCTCAAGTTTTCCATGGAATGATCAAAGATGTTCAATGTGAGCACCGTTGCTCACACGGCACACATCAATCCTGTTATCTTCCAACTTCTCTTGCATTGCAATGCAAAAGTCACGACGAGCTGCATTATCAATGTCCTGCAGCTGTTGGGTTAACTGTAGCTTGTAAGGTGTCATGTGCAGTCGTTTTAGGAAGCTGAAGTTTCTTACTGGCTATTTTGATCGATTTACGGGGGTTCCGCTCAAAGGCAGTTTGAACTTGCTCAACCGTATCATCTGAAGTTGAGGGGCGTCCCGTTCTCTTAACTGGGCAAAAACACCAATCCTTCATGAATTTACCATGCTATCTCAATATGGACTTCCTTTTTGGTCCCTCTTTTAGGAATTTTATGCGAAATGCACGTTGAACAAGTGTCCATAATTCAGTTTTTGTAAATTCAAGGACGCAAAATTGCCTTTTCTGGTTGAGTGGACGCCATTACTGGATCTGAAAAAAAATATGAAAAAAATCATTAGCATTACAAAAAACTTAATTAATTTAGCTTTAAAATGGTACAAGTTTCATCTTAGTACCATTCATAGTTCAGCAGATATGAGGACTTGAAATGCACCCAAGACTTCTGGAACACCCTGTATTTTCACTGATGACAGCATGATTAACACACATCGCTGCCCGTCCAGGGTAAGACGATAAACCACGCCCAACAGCAAAGCCTCTGATCAGGAGGTTTTGAGGAGTGTGGAACCACCTCTTAACTGCTGATGTTCCCAGGTTCACCCTAAACCGGGGCGGTAGCACCTGTTAGGGTCCTAGGTATGGGCAAATAGTTAACCCTGAAACTGAGACTACATCCGCGTCCTGGGTATGACGATAAACTACATCCGAGTCCAGTGTAAGACGATAAACTACGTCCAACAGCAAGGGCTCTGATCAGGAGGCTTTGAGGAACATGGAATCACCTCTTAAATGCTGATGTTCCCAGGTCCACCCTGACCCGCAGTGGTAGCACCTGTTAGGGTCCCAGCTATGGGCAAATAGTTAGGCCGTAAACTGAGGTAAAAAGCATTATAAAAGTGTAAAAATAGGGTTTAATACCAGAAATAATTTGTAAAAAATTATTACCAGAAATAATTTTTTTGAAAAAAAAAAAATATTACCAGCAACACGTTTTTGGAAAAATATTACCAGCAATACGTTTTTGAAAAAATAATATTACCAGCTATACGTTTTTGGAAAAATAATATTACCAGCTATACATTTTTGAGGAAAAAATATTAATTGTTATGGGACCTTACCCATAATAACATAATGGACTATTCCATATGTAATAAATACTGCGCCTCAAGAGGAAGCAGGGAGTTCAGCCCGAATTCGGACGACCGGTTGACCGGCTGATCGGTTGAACTCTCAGCCTTCGGGCGGGGAGGAACACGAACGAGGCTACGCCGAAGGATGGAGTCTCTTTCGGGGAGGTAAACCGACCCTGAACCCGTTTATACGGGTTCAAAGGGCATACTTTTGGCCGTGCCCACGGGCTCGGAGATCCCACATTAAACCGGCCTTGTGCCACATGATGCCCTCGTCGGGGGTGGGGGGGGTGACTAAATACCGTTCACCCCAAAGTCGGACGACCGGCTGATCGGTTGAACTCTCTGCCTTCGGGCGGGGAGGAACCCAAACGAGTCTACGCCGAATGGCGGTCTCTCTTTCGGGGAAATAAACCGACCCTGAACCCGTTTATACGGGTTCAAATGGCATATTTTTGGCTGAGCCCACGGGCTCGGAGATCCCACGGGCTAGGAGATCCCACGTTAAACCGGCCTTGTACCACATGATGCCCTCGTGGTGGGGTGTGAGTAAATCCCGTTCCGTCTGAAGTCTGGAGTTCCGTCTGAAGTCTAGGGTTCCGTCTGAAGTCCGGAGTGAAGTCCGTCAGGAGTCTGTCAGTCAGTCAGAGCGAGTCAGTCAGTCGAGTCAGAGGCAATCCGAAACAGAGTCACGTTCAGACAATTACTACTAAACCTGATTGTTCGTACTAACACTTCCTACCTCTCTGTATATATTCCTGTTTGTAATATATCTGTGTTATTCCATATCCGCCTTCGAGTTCTTCTTTATTGGTTCTACCTTGGACTATCACCGTGGTACAAGAAACCGGACCATAACATCAATAGAAATAGATTTTTGACAAAACAAAAATATTACCGGAAAAAAAAAGTTGTCGGCATTAAATGACCCCTTGAGGTCAAACCAAACCAAACCAAACCAAACCAAACACATTGTTGCATGTGATTTATTTCTAATTTATTCATTTGAGTAGACAAAAATATTTGTAAAAGAAGAATAGTTATCATTCATGTGTCCTCTTTCTGGTGCAAACTTGTTTACACTTTTGATCTTCCTTAGTGACAATCGCCAATTGTTTAAAATGCTGACAACGTTACCTTCAAATAAATTTGACAAAATTCAAGAAGCATTGTACTTAATCATTGTTTATATATCTGGTTATGTGTGAGAGAATGTGTGAGGGAACAAGTGAGAACGAAAAGAAACAAACAACATTTTAAGAATGCATGAAATTGGGCGGGCCATTCAGAAAGCCACTCGGGCCGCAGTTTGCCCTTGACTGTCCTAGAACAATCAGAAGACAAAACAAAGAGATTGACAAGGTTGACAGCCACCATTTAGTCGTAAGAGTGAAATGAGAAAAGGGGAAAAATCTGAGAATAATTAGATTGACCAGCAAGAAGTTAGTACTGCAACTGCCATTAGGGAAGCCTTGTCCAAGACTAAGAAAACAATGGTTCCAACCGTAGAGCAATGATGAACAATCTAGTCTATTAAATCGCCCGCAACCTTATTTACTTCTCGCGTTTGAAACACACTTCCGGTTGTATACTTTCTAGCCAACGTTGATTTTCAAAAATTTAAATACAATGTCAATCGTTATCTACTCTCTTATTGATTGCTTATCTATTGCTCTCGCTCCTTAACACTTTGCCTGTCCTGCGCAATATATGGGATGCACAGGTCATGTGATTTCCACGTCGGGGCGTCATGTGGTGCACACAAGCCATGATGTTAAAAGAGTGGTAAAAATTTAAGGTCGTTTAAGAAAAATGTTTACTATTGAATAGGACATCGTAGAAAAGGCCTAATCTAATATTTTGTGCAGCATATATGAGCACAGGATGCTTTGACTGATAATGTAAGGTCCCAAATAAAAGACATCTCTTTTTCTACTTTATTGAAATGATTATAACCTTTGCTTCACAAGTGATCCACAGAGGGTAGTGTAATTAATCTATGATTATTACGTTCTGTGCATCACATGCACAAGATTTTATTATGGGTACCACTGCACATTGTACTTGCCAAATAAGCTGAGTTGCCTTGTAATAGTTATAAATGTGAAAACAAGCATGGACATTTGGATAGTACACACAAAAATGCTCTGGACAGGCAAAAGGTTAAGAAAAAACACTTAACCTTTTAAGGAAAAAAAAAACAATTTAAACTTTCCAAACTGCATTCATTGCGACTGGTCTACTATCGCAATAAAAACAACAAAGGAAACATTTAAAATGTTCATAATACTGTTGTTTAATTGATGTCACCTTCTATATAATAAATGTGAATATCACTGTGTCACACTTTTTCAATTAAAGGGACACAACTCTTTATCTTTCAATAGCTCATGTTACATAAAGTTTGGGATTCCCAAGTTTTCATTATTGCGATTGTTTTCGGCGATAACAATTTTTATAACTTGGAAATAAATTTGGGAATAATTGAAATTAATTGCAAAATCCAGCAAAAGCCACCAATGAAATAAAAATAATTGTTTGTATGGAAATAGTTAAATGCAGCGATCAATATTGCGTTCTTCTGTAGTCAGTGGCGTGCAGAGGTCTGGTAATGCCCGGGGGCAAGGATTGTGACTGGCGCCCTTAACCCAAATAGAATCTGCTCATATATAGTGTTTCGCATGATAAAAAAATCTGATGCACAGAGCGTAGTGTAAATAAACTTATGATTTGTATGTTTTTATTATGTAAAAAAATAAATAAATATATATATCAACGAATTCTATTTGCCAAATAAGCTGATTGCTTTGCAATCATTATAAATCTGAAAAGAATCATGGACATTTGGATAGTACACACAAAAATGCCCTGGACATGCAAAAGGTTAAGAAAAAAAACTTTTAAGGAAAAAAACAATTTAAACTTTCCAAACTGTATTCATTGCGACTGGTCTACTATTGCAATAAGAATAACAAAGGAAACATTTAAAATGTTCATAATACTGTTTCTTTATTTGATGCCATCTTCTATATAATATAAAATATATCACTTAAAGGGACACAACTCTTTAACTTTCAATAGCTCATGTTACATAAAATTTGGGATTCCCAAGTTTTCTTGCGATTGTTTTCGGCGATTTTTTTACATGATTCTTTGCGACGAATTTTTTATATGGCAAATAGAATGTGCTGATATATAGTTTCTCATAATAAAAACCCATGCATCGCATGTGATGCACAGAGCGTAGAGTAAATAACTTATTGTTATGGGACCTTACCCATAATAACATAATGGACCATTCCATACGTAATAAATACTGCGCCTCAAGAGGAAGCAGGCAGTTCCGTCTGAAGTCTCGAGTTCAATCTGAAGTCTGGAGTGAGGTCCGTCAGGAGTCTGTCAGTCAGTCAGAGCGAGCGAGTCAGTCAGTCGAGTCAGAGGCAGTCCGAAACTGAGTCGCGTTCAGACAATTACTACTAAACCTGATTGTTCGTACTAACACTTTCTACTTCTCTGTATATATTCCTGTTTGTAATATGTCTGTGTTATTCCATATACGTGTTCGAGTTCTTCTTTATTGGTTCTACCTTGGACTATCACCGTGGTACAAGGAACCGGACCATCACACTTATGATTTGTAAGTTTTCATTATGTGAAACACTATATATCATCGGATTCTGTTTGCCGAATAAGCTGAGTTGCCTTGCAATACTTACAAATATGAAAACAAGCATGGACATTTGGATAGTACACATGGCAATAACCAGGACAGGCGAAGGGTTAAAACAACCTTGTGTCACCTCCAGCCTTGGTGGGGGGGGGGTCTGGTTGAATATGCCTAACAAGCTTGTGTAAATGGTTGGCAGAACAGAGTTTAGCAGAGATAGCAAAAAGACAAAATTTACTAAGAGCTAAAATGGAAAAGAAATTGTGGAAAGCCATGATAATAATCAAAATATCCTGTAGTTTTTCCTTTTAATAATAACAAAGATTTTGACGATAAAACTTTGTATTTCTTAAATTTGAGGTATTTTTTCATCATGGCAGGCTCATTTTTAGTGAATAAGTGGTGACGCCTAGTTTAATATAAACGAGGCGCCTACACAAATACAGCTATATAATAGATATAATGACTAAATTAATAATAATGATAATAATAATAATAATAATGCACATATACATACACACATATATGTGTGTGTGTGCGTCATCAATATATATATATATATATATATATATATATATATATAAAAATGAAAAACAAAAAAAAAATATGAGATCTATATATCTGTATGAATATAATTAGATAGATAGATAGATAGATAGATAGATAGATAGATAGATTCGAAAATGTTGAGGTAGACAGACAGATAAATAGATAGATAGAAACGGATTCAAAGATAGATAGATAGATAATGAATAGGTTAAGATAGATAGATAGATAGATAGATAGATAGATAGATAGATAGATAGATAGATAGATAGATACGAAAATGTTGAGGTAGACAGAGAGATAAATAGATAGATGGAAACGGATTCAAACATAGATAGATAGATAGATAGATAGATAGATAGATAGATAGATAGATAATGAATAGGATGCGATGGATAAATTAAATTTCTCCGACTGGGAATCATAAAGTAGTCACAGAATATGTCTGGATAGACTGAAATTGCAATGAAGGAACCAGTCCTTGTAAACAGAGATAACAAGTAACAAATCATAAAAGAATGTGCTCAAGGAAAAAGAAAGAAAGAAAGAAAGAAAGAAAGAAGTAATCAGACAAAGAGGACGATAGATATGAACAGAAATGTCTAAAACCATATCTGCCATGATTCCTTTCTCTCTTCCCCTGTGATTCGACCTACTTTTAGGTTTTTCGTTTGTTCTGTCCAAAAACGGGGATTTCATTTTGAAGGCTTAGATATTTTGTTTTGTTTTGTATAGTAAACACGCGGCCCTTCCTTCATTCTTCGACCTATCTCCCTGTCCCCTGATAATCTCCAAGAGTCCTTTGGTTCCATTTCAAAGGCCCTTCCTTCTACCACTTCCGCCCCATGGGCCCCAGAATGCCCGGGTAGTGGAATAGCGATTGGATATCTGTTTCGTAAATAGAAACCGCCCCAAACTGAAACACCTTTAAAGGAATCCACCATTCGCGTGGGTCTCTGTTCAACTGCATAACCCCCCCACACACACACACACAAAGACATCAGCTCATATGAGCTATTCTCTTTGTAATCCTATTAGAAATATGATTGTTTTTAACCTTCGATAGTTCGCACAACCGTTACGTCCTGCCAATACCTAAAAAATAATAGGACATTCTGTTTTGATGGCGTTGGAAGAGGGGATAAAACCCTACTTGGATTTAGTGAAATAAATAAATAAATAAATAAATGAAGAAAGAAAGAAAGAAAGAAAGGAAAATAGAAGTGCTTAATGTCTCCTCTCCTTACCTCATAAATAATGGACTGTTCCGTTTTTATCACATTAAAATAGGGCAAAAGACACTACTTGGTTTCAGTGAGAAAATAAAAGAAAGAAAGAAAGAAAGAAAGAAAGAAGTGCTTAATGTCTCCTCTCCTTACCTCATAAATAATGGACTGTTCCGTTTTGATCGCATTAAAATAGAAAGAAAGAAAGAAAGAAAGAAAAGAAAGTCAAACAAACAGAAAAAGACTGCGAATAGAAAGAAAGCAAGGATAAAGTAAAAAAAAAGAAAGAAAAGAAGGAAGGAAGGAAGGAAAGAAGGAGGCGAAAAAAAAAGAAAGATCGTTAGACAGCAAGTAGAAATAGAAAGAAAGTAAGAAAAGATTAGAAGAAAGAAAGAAAGAAAGAAAGAAAGAAGTTTAGAGAGATGTCTTTAACGTCTCCTGCCAATACCTCATAAATAATGGGCTGTTCCGTTTTAATCGCATTAAAACAGGATAAAAGACACTACTTGGTTTCAGTAAGAAAATAAAAGAAAGAAAGAAATGTTTAATGTCTCCAGACAATACCTCATAAATAATGGAACATCCCGCTTTTATCGCGTGGAAATATGGAAAAAACACTACCTCCTTCCAGTGAAAGATAGAATGAATTTTTTTTCACGCTCAGTAACCCTTTGCGTCTTAGTGGCATTATCGCCTTCAGTATTTCCCAAACTTTTTCTCTAGGCCGCATTTTCGGAATGAAAATTTGCTCGCGTCTCATCAAATTTTATGTGATAAAAAGTACATTTAAAAGAAAAAAAAAGAGAAGGTTAAAGGGAGATAACCGCATATTCAAAGTCAGAACATTATCAAATTTGCTGACCCTAGTTACTATATTCTTAATAATTGATAATGCTGAAATATCACACTGATAAAATTGGTCAATAATTATTTATAACTATTTATACTGGGATTCATGCATCTAATTACAAATAACCCATAATAATATTTTAAATTTTGAAATCATATTTAGTTTTGGCATATGGGTTTTTAAAAAATTGTTTCTAAATATTTGCCTGTCTTTCCGCCTCAACTGCGATCCTCTTCCGCCTCACCTGCTATCCTCTTCCGCCTCAACTGCTATCCTCTTCCCGCCTCATCCCTCTCCGCCCCTATCCTCTTCCGCCTCACCTGCTATCCTCTTCCGCCTCACATGCTATCCTCTTCCGCCTCGCATGCTATCCTCTTCCGCCTCACATGCTATCCTCTTCCGCCTCACCTGCTATCCTCTTCCGCCTCACCTGCTATCCTCTTCCGCCTGACCTGCTATCCTCTTCCGCCCTGCATGCTATCCTCTTCCGCCTCACATGCTATCCTCTTCCGCCTCAACTGCTATCCACTTCCGCCTCACATGCTATCCTCTTCCGCCTCACCTGCTATCCTCTTCCGCCTCACATGCTATCCTCTTCCGCCTCACATGCTATCCTCTTCCGCCTCACATGCTATCCTCTTCCGCCTCACATGCTATCCTCTTCCGCCTCACCTGCTATCCTCTTCCGCCTCGCATGCTATCCTCTTCCGCCTCACATGCTATCCTCTTCCGCCTCGCATGCTATCCTCTTCCGCCTCACATGCTATCCTCTTCCGCCTCACCTGCTATCCTCTTCCGCCTCGCATGCTATCCTCTTCCGCCTCACATGCTATCCTCTTCCGCCTCGCATGCTATCCTCTTCCGCCTCACATGCTATCCTCTTCCGCCTCGCATGCTATCCTCTTCCGCCTCACATGCTATCCTCTTCCGCCTCGCATGCTATCCTCTTCCGCCTCAACTGCTATCCTCCTCCGCCTGACCTGCTATCCTCTTCCGCCTCACCTGCTATCCCTTCCGCCTCACCTGCTATTCTCTTCCCCTCACCTGCTATCCTCTTCCGCCTCACATGCTATCCTCTTCCGCCTCACCTGCTATTCTCTTCCGCCTCACCTGCTATCCTCTTCCGCCTCACCTGCTATCCTCTTCCGCCTCACTTGCCATCCTCTTCCGCCCTCACCTGCCATCCTCTTCCCCTCACCTGCTATTCTCTTCCGCCTCACCTGCTATCCCTCTTCCGCCCTCACCTGCTATCCTCTTCCGCCTCACCCACATTCTCTTCCGCCTCACCTGCCATCCTCTTCCGCCTCACCTTCATTCTCTTCCACCGCACACCTGTCCCCTTCCGCCTCACATGCTATTCTCTTCCGCCTCACCTGCTATCCTCTTCCCGCCTCGCATGCTATCCCTCTTCCGCCTCACATGCTATCCCTTCCGCCTCGCATGCCATTCCTCTCCTCCCCACATGCTATCCCTTCCGCCTCACATGCTATCCTCTTCCGCCTCAACTGTCTATCCTCCCCCCCTCCGCCTCACCTGCCATCCTCTTCCGCCTCACCTGCCATCCCTTCCGCCTCACCTGCTATCCCCCTTTCTCCGCTCTTCCGCCTCACCTGCTCAATCCCCTTCCGCCTCACCTGCCATCCTCTTCCGCCTCGCAGGCTATCCCTCTTCCGCCTCACATGCTATCCTCTTCCGCCTCACATGAACATCCCTCTTCCGCCTCACATGCCATCCTCTTCCGCCTCACCTGCTATCCCTCTTCCGCCTCTGCATCCGCTATCCTCTTCCGCCCACACATCCTATCTTCTTCCGCCTCACCTGCCATCCTCTTCCGCCCGCATGCCATCCTCTTCCGCCCTCACATGCTATCCCTTCCGCCTCGCATGCTATCCTCTTCCGCCCTCACATGCTATCCTCTTCCGCCAACGCATGCTATCCCCTTCCGCCTCACATGCTATCCCTCTTCCGCCTCACCTGCTATCCTCTTCCGCCATCCACTTACGCTGCATGCTATCCCTTCCCCTCACATGCTCCTTCCGCTCCCTCGCATGCTATCCTCTTCCGCCCCCCGCATGCTATCCCGGCCTCCGCCATCCTCTTCCCCTCACATGCATCCCTCTTCCGCATGCCATCCGCCTCAATCCATCCTTCCGCCTCACATGCCATCCCTTCACGCTATCCCCGCATGCATGCATCCTTCCGCCTCACATGCTATCCTCTTCCGCCTCCCGCTGCCATCCCCCTTCCGCCCTCGCATGCTATCCCTTCCGCCCCCACATGCCATCCCTCTGCCCCACATGCCATCCTCTTCCGCCCTCACCCAATCCTCTTCCGCCTCACTGCATGCTATCCCTCTTCCGCGCCATCCATGCCCCCACCATCCTCTTCCGCCTCACATGCTATCCTCTTCCGCCTCACATGCCATCCTCTTCCGCCTCACATGCTATCCTCTTCCGCCCTCACCTGCTATCCCTCTTCCGCCTCACCTGCCATCCCTCTTTCCATCCACTTATGCCCCTCCATCCCCCTCCCCACATATCCCCTTCCGCCTCACATGCTATCCTCTTCCGCCCTCACATGCTATCCTCTTCCGCCTCACCTGCTATTCTCTTCCGCCTCACCTGCTATCCTCTTCCGCCTGACCTGCTATCCTCTTCCCTTGCATGCTATCCTCTTCCGCCTCACATGCCATCCTCTTCCGCCTCACATGCCATCCTCTTCCGCCTCACATGCTATCCTCTTCCGCCTCTGCATGCTATCCCTCTTCCGCCTCGCATGCTATCCTCTTCCGCCTCACATCCTCTTCCATCCTCACATGCCATCCTCTTCCGCCCCACATCCTATCCTCTTCCGCCTCACATGCTATCCCTCTTCCGCCTCACCATATCCCTTCCGCCCTCACATGCCATCCCTTCTTCCCTCACACATGCTATCCTCTTCCGCCCTGCATGCTATCCTCTTCCGCCCACACATGCTATCCGCCCTGCCATCCTTCCGCCTCACATGCCATCCTCTTCCGCCTCACCTGCTATCCTCTTCCGCCCTCACATGCCATCCCTTCCTCACATGCTATCCCTCACATGCTATCCTCTTCCGCCTCACATGCCATCCTCTTCCGCCTCACATGCTATCCACTTCCGCCTCGCATGCTATCCTTCCGCCTCACATGCTATCCCTTCCGCCTCACATGCTATCCCTTCCGCTCAACTGCCATCCCCTTCCGCCTCACACATCCACTTCCGCCTCACATGCTATCCCTTCCGCCCTCACATGCTATCCCCTTCCGCCTCACATGCTATCCCTCTTCCGCCCACATGCATCCTCTTCCGCCTCTGCATGCCATCCCTCTTCCGCCCTCACATGCTATCCCTTCCGCCCTGCATGCCATCCTCTTCCGCCTCGCATGCTATCCCTTCCGCCTCACATGCCATCCTCTTCCGCCCATCCACTTTATGCCTATCCTCTTCCGCCTCCGCACATCCCATCCCTTCCGCCTCACATGCTATCCTCTTCCGCCTCGCATGCCATCCCTTCCGCCTCCATGCTATCCTCTTCCACATGCTATCCCTCTTCCGCCTCGCATGCCATCCCTTCCGCCTCACATGCTATCCCCTTCCGCCTCACATGCTATCCTCTTCCGCCTCACATGCCATCCTCTTCCCGCCTCACATGCCATCCCCTCTTCCGCCTCGCATGCCATCCTCTTCCGCCTCACATGCTATCCTCTTCCGCCTCACCTGCTATCCCTCTTCCGGCCCCCACAATGCCATCCTCCTCCGCCTGACCTGCTATCCCCTTCCGCCTCACCTGCCATCCTCTTCCGCCTCGCATGCCATCCTCTTCCGCCTCACATGCTATCCTCTTCCGCCTCGCATGCTATCCTCTTCCGCCTCACATGCTATCCTCTTCCGCCCTCGCATGCTATCTCTTCCGCCTCACATGCCATCCTCTTCCGCCTCACATGCTATCCTCTTCCGCCTCAATGCTATCCTCTTCCGCCTCAACTGCTATCCTCTTCCGCCTCAACTTCTATCCCTTCCGCCTCGCATGCTATCCTCTTCCGCCTCAACTGCTATTCTCTTCCCACATCCTCTTCCGCCTGACCTGCTATCCCTTCCTCTTCTTCGGCCTCACATGCTATCCTCTTCCGCCTCAACTGCTATCCCTTCCGCCTCACCTGCTATCCTCTTCCGCCTCACATGCTATCTTTCTTCCGCCTCGCCTGCTATCCTCTTCCGCCTCGCATGCTATCCTCTTCCGCCTCACCTGCTATCCCTTCCCGCCTCACCTGCTATCCTTCCTCTTCCATCCCTCGCATGCTATCCCTTCCGCCTCGCATGCTATCCTCTTCCGCCTCAACTGCTATCCTCTTCCGCCTCAACTGCTATCCCTTCCGCCTCACCTGCTATCCTCTTCCGCCTCACATGCTATCCCTTCCGCCTCACCTGCTATCCTCTTCCGCCTCACAACTGCTATTCCTTCCGCCTCACCCTATCCTTTCCCGCCTCACATGCTATCCTCTTCCGCCCTCACCTGCTATCCTCTTCTGCCTCAACTGCTATCCTCTTCCGCCTCATCTGCTATCCTCTTCCGCCTCACCTGCTATCCTCTTCCGCCTCAACTGCTATCCTCTTCCGCCTCAACTGCTATCCCCTCTTCCGCCTCAACTGCTATCCCTCTTCCGCCTCACCTGCCATCCTCTTCCGCCTCAACTGCTATCCCCTTCCGCCTCACCTGCTATCCTCTTCCGCCTCAACTGCTATCCTCTTCCGCCTCACCTGCTATCCTCTTCTGCCTCAACTGCTATCCTCTTCCGCCTCAACTGCTATCCTCTTCCGCCTCAACTGCTATCCCTCTTCTGCCTCAACTGCTATCCCTTCCGCCTCAACTGCTATCCTCTTTCCGCCTCACATGCTATCCTCTTCCGCCTCACCTGCTATCCTCTTGCCTCACCTGCTATCCTCTTCCGCCTCACCTGCTATCCTCTTCCGCCTCACCTGCTATCCTCTTCCGCCTCAACTGCTATCCTCTTCCGCCTCAACTGCTATCCCTCTTCCGCCTCACATGCTATCCCCTTCCGCCTCACATGCCATGCTTCCGCCTCAACTGCTATTCTTCCGCCTCAACTGCCTATTCTCTTCCGCCTCACCTGCTATCCTTTCCCGCCTCACCTGCTATCCCTCTTCCGCCTCGCATGCTATCCTCTTCCGCCTCGCATGCTATCCCTTCCGCCTCAACTGCTATCCCCCTTCCGCCTCAACTGCTATCCTCTTCCGCCTCAACTGCTATCCATATCCCTTCCGCCTCACATGCTATCCTCTTCCGCCTCAACTGCTATTCCTTCCGCCTCACCTGCTATCCTCTTCCGCCTCACCTGCTATCCTCTTCCCGCCTCGCATGCTATCCTCTTCCGCCTCACATGCTATCCTCTTCCGCCTCAACTGCTATCCTCTTCCGCCTCCCTGCTATCCTCTTCCGCCTCAACTGCTATTCTCCCCTCACCTGCTATCTTTTCCCGCCTCACCTGCTATCCTCTTCCGCCTCGCATGCTATCCTCTTCCGCCCTCGCATGCTATCCTCTTCCGCCTCAACTGCTATCCTCTTCCGCCTCACATGCTATCCTCTTCGCCTCAACTGCTATCCTCTTCCGCCTCACATGCCTATCCTCTTCCGCCTCAACTGCTATTCTCTTCCGCCTCACCTGCATCCTCTTCCGCCTCACCTACTATCCTCTTCCGCCTCGCATGCTATCCTCTTCCGCCTCACATGCTATCCTCTTCCGCCTCAACTGCTATCCTCTTCCCGCCTCGCTGCTATCCTCTTCCGCCTCAACTATGCTATTCTCTTCCCGCCTCACCTGCTATCCTTTTCCGCCTCACCTGCTATCCTCTTCATCTGCTATCCTCTTGCACCTCACCTGCTATCTCTTCCGCTTCACCTGCCATCCTTTCCCGCCTGACCTGCTATCCCTTCCGCCTCACCTGCCATCCTCTTCCCGCCTCACCTGCTATCCTCCTCCGCCTGACATGCCATCCTCTTCCGCCTCACCTGCTATCCTCTTCCGCCTCACCTGCTATCCTCCTCCGCCTGACCTGCTATCCTCTTCCGCCTCACCTGCTATCTCTTCCGCCCCACCTGCCTATTCTCTTCCGCCTCACCTATCATCCTCCTCCGCCTCACCTGCTATCCTCTTCCGCCTCACCTGCAATCCTCTTCCGCCTCACCTGCTATCCTCTTCCGCCTCATATGCTATCCTCTTCCGCCTCACCTGCTATCCTCTTCCGCCTCACATGCTATCCTCTTCCGCCTCAACTGCAATCCTCTTCCGCCTCAACTGCTATCCTCTTCCGCCTCACCTGCTATCCTCTTCCGCCTCACATGCTATCCTCTTCCGCCTCACATGCTATCCTCTTCCGCCTCACCTGCAATCCTCTTCCGCCTCATATGCTATCCTCTTCCGCCCCTGCATGCCATCCTCTTCCGGCCTCACATGCTATCCCTTCCGCCTCACCTGCCATCCTTCCGCCTTCCGCCTGCATGCCATCCTCTTCCGCCTCACATGCTATCCCTTCCGCCTCGCATGCCATCCTCTTCCGCCTGCATGCCATCCCCTTCCGCCCTCACATGCTATCCTCTTCCGCCTCACATGCTATCCTCTTCCGCCCCTGCATCTTCCGCCATCCTCTTCCGCCCCACCTGCTATCCCCATCCTTCCGGTCTGCATGCTATCCCTCTTCCGCCTCACATGCTATCCCTCCCTTCCGCCTCAACTGCCATCCCCTCTTCCCGCCTCGCATGCTATCCACTTCCGCCTCACATGCCATCCCTCTTCCGCCCTGCATGCCATCCCTTCCGCCTCGCATGCTATCCTCTTCCGCCTCACATGCTATCCTCTTCCGCCTCGCATGCTATCCCTTCCGCCCTCACATGCTATCCATCCTTCCGCCTCGCATGCCATCCCTTCCGCCTCACATGCTATCCCCTTCCGCCCCTGCATGCTATCCCTCTTCCGCCTCACATGCTACATCCTCTTCCGCCCTCACATGCTATCCCTCTTCCGCCTCAACTGCCATCCTCTTCCGCCTGACCTGCTATCCCTTCCGCCTCACACCGCTATCCATCTTCTTCCGCCTCACGCATGCTATCCCTTCCGCCTCACATGCTATCCTCTTCCGCCTCGCATGCTATCCTCTTCCGCCCTCGCATGCTATCCCTTCCGCCTCACATGCCATCCCTTCCGCCTCACCTGCTATCCTCTTCCGCCTCACATGCCATCCTCTTCCGCCTCACATGCTATCCCCTTCCGCCTCAACTGCTATCCTCTTCCGCCTCAACTGCTATCCTCTTCCGCCTCAACTGCTATCCCCTCTTCCGCCTCAACTGCTATTCTCTTCCGCCTCATATGCTATCCTCTTCCGCCTCACCTGCTATCCTCTTCCGCCTCATATGCTATCCTCTTCCGCCTCATATGCTATCCTCTTCCGCCTCACCTGCTATCCTCTTCCGCCTCACCTGCAATCCTCTTCCGCCTCATATGCTATCCTCTTCCGCCTCATCTGCTATCCTCTTCCGCCTCATCTGCTATCCTCTTCCGCCTCACCTGCTATCCTCTTCCGCCTCACCTGCTATCCTTTCCCGCCTCACCTGCTATCCTCTTCCGCCTCGCATGCTATCCTCTTCCGCCTCGCATGCTATCCTCTTCCGCCTCAACTGCTATCCTCTTCCGCCTCAACTGCTATCCTCTTCCGCCTCAACTGCTATCCTCTTCCGCCTCACATGCTATCCTCTTCCGCCTCAACTGCTATTCTCTTCCGCCTCAACTGCTATTCTCTTCCGCCTCACCTGCTATCCTTTCCCGCCTCACCTGCCATCCTCTTCCGCCTCACCTGCTATCCTCTTCTGCCTCAATGCTATCCTTCCGCCTCAACTGCTATCCTCTTCCGCCCTCAACTGCTATCCTCTTCCGCCTCAACTGCATGCTATCCTCTTCCGCCTCAACTGCTATCCTCTTCCGCCTCGCTGCTATCCTCTTCCGCCTCAACTGCTATCCCTTCCGCCTCACCTGCTATCCTCTTCCGCCTCAACTGCTATCCTCTTCCGCCTCAACTGCTATCCTCTTCCGCCTCAACTGCTATCCCTTCCGCCTCAACTGCTATCCTCTTCTGCCTCAACTGCTATCCTCTTCCGCCTCAACTGCTATCCTCTTCCGCCTCAACTGCTATCCTCTTCCGCCTCAACTGCTATCCTCTTCCGCCTCAACTGCCATCCTCTTCCGCCTCAACTGCCATCCCTTCCGCCTCACCTGCCATCCTCTTCCGCCTCAACTGCTATCCTCTTCCGCCTCACCTGCTATCCTCTTCTGCCTCAAATGCTATCCTCTTCCGCCTCTCGCATGCTATCCCTTCCGCCTCGCATGCTATCCTCTTCCGCCTCAACTGCTATCCTCTTCCGCCTCAACTGCTATCCTCTTCCGCCTCACCTGCTATCCTCTTCCGCCTCAACTGCTATCCTCTTCCGCCTCAACTGCTATCCTCTTCCGCCTCAACTGCTATCCTCTTCCGCCTCACCTGCTATCCTCTTCCGCCTCAACTGCTATCCTCTTCCGCCTCAACTGCTATCCTCTTCTGCCTCAACTGCTATCCTCTTCCGCCTCAACTGCTATTCTCTTCCGCCTCAACTGCTATTCTCTTCCGCCTCACCTGCTATCCTTTCCCGCCTCACCTGCTATCCTCTTCCGCCTCACCTGCTATCCTCTTCCGCCTCACCTGCTATCCTCTTCCGCCTCAACTGCTATCCTCTTCCGCCTCAACTGCTATCCTCTTCCGCCTCAACTGCTATCCTCTTCCGCCTCACATGCCTATCCTCTTCCGCCTCAACTGCTATTCTCTTCCGCCTCAACTGCTATTCCTCTTCCGCCTCACCTGCCATCCTTTTCCGCCTCTCCTGCTATCCTCTTCCGCCTCACATGCTATCCTCTTCCGCCTCTGCTGCTATCCTCTTCCGCCTCACATGCTATCCTCTTCCGCCTCAACTGCTATCCTCTTCCGCCTCAACTGCTATCCTCTTCCGCCTCACATGCTATCCTCTTCCGCCTCAACTGCTATCCTCTTCCGCCTCACCTGCTATCCTCTTCCGCCTCACATGCTATCCTCTTCCGCCTCACCTGCTATCCTCTTCCGCCTCACATGCTATCCTCTTCCGCCTCAACTGCTATCCTCTTCCGCCTCAACTGCTATCCTCTTCCGCCTCAACTGCTATTCTCTTCCGCCTCGCCTGCTATCCTTTCCCCGCCTCACCTGCTATCCCTTCCGCCTTCCTATCCTCTTCCACCTGCCTATCCTCTTCCCGCCTCAACTGCTATCCCTCTTCCGCCTCCAACTGCTATCCTCTTCCGCCTCACCTGCTATCCTCTTCCGCCTCACATGCTATCCTCTTCCGCCTCAACTGCTATCCTCTTCCGCCTCACCTGCTATCCTCTTCCGCCTCACCTGCTATCCTCTTCCGCCTCGCATGCTATCCTCTTCCGCCTCACATGCTATCCTCTTCCGCCTCAACTGCTATCCTCTTCCGCCTCAACTGCTATCCTCTTCCGCCTCAACTGCTATTCTCTTCCGCCTCACCTGCTATCCTTTCCCGCTCACCTCACCTGCTATCCTCTTCATCTGCTATCCCTCTTGCACCTCACCATGCTATCCTCTTCCGCCTTCACCTGCATCCTTTCCCCGCCTGACCTGCTGCCATCCCTCTTCCGCCTATCACCTCCATCCCTCTTCCGCCCTCACCTGCTATCCTCCTCCGCCTGACCTGCTATCCTCTTCCGCCTCACCTGCTATCCTCTTCCGCCTCACCTGCTATCCCCCTCCGCCTGACCTGCTATCCTCTTCCCCCTCACCTGCCATCCTCTTCCGCCCCACCTGCTATCCTCTTCCGGCCTCACCTGCATCCTCCTCCGCCTCACCTGCCTATCTATCCTCTTCCGCCTCACCTGCTATCCTCTTTACGCCTCACCTGCTATCCACTTCCGCCTCGCATGCTATCCTCTTCCGCCTCACCTGCTATCCTCTTCCGCCTCACATGCTATCCTCTTCCGCCTCACCTGCTATCCTCTTCCGCCTCAACTGCTATTCTCTTCCGCCTCACCGGCTATCCCTTTCCCGCCTCACCTATCCTATTCCTCTTCATCTGCTATCCCTTCCGCATCACCTGCTATCCTCTTCCGCCTCACACTTCTATCCCTTGCCTCAATCCTTCCTTCCGCCTCACCTGCTATCCTCTTCCGCCTCACCTGCTATCCTCTTCCGCCTCACCTGCTATCCTCCTCCGCCTGACCTATCCTCTTCCGCCTCACCTGATATCCTCTTCCGCCCCACCTCACCTATCCTCTTCCGCCTCACCTGCTATCCTCCTCCGCCTCACCTGCTATCCTCTTCCGCCTCACCTGCTATCCTCTTCCGCAGCATGTATGACGCGCGCTGCACGTTTTGGTCGCCTTGCTTGAGGTGAAATGATTAAAAAAAACGATGTATCCCTCCTCCCAGAGTTTTATTATTGGACCGGAACAAAAGTAATGAACGTTTTTAAATGAATTTCCACACCAATATTTAGATATTTGTACATGGATTCTTCAATCATTTATATACCATTGTGTTCCACTAATTTTCGCCATCTTTGAGGCAGTTTCATGTTTCCATCCTTCTCAAATCTTCCATCTTCCTGGATGATTAAGTGATTTTTACAGGCGACATAACAATTGAACAAAAACATTTGTCGTAATCCGATTCATTCACAGAACAAATTAACCATTTACGACTGTCATTGGCAATAGAGAATCGGTGAAAATGGCATCTCTTTTTGCCATAACAGAAGCGAATATCAGGTGCTCAGGTCTTTTGCAAGTGACCTTGATTTCTCTTTGACCTCCCCGAAAATCAAATTCCTCTAATGTCCAAACAAATTATTCTCAGGAAGTTTGTGTCGTGAATTTGAAAAGTGATTCTGAACGCATTTTTCTTCTTTATCGTTTAGTTATCGAGCGACATTTTGTCTTGCTAGAATTGCTTACGTTCTGTTTTTATTCTTCTGCCATTAGAGTTTTATTTTTTAGGATTTGTCTCTTAATTCATTCCTACCAGTTATTTTCTTCTAGTTTAATTTTTCTTCTCTTTGTTTTGTTCTTATTTTCTTCGTCCGACTTTTCTTTATTCGACATTTTTACGTCTTTCTTTCTTTCTTTCTTTCTTTCTTTCTTTCTTTCTTTCTATGTCCGTTATGTATACGGTTTGCTTTCCTTTCTTTTTTCCTTCCTTCCATACTCCTTCCTTTCTTTCTTTTTCTTTCTTTCTTTCTTTCTTTATTTCTTTCTTTCTTTCTTTCTTTCTTTCTTTCTTTCTCCCGGAACTATACACACACTTCTTTCTTTCTTTCTTTCTTTCTTTCTTTCTTTCTTTCTTTCTTTCTTTCTTTCTATGTCCGTTATGTATACGGTTTGCTTTCCTTTCTTTCTTCCTTCCTTCCATACACCCTTCCTTCTTTCTTTCTTTCTTTCTTTCTTTCTTTCTTTCTTTCTTTCTTTCTTTCTTTCTTTCTTTTTTCTTTCTTTCTTTCTTTCTTTCTTTCTTTCTTTCTTTCTTTCTTCTCGTTCTTTCTCCCGGAACTATACACACACTTCTTTCTTTCTTTCTTTCTTTCTTTCTTTCTTTCTTTCTTTCTTTCTTTTTTCTTTTTTTTTTTTTTTTCTTTCTTTCTTTCTTTCTTTCTTTCTTTCTTTCTTTCTTTCTTTCTTTTCTTCTCGTTCTTTCTCCGGAACTATACACACTTCTTTCTTTCTTTTCTTTCTTTTCTTTCTTTCTTTCTTTCTTTCTTTCTTTCTTTCTTTCTACTTGGACTTACTCCCCGGGCCACATACACTCTTCTTTATTTCTTGATTGTTCTTGATCCCCCACCCCCGCCACTTTTCTGTCTTTGTGGTTCTTGATTTTTTCCTTGTTTCTATATATATATATATATATATATATATATACACACACAAAAACACACACACATATATCCTTGTTTTTTATATATATATATATATATATATATATATATATACACACACACACACATACATATATATATGTGTCTGTGTGTGTGTATATATATATATATAACACATATAGAAACAAGGATATATGTGTGTGTGTGTGTGTTTGTGTGTGTGTGTGTGTGTGTGTGTGTGTGTGTGTGTGTGTGTGTGTGTGTGTGCATAATACTTACTTGCTTCCCTTCCTTCATTCTTTCCTCTCGAACTTTCTCCCGGAACTATGTATATACTTCTTTCTTTCTTTCTTTCTATATGACACAGTTTTTTCCTCCCTTTTTTCCTTTCCTCTCAGACTTTCTCCCTGGACCATCACTCTTCTTTCTTTCTTTCTTTCTTTCTTTTCCATTAGGTTCCTTCCGATCTTTCCAGATTACTTCCTCGATATTTCCTCTCCTTCCTTCTTTCTTTCCGTCTTTAGTCCTTCCCTCCGCCCTTTCCCCTTGTCCCTTTATCTTTCTCTTCTTTAATTTTCGTCCGTTTGTCCAAATATTTCTTCCTTCATTCATTGTTTCTTTTTCATTATATTAAGCATTGGCCTTTTCCCAAGATTCCTTCCCGTCGTATTTTTCAGCGAATTATTTTGGTTTATTCTAAAACATTTCAATGCAATTCTCTTTTTATTTGATGCAGTCCATTATATGCAATCAAGCTGATTAGGTTGGGCTTTCCTCTTCTCTTTTCCTGTTTCCTTTAAAGAATAATAAAAAAAAACACTTTCTTAAATTTGCCAGATCGATCTCCGTTGCCAATAAAATCGAAAGAATTTTTTAAAACATTCCATTTAACCGGCAAAGTATTTAAGAATTTCTTTCTTTCCATATCCAAGGCACTGCCCTTTTACTCTTATGACGACTGATGACAATAGCTTCTTCTTCCAAAATGATTGTCATTTGTACTGAAGTAGTTGTAGACAAGTAATGATGGAGTTTTATCTGAGAACGATTATTCTTAATTTGGAAAAGTCGATAATTAAAATTAATCGACACAAAAGGTCTGTTGTTTATTATTATATATATAAAGACATTTTTATGTTTATACGTTCATTTTATAGATACAAATATTTTAGTAATTGCTCTGTTTATAATAAACAGTATTAACAATATTTACCGGCCTGAATGTTCGAGAAATTTTCATAGAAAATATGCGTCCTCCGACAGGAATCGAACCTGTATACTATACGGAACCGTCATATAGCCTGACGTTCCTAAACAGATTTGGCCACAGAGAACGTTCGGTTAGCGCATATATAATATATAGATTATATATATAAAATATATATATATATATATATATATATATATATATATATATATATATATATATATATATATATATATATATATATATATATATATATATGAGTGTGTGTGTCTTTATATATATACATATATATAATATATATATATATATGTGTGTGTGTGTGTGTACTTATGTTGAGCACGTATCCATATCTAGACGTATGTCAATGAGCGTAGTTGAGATTAAATCTTTCCTTTTTTTTTATCTATCATACAAAGGGATATTAAACAAACCACGTGGTCACCCAAAGGAATGAGTCGGAAATTTTAGATCAAGCCAAGATATATATATATATATATATATATATATATATATATATATATATATATATATATATATATATATCAACAGTATCAAGGCACAGTACGTAAACACCTGTTCAAAATGTAACTTCTCATTTATAGATATTCACGCAAATAGCAGTTAAGAGGTTGAACGCCATTACTAAGAGTAGAGTTCTCTGGAAAAGGAGGTAGAAAAACAGAACATGATGGCTAACAAAGAAAGAAAGACAGAAAGTAAAAGGTTAGCTTAACTAATAAACTAATGCATTTTTTCCCTCGCAGCGTTTTCAGACCTCAACATGCATCAACAGAACGGGTTATATTTCAATGGCCACCATTAAGAATATTTCTGCGCCCTAGACTGACTACAAGTGAAAATCGGTATAAGTTGGATGAATAGAATTAAGAATGAACGAGAGAAAGAAAGGGAGAGGCATACTGTTGATAGCTTTTAAGAAGGTTTTAGTGGAATGACTCGGCTCAGAATGAGTTCAATTTTCAATCTAGAAAATAAATACGCATTTTCTTGCGTTGGAAGTGTAAATAAGAACAACCAAAAAACAAAAAACAATTTATTAAAACGCTTAAAGCAACCAGATTGTATGTTCACTTGTTTTTCCTTCAATAAGATTGATGGGTATTCTCACTAAGGATTTTTTTTTCCTAGAGGATTTTATTTACTGTAAAATTAATTTATAAATCACACAAGATCATGTCCTTTGTAATTTCAGTTATTATTATTGTGAATTTTGGGATTATGACCAGAAAATGCATAGGCCTCAGATAATGTTTTTTGGAAAAGTAATGTTGCCAGCTATACGTTTTTGAAAGTATAATGTTGCCAGTTATACGTTTCTGAAAAAAATAATGTTGCCAGCTATATGTTTAATAGTACTATATATATATATATATATATATGTGTGTGTGTGTATAACTTAATTTGGCATTAAATGACCTACAGTGGTTGATATGCCATAAAACCCAACCAACCAGAAAATGTATCAAAAGCAAAATAAATAAATACAAAATTGTACTGCTCTAAAATTTAAGAATAACACACACACACACACACACACACACACACACACACACACACACACACACACACACACACACACACACACACTTCCTCTTCTTTCTTCTGTAACACCCTCTCTAGAGTTTTCATATATTTCCCTCTCACACTTGTTTCCCACTCCCACACACACACTCTCACTAAATTTTTTTTTTTTTTTATACCCGGAGTTATATTTTCCGATTTCTTTTTGAATTTGTTGGTCTGATGAATTGGATCGTAATTATGATTCCAATGTAATAAATTATAACCATGGAATATTAGTGCTTCAGCCTTTTATATTATATTCTTACTCTGTCCTGGACATTGAGTTCTACCTGATTCTATCCTCTTGGGAATTTATATATATATATATATATATATATATATATATATATATATATATATATACTAATATTATCAATCTATATATATATATATATATATATATATATATATATATATATATATATATATATATATATATATATATATGTGTGTGTGTGTGTGTGTGTGTGTTTAGGCAGCAAATTCTTTTGCCAGGCATGTCTGATTGAATAAATTATAAACATTAGGTTTGCTTATTTTTATCATAATCTTTTCATGTTCACGGGTGTTTTTTTACGTATATTACAATTAAATAAGGCAAGAAATGCATATCTTGCCTTATTTAATTCTTTGATTTCGGTATTTCCAATTTGTCATTTGCATGTTGAGGCTGTTCCTTTTCTTGGCGCACACCTGGCCACTTTTCAGGGCGCATTAGTACGCCCGGTCGCACCGGCTGAGAAAACAAGGAAGCAATAAAACGAAAATATAATCAAAGGTTGTCAAGTCAGTTTAATATTCACGATTAATTCAGTTAACAAAGATTTACATCCCTATTTCAGGAACAATTAAAAATAAACCATTCATTTTTGTCCAGTAAACCCAGGCAACGACTGACCTATTTCAGAAAAAAAAAAGTATAAAAATATAGCCGTCATTTAAAAATAAAGCGATTTTCACAAACGCTTTTAGCTTGAAATGTTTTATTTCTCTCTTTTTTTCTGCTCTTTTCTTTATCGGGAAAAAGTTCCATTGAAATTAAAATTTAATTTAATAAGTTCCATTTAAAGCCGGAATGCCAATTCTAAATAGGAAAATAAAACATTTTAAATATAGCTTTTTATGTTCTCTGCAAAAATATCTACGACGCTTTTCAGGACTTTTTTGTGATGAAAATATCTCACTTTTATAAAGATTATTATTTGTAGAACATTTGTGATAACGAAAATAACGCTGAATTGATTGGTCATTTATTTTAGTGAAATGAAATTTCAACCGGGAAACAGCTATGGACCATTTCTGTTGAGTAACAGCGATTGATTTACTTGGTATAGACATTGAGTTACTTAATTAGGTATATCCTCTAATTCGCCGGAAAAACAACATACCCTGATGAAAAAAGGCCCCGAACATAATAAAAAAGAAGTTTATGACTTGATTTTGACTTGTATCGGTTTTCACCCTTGTCGGGTTGAACCAGCTTCCTCCCGAGCAAGTACAGCATCACGGATCATCGCTGCCCACGCTCGCCGATCCTGAGCCAGGTCACACGAAATGGCGAGCCAATCGCGATTCCATCATCGAAGACCAACTCCTTGTGGACCCGATAGTACTGCTAGGTCATCCTTGATTGTGCTAGCCCACGTCCTCAGCTGCCCACCGACACGTTTTCGCCAGCCAGGAAGAGAAGGAGGGAGAAGTAAATCGCGGATGAGCTCTCCCTCCTGGCGTCGAGCTGCGTGCCCGAACCATCGAAGACAACCTGGAGCAGGACGGGTGGAAGAGGACGGAGACTCAGGCGACGACGTAGAGTGGCTGTGGGCACACGATCGATTCGGCGGCATCGTAGAATGCAGCGAAGGCAACTGCTGTCGAACATTTCAAGCCTTCGTAGGTCAACCGCTCTAAGTGGCCACGTTTCGCAGCCAAAGAGAAGGATAGTCCGAACAATAGCCTGATAGATGCGCCTCTTCGTAGCCGTGGAAATCTCCCGTCGCCCTCATAGTGACCGCTTGAGACGCACGAATGCGGCACTTGCAGCCCCTATACGGCACTCAAACTCAGCAACAGCCTGCTCGGATGGTATAATGGTTGAACCGAGATAGACAAAAGACTGCACGTCCTCCAGATTGACCCCGTCCAGCGTCAGTGGCTGCCAGTTGACTGCATCAACCAGGGACGGCATAACTTTGGTCTTCGAGGCATTGATGGTCATACCCACATCCTGTGCTGCCGT
Organism: Acanthosepion pharaonis; assembly: GCA_903632075.3. Taxonomy (NCBI): domain Eukaryota; kingdom Metazoa; phylum Mollusca; class Cephalopoda; order Sepiida; family Sepiidae; genus Acanthosepion; species Acanthosepion pharaonis. Next base: position 3,733,769 of record CAHIKZ030005544.1, read on the forward strand.
TTGTACACGGTTAAGCGCAGCTTGCACATCGTCACAGTTCGATCCGACCAAGACAATGTCGTCCGCGTAGGCCAGATCAGACACCCTGACATTCCGACCAACCACAACTCAAGCGTAGTCCCGATGGCCTTGCCGAGGAAGTAGTCTATGTTATTATTAACAGGAACGACCAAATATATTTTTTTATTATTTTATTAAATATTTTCATCCTTTTTAGCATGTTCAAAAATTTAGTTAAAAAACTTGTTATTTTAATTATTTTTTTTACTTCAGCAGCCGATGTAATATTTACGATTAAGTGTTTTAGCGCTTTTTTTCCAGGTGAAAAAAATAATTGATTTTAAATTCTTGCAAAAATCAAATAATTGTAGGATTAGAATTTAACTTTTAGAAATGAATGAAATTATTTAATTTTTGTATATGTTAACACGCCCACCCCACCCCACGCACACACTTAATTTCCTGAAATTTCGAGAAACTGAATTTTAATATGAAAATATTTTTATTAGTTAAAAGCCGGACACCTTGGACGATGTTAATCTCAATTTTTTTCTGGTAAAAAACACATTGATTTGGAAATTCTTGCAAAAATCAAATAATTGTCGGATTTTAATGAAACTTTCAGAACTTATTTACAAATGAAGGAATTTTCTTTTAGAGATCTTTTTCTTAGAAAGTCATGGTAATTTTTTTTTAATCTGTTAAACCCTCCCACGTCACAGCTTACTTAATTTTATGAAAACTCGAGAAATTTGAAGGTATGCCTTTTAGTGATTATAGTGATTAGTTAAAAGCAGAAGACTTTGAAAAATATAAATCATCGATTTTTTTATAAAATCGAAATACACGGCTACCCAAAATTCAGCACTGAATTGTAAAATACAAAACCCAATAAAAACCAGGCATTATTTAACAAGAAAAGATTTTAATGGCTTTTATGAATAATATATATGAAGGATATTATTGTCTGATGCCAAAATATTTTTACTATGAAAAATGAATTTTTACAAGAATTCTTTTCTTTTTTTGTTTGTTAAATTTTAAATGCAAAATGTGATAAAGTTGTTAAAAATTTTAAAATTATGTTTGGGTCCGTGCCTTTTAGGGAATGCTGTTATTAAAAAGACCTATTTTTACAGATCATAAATTTGAAAGCTTATTAAAATCCGCGATACATAGGTATTTTTAAAATATATTTTGAGTATACAAAGGTTTTTTTTCCAAATATATAGATGGACGTGTGAGACAAATGTGACGTGTTTTAAGAGTTGTCTCCCCTGAGAGTAAGAACCCCCACCATCATTTTTTTTTGTTTTCCTTCTGGCGAGCACGTATTAAATTCTCTGACTGACTGACAATCATCGTCGCATTTTCATAATTTCTAATTTTCTTTTTCACATCGTATTTCACTAAATATCTTGATTTAATTTTTTTAAATATAATTAATTTATTGTTTTTCAGCCAAGTTTTATTTTCAAAAATTATCGTCTGCCTCGTCAATGACTGTTCATTAATAGTTCTCGCTCCTTCATAATGTTTTTCTTATATTATTTCAAACTCTGTAACTCCCCTTGTTGGATTTGTTGCCTGTCGGGAGATTGGAGGTTTTGAGGAGCGTGGAAACAACTCTTAATTGATGTTCTTCACATGTCCACTCTGATTTTCTTAGGGCCCCAGCTATGGATAAAGAGTGAATTCTCAAACAAAACGCAAAACACTATGAAAGTATAAAAATACATTTTTATAGTAAAAATACCAGCAAAATATTTTTGAAAAAAAAAAAATTACATGCAATAGTTAAAAATAAATTTACCAGCAATACCATTTTGACGCTCGTCAAAAAGCCTATTTACAAAAAGGGCGCCAATGAAACCTGATCTACAAACTGATTTCTCCCAAAAGAATGCATATTTGTTTCGTAAGAACCTTTTCTAAAAAAATCTTGTCGGCATTAAATAACCCATTGAGGTATTGATATACCGTAAAACAAATTAAACCAAACAAATCTAAACCCAAAAAATACATATTCTATTCATACGAATCTACCCTAAAAATCTTGTCTGCATTAAATAACCCATTGAGGTGTTGATATGCCGTAAAACAAAATAAACCAAACCAATCTAAACCAAAGACAACATGTTCTATTCATACGAATCTATCCTAAAAATGTTGTCGGCATTAAATAACCCATTGAGGTTGATATGCCGTAAAACAAAATAAACCAAACCAATGTAAACCAAAGAATACATATTCTATTCATACGAATCTATCCTAAAAATCTTGTCGGCATTAAATAACTCATTGAGGTGTTGATATGCCATAAAACAAAAATAAACCAAACCAATCTAAACCAAAGAATACATATTCACCTCTGAATTCAAAATTGTTTGGGCGTGGAGCTGACGACTTGATCGTGAAAGAAATTTACTTGCTACAAAAACCATTACAGCGAGCGTGGTGAGTCTGTGACCCTATACTCGATGGGGGAGTCTAATGGATGATTCCTTGTAGGCTGACATGTTGAGAAATGTCCTCAACCAACTAACGATTCTATATTCTCATGTTCCAGTCCCTCAAGTTGGTTTTGTATGAAGATATTGCTATCGCCATGCTAAACCGGTTTTGAATTCAGAGTTGTCCTTCTCTCGAAGCAGGGCTCGAACTCTGTCTTCACTACTATTTAACCCAAAGCTGGGGGGAGAAGAGATGGTTTCATACGTTTCCCAAGGGTATTTACGCATAAGTGAATATAATAAACTCAACTGGGATTCGAACCCGGCTCTCCGGTTTCTCTCTCCGAGCCGCTATTCATTACAAAAAATTATTAAAAAATAACTTCATTAAAATTCTAACTGATGTTCATATGAGTCATGCTGTCCTTTGTAACTTTAATAACTTTTGTCTTTTCCCAATTACTACCCCCACCATCCATTCTCTTAAGTCTACCCGATAGGATGTGCGTTGCTCTCCTCTGTCCCTCTTTACACGAATACATCCTGTGAGTATCAAATTTTCCAAGCCCTCTTTCCTCATTATGTGACCCAGAAATTCCAGCTGTTTCTTCCTGATGTTACGCACGTGTCCTTTTTGTTGCCATTGTCTCTAGAACTTCGTCGTTGCTCATATGTTTGGTCCATGGTATCCTCAGCATCCTCCTGTAGAACATTTCTGTTACTTCAAGTTTCTTCTTCATCTTTGAAGAGATTTTCCAAGAAACACTGCCATATAGAAGGACAGATATCACGTAAGGGTTCAATAGACTTCTCTTTGTTTCTAACGAAATTTTTCTATTTCTTAATACTTTGCTTAGCTTTTAGAAGGCATCTTTGGTTATCCGAATACGTCTTTGGATCTCAGTGTCACACTTTCCGTCCTCTAAGATATAAAAAGGTGATTGTCCAACATTCACTGCCATATAGGAAGACAGATATCACGTAACAATTCAGTACTCTTTTCTTCGTTTCTAACGAAATATTTCTATTTCTTAATACTCTGCTTAGCTTTTAGAAGGCATCTTTGGATTCTGTCTCCTTATAGTTTACACTTCGTCTTTTCTTCCAGCTTTCCCTCGTTTCTTTCGGTAGGAGATTTGTAGTTTCCTTTCCGTGTCTACTTTCAAAACTGTATCACCTGAATACCTTGTATTGTTAAGATTGTGTCCGCCAATAATGAATCCTGGCAGGACTTCTAATAACAAGCTAAAATTCCACAGCTTTCGTTTTTTAATTCTCGGACGGATCATCAATTTGAATTTAATTATTAAATAAACTCCTTACGAGTTGCACGTCAATAAATCACCCGTGGAAATCCCCCTATTAAATACATATATTTATTTCTATGTGTGCATACAGTGTAACCCGGATATAAGAGAAACCCGGATATAAGTGAGATTTTCTCTGGTCCCAAATTAGAGCCCATACTTACCTATACAAAATAGACCCAACCCGGATATAAGAGAAACCCGGATATAAGAGACTTCTTCTCCGGTCCTGGCAACTCTCTTATATCTGGGTGACACTGTATATGCGTATGTGTATGTATATATGTACATGTGCATGTATATATATATATATATATATATATATATATATATATATATATATATATATATATATATGTGTGTGTGTGTGTGTATCTATATTTATGTATGTATGAATGTATGTATATTATGTATATATTTATTTGTGTATGCAAATAGAATATAATACTGTTTCTACTAATCTCAAACATATTAATTCCTCTATCGTAATCAAATGCATACTAATTATAAACAAGATGAAAATATACTTAAAAATTAGTAAATACTAATATATCTACAACAGATCCTAGCTAAAAAAAAATGAAGTTAATCATATACTACACTAAATCTAGTATATCCAACTTAATTCTTCACAATGATTCTTCTCCCCCGGTTAGCGATTTGCAAAAAAACAACATAGATTAAAAGTTCAAATGCCCTTTGGGAGATTGTATCTTCAACGGATTAAATAATATTTATGTTGGTCACACCACAAACTCGCTTTCACGGCGCTTGACTCTACATTTGAATGATAACTCTAACATTTTTAGGATTTAAAACAACATGCCTGGCCGCATACACAATTCCGGAAAATCCTTGATAGATAGATAGTCTTGTAGTCTTGTTAGAGCCAGATATAAAGACAAAAAGAGAGGAACTGAGTTAAACAAATATATTAACAGAAAAAAGTAATACAAACATATATAAATGAGAGAGTTACAGCGAGAATGTTCGGTCCGACTGCCAGTGCTGACTGCTGAAAACTTCAACGTCTAAAAGGCAGTACCTGCTCCTATTTATAGCTGGAAGGGTCCATGCGTGCGTAAATAAATTACCATGATAGATAGATAGATAGATAGATAGATAGATAGATAGATAGATAGTGTTGTTGTCTTGTTAGGGCCAGAAATAAAGACACAAGAGAGGAACTGAGCTAAACAAATATATTAAGAGAAACAGTAATACAAACATATACAAACGACAGTGTTACAACAAGAATGTTCGGTCTGGCTGTCAGAGCTGACTGATGGAAACTTCCCTCTCTCCAAAAGGCAATACCTGCTCCTATTTATAGCCGGGGGAGTCCATTCTTGCGTGGGTAAATTACCATAACAGTACTTCAACAAGAAGACTATCTTTCATATCATATATTAACATATTTTATAAAATTTTGGTGAGGACACAAGTAGCGCCATCATCGAAGTGACGCCCCCACAAGTGGCGCTCTCAGACAAGGGGCGCCCCCACACAAGGCATACCCACACCAGTTGCATCTATATACATGTGGTACCCCCACAAGAGTGGTGTCTTCCATACAAGTGGCGCTCTTAACCAATTGGAGCTCCCATACAAGTCCACCTGCATACATGTAGTTCCCTTATCCAAGTGGTGCTCCCTACAAATGATGCTGTCCTCACAAGTTGCGGGTTTACTGAAATGGCACCCACACAAATGGAGCCCCACCTGAGCGGTGCTCCACCCAAGTGGCGCCCCCACCCAAGTGGCGCCCCCACTCAAGTGGCACCCGTGGCGTGGGCTCTACTTGACATACATTAGAAACACTACTACAGGCAGGTGACTGGTTTTATAAGCAAATAAAAAAACTGGTATAACTTTAGAGATACTATTAAAGCTTTTGTATTCCTTAGGACTTAGTGCAGGGAGTATTTTTTTCATCAGCCTAAAAAATGAGACATCGTTAGATAAAGAAATGGGTTGAAAAAAAATCAGCAACGTCGATATTCATTAAAGATTCGATAAAACAAAGGAGAGCTGAACTTAAAAGAATCGATCAAAATGATTTCTAAATCGAACCGTGGCTCAGAATAAAAATGAAAAAAAGAAAAAAAAAGAGATCAAATAAAAAGTACATCATCGACAATTGATCAGTTGGGGGTAATCGATACACACATTGAACGGGATCGACAATTTACAGAGAGGCTTATGAGATCTAACACGATTTTTTCATATCTATCTATCTATCTATCTATCTATCTATCTATCTCGGTCTTTTCATTATCTATCTATCTATCTATCTATCTATCTATCTATCTATCTATCTCGGTCTTTTCATATCTATCTATCTATCTATCTATCTATCTATCTATCTCGATCTTTTCATATCTATCTATCTATCTATCTATCTATCTATCTCAGTCTGTTTATGTATCTATCTATCTATCTATATATATATATATATATATATATATATAT